>CM060618.1:12157500-12477500 GCA_030578275.1 Meda fulgida | reverse complement strand
AATCACCCCGGAATTCATATGTTTTGTTTGATGCACAGAGAATCAAAGAGAGCCGGAGAAACAGAAGTCTTGCCTGAGGAATCTGATGTCAAAGGCCTGACAGCTGAAGGAATTCATATTGGGAACAAATACAACAAACCATAACCCCTCCATCCATGTTTTCCAGATGTATGTAGGCATGTAAACCGTAATTGAGCTGTGCTTGTAAACTTCTTCAGTCTCGTATTGATTTCTGGCTGACGGCTACTGTGACCCCCACTGCAATTAGCAAGAGACTTGCATTCAGAAATGTGTGCTGGAAAATAATAAAGGAAACATCACAAAACATCTTTTTTAGACTAAATATCTATCCTGTTTTGCTTTTTCACTCTTCAGACATTCTCAGGATGATTTGAATAAGCTTATTGATTTAGCATTATCTTCAATGGTAATGAGAAATCCATGGCTTTCTCTTTAAATAACCATCAGACGTGCTCAAGCAAATGTGGAAGATGTGCAGTGGGAATTGCAGTCAATAGAACATGTGATACTCTTATCAAATGTGGTTTGTTTAAAACAAAAACTAGATTTAACCTCTGACTATTTGCTTATCTTTAGTTTATTAGTAAACAAACTAATTTTAGTATGTGATGCATATTTGTCGGTCATACATAAATGAAAAAAAAAATCTTGGCATAGTTTATTATTACTATTTGCATTTATTTGGTCACATTTTTTCAAAATGCATTTATTCAAATTGAATGAGAACAAATCTGTTCATTGTGAAACCAATTACATTTATTCCATTAAAAAGTATTAATGCTGTTTAAATATGGCTAGCTGTAGAACAAGCAATATTCATTTAGTTCAAATGTAGGCTATTAATTGAAAGAAATTGGATTTATTGATGATCCATAAACTTTTGCGCTTTCAAAAGACATTCAGTTTATTCAGTTTGTTTATGTGTGAGTGGCAAATATGTATTACATTAAGTGTATTAGTTTATATTAAAACTAATCCAAATGAATGAAATTCAAACTCCTAAATCAAAATATTTATATTGAGTGTGTGATTTTATGCATACATGGTTCTGGAAGCTTCCAGCTAGATCAAGCTACTTCATAGCTGGAAAAAGCTATTCTTTGTATTTGTGTTCAACTGAACTATTTTACATGTTGGTTGCTATGAAGAAAAACTGACTTGTCAAGTCACCTTTATTTACTGTATATAATGCTATATATAATACAGATTGTTTCAAAGCAGCTTTACATGGATAAACATAGGAAAATAATGATTCAGCGATTCAAACAGAATTCAATTCTGCTGTAAAACAGCTCTAAAAAGACAATAGTAAGTCATTAATCAGTTGAAATCAGTACAGTGTTGATTCATTTCAGTTCAATTGCTGTGTAAAGTTCAATAATGAATTGAGTTCAATTCATCTATAAAGCAGCTCTTGAGATGATGTCATCATCCAGCTCTCATCCAATAGTGTCAGTGCATTCAAGTCAATAATACTGTAGAATATTAAAGGAGAACTCCGGTCAATTTTAACATTGAGCTCATTTTTTTGTACATTTGGAGTGCTGTCAGTACAGACAAAAACCACAAAAATCGGTGTTGCCTACACCGTGTTATCCTCTTTTTAAAATTCGCACCCTGTTGACTTCAATGGGGCAAGTTCTAAACCTGCTTTTAGCCTCTTAACATCCTTGGATTGTCGAGTTCGCGCGCGCGATCATTGGTAACTATAAGCAACAGTGGAGACTCAGCTGTCAGCCGATGACGGTGCTGTGTGGTGTTCTGATATTAGGATATTCTATGACATTATGATATGATGTTGCTTAGTTACCAATGATCGCGCGGGCGAACTCGACAATCGACTACTGTGGACTTCGACTGAAAACAGGAAGTAAATACAGGTATGTGAGCTGGCTGAATTAACATCACTTTTATTAATATCTTTCACATCTACTGCAGTCAGATTGACCGTGGTCACTCTTAATAACACCACTCACATGGCTGTGCACTTGTAATGACAAATCAAGGATGTTAAGAGTCTAAAAGCAGGTTTAGAACTTGCCCCATTGAAGTCAACAGGGTGTGAATTTTAAAAAGAGGATAACACGGTGTAGGCAACACCGATTTTTGTGGTTTTTGTCTGTACTGACAGCACTCCAAATGTACAAAAAAATTAGCTCAACATTAAAATTGACTGGAGTTCTCCTTTAAGTGTTCGCCATATGAAACCAAAGGCCGACAGTGGCAAGAACCCAAACTCCATTAGGTGACAAAAAGGGAGGGAAAACAAACGTGATGTGGTTTAATTCCAGGCTGCATCACACGTCAGATTGCGGATTGATATCATTCAGAATATGTCATCCAGCTCCTTCTGCTTGGAGATCGGGATACAGTACATTATCAGGGTACCCGCGGGTCTTAAAAGCCTTGAAAAAGTCTTGAATTTGATCATCTTAAATTAAGGCCTTAAAAGCCTTGAATTTAGTATACAAAGTCTTGGATTTCGTTACAAAGGTCTTATTTAGTTTTTACCAAAAGTAAAGTAACTGCAGTTTGACTAAAAGTTGACAAAAAATGCAAAGACTTTTCGTCAACTACAACTATAAAAAACAGGATGACTCAAATGTGATTAAGACCAATAAGCATTTTCGTCTGAAGACTAAGACTAAATCAAAAATGGCTGCCAAAATTAACACTGGCCTACACACACGTGCGCGCTACAATGCTGTTGCGTATGTATTAAATATGACTGATATATAATTCAATATATATTTAATTCAAGTAACCTTCTTGTACATAATTATTTTCTAGGGTTTAAAATGTATACAGATTTGACATTTTCCCCTCATACTTCTGTCGGAATGGGTACGAAGTTGGCATTGAATTTCATTTGAAATGGTATTAAAAAGGTCTTAAAAAGCCTTGAATTTAAGTTGAAGGATCCTGGGGGTACCCTGATTATGTGGTGGGAGCGAGTTGAATCTGGACACAGGGTCTGTGAAGAGGACTTGTCTGGTTCTCGTGGTCTTCGCTTAAGATCTGTGTCTCTAAGATCTGTGTCTAACCATTTGTGATTTGTTTTTTTTTTGTTGTTGTTTTTTTTTTTAAAAAGAAGACAATCTATTCCTGCTTGACAATTCCAAATTCCACTGTCTTCATTGTAATTCCATGTGATTGTATCTTTTCAATCACAGTTTGAAACAAAACACCCCCATCCAATCACCAGCACGGGCTACTCGACATTCCCTGGCAGATTCCCACACGCCTGCATTTCCATATAGATGGAGCGCCACATTAAACTGCATTGTATTGTCCAATTATATCACCGTTTGTTCCAGATATTCTTTTTTAATATTCTTCATCTTCCCCACCCTTCCCTGGCACATCCACGGTCGTCTTTTTATTATGTGTGTGATTGGTTTCATCTGCCCAAGTGAATGCGCTGTGCTGTAACCTCGGCTAAATAGTTATAGGGCACCGAGAACTCAAGGTTGCAGTGTGGAATAGCTGCACTGACCCTGAGACTGGATAGTCCGCTGTCAAGGCTGAGGTGGACAGAGAATCCCTTAAGCTCCACTGCCAGGGAAATGAGAATTAAAATGCAAGGGAAACAGTCAGATAGCCTTTCCCGAGAGTCACGGAAGAGAAGGGCAAAGCCAACTCCACACTTGTATTGCACACATATGCCGGTTTAGATTTGCATGGCACTGCCCATGGGAAACATTTTATTGCTCAGAGGTTGCAGGATACTTAATAGAGATCTCAGATATGTTTTATTTATGTGTCAACTTTGCCTGCTGTGAGATTTCTCCAGAAATTCCTTTGGGGAAATCAATGCAGTTGAGACAATCATTGACATGCTGTAAGTGTATTGAGCTAAAAAAAAAATCATTTGGATTGGTCTAGAGAGAATTTGATGAGAAATGTGTGAGATCATATTGAGAACAATGACTTTTAATCGCAGACTTTGGGATCTTGGCAAACTTAAACACAGTTTGAGATGTGTTTGCTCTTCAGATAGATATAGGTTAAATTACTGTAAATAGTGGCAACCTAAATTTTTGCAGGCCAAAACCAGGAAACGAGTTAGCATTTTAGCAATGAAGTCAATTGGTTTTTTGAATGGGTTTTTGGTTAAATTCTTGAAATAAGGTCTAGGATGAACACAATCTCAAGAATCTCTTCAAAAGAAGATATTGAACAACATTGGTCCAAACAACATTTAACACCTTTGAATTTCATTGTATGGACAAAAACACACACATGTCACACAATACCTTCTTTTGGTTTAGAAGGACATGAGGGTGAGTGAAGGATGACAGAATTTTTATTTAAATGATCCCCAATGGTTCTCTGAAGTGGATAAAGGTTCTTTAGGGAACCAAACATGGTTCTTCTATTGCATTGCTGCAAAACCCCACTTTAGGAATCTTTATTTTTAAGAGTATATGAAGAAACATGGGATATCTTGTCTTATATGTTTGAAATCAGCAGCATTATTTTCCATCAAAATGCAGCAAATATTCAGCTGTCCCACCACTCTTTATATTTCTTCACTGACAGACAGTATACAGTATTTTAGACCTAAGTCAGTCAGCGTAGATGGATGGTGAAGAGAGCATGCTTCAGTGCGTGATACAGTATTGACAGGTCAGCCACCGCAGTCCTGCCAGATCCCTCTGCACTCTGGGGAACGCCGCTGTCTGTTTTGGGCCCCCTCCCCCTCTGCCGACAATCCCAACCCCCTTCCTGTGCTCTGGGGGTAGAAGAGCAGTGCGCCATGGTACTTTCTGATGAGCCTGCACTCCTACCAGCATGACAATGACATAGTCATCTTGATAATTGATAGAAGACCAGATTAAAGTGCAACCAGAAAATTAACCGAGACCCTATACTTTATCTGACCAATCATGTAATAATTGAAAAATAATGGAAGTTGAAGCTCGCAGCACTGGGAGAAAATTACATAGATGCATTCTGACTGCATGCATAAAGCTTTGCAGCTCTGAAGAGTAAATTGGAAATTAATTTCTGATGTTATCGCATTTCTTTCTTAAGGCTTGTTATGTGGAAAATCTTGATTATCATTAAGTAAAGCAACATTGCTCTTGTAAAGAAAGCATATTTAACATCTTCCAAAATGTATTTTCTGACAAATTGCATGCAGTTTTTGATATCAGCGCATTAGGATACCAGAACTTAATGAGCTCCCACTGAGCTGAGATAGAATGCCTGTAGGCCCCTCTTAACATTTTCTAATACCCTTCCAGCCCTCGACCAATCCTCTTCCATGACCCTTTATAGAGGGATAAATGCGACGCTTGGTTGGGCAATGGAGACTACACTTATAGTCTGGCACACACTGCGCGCTCTCTCTCTTTCTCTCTTTCTCTCTCTCTTTCTCTCTTTCTCTCTCTCTTTCAATCCCTTTCTTTAGCGCTTTGGTGCCTGGCACTCGCTAAGTGGAACCCCTATTTTGGGTCTTCTTTGAATTAGTTTCCATACATGGAAAAGCTCTGCAACAATCACAGTTTAAGATCTCTTTGAGAGGTTTCCATCCAGTCAACTGTCTTTTGCTGCCAAGCAGAGAGCTCTTGAAATGGTTAAGGTCATTGTCATTATCATGAGCTGTGTCTGAATTCCTGTCCGTGCACTAAATTTGATAAACGAACTTCTCGACTGATGTATATGCAGGTGTGTAAATATATTCCTGGAAATACTGCATCCACCATGTTAGTATTGTTCTTTAGCCTTATGGTGCTTTGACCAGTGACGAATGAAAATAATTTACACAGGCTTTGTTAAACAAGAGAACAAAACTGTCCATTTGAGTTGAAAATATAAGTTAACATAATCTCAGTACGTCGTCTCAATATTGTTACTGTTTCATACATTTCCAGATATACTAATTTGACATACTGCTTTTTGAATTTAAGCTATTTTACTGCTCTTGAATAATAATATGCATATTCAGATAGGGACGCATTATAACTTTAATTCTGTTGAATTCTGGTCCAACTTACATGAATTTGAACAGATGTATCTGAGAGAATGAGAATTGAGTCTGACCAAAAATAAATAAATAAATAAGTGTTTAACAACACTGTTGGATAAAAGTGTGCAGCTCCGAATATGTGTTTTAGATTCTTCTGCAGTAGGCTAGTACTGTAAATGGAAGATAATTACGGCATGCTGTTTTGAAAGTGACAGCAGGAAGTTGTGGCTACTGATTTGTTTTCTAATGCTGTGCATGCTGGACTAAGATGCAGGCTTGCTGTGATTTTATGGGTTCAGTTTTAACCTCATATTATTAGAAATGATACTTAATTTACCTGTCGTCGATATTCACATTACAGCAGGTGCAAGTCTCTGTCATTAATATATTCAATCGTTTTCCACTCTCTGTTTCTACGGCAGCAGGCAGGGTGTGTTTCTCTGAAGAGAAATGCAGCGCGACGATCAATTTCTCTTCGTCAAAACACACTTTTTTGCTCAAATATTGTGCTCATGGTGTGTTTTTGTGTTAATATTTCAATTTGTGTGTAAAAATATTTGAATAAACCTGCAAGAACACGATATATTTGCCTTTTCTTTTTCATGGCCATATATGGAGCTTAGATTGGCTGTTGACGCTTCAACCTCGTTTTAACCCTTTAGTTGCTGAATTTTATTCGCTGGTAAAAAAAATTATAGTACAGATAAAGATGTGTTAATTTATGTACTTTAGATATAACGTTTCAAGGAATGTAATTTAAAATCCACAGCTGCTAAATGTTGCCTCATCTTTCCGCTTTATATACAGTTTTAGGCTATAAAACTGCATAGCCTGGCTACATAGGTGTTAATCATTGACTGTAAAAATAGGTGTTAAAGCTTTCAGCTAATGTAGCCTATATGCTGCTCGTGAACGAGTGGTTAATTTACCTACTGGCGTTAAACGGAGGTGCCTTTATAAGAATACTGGCTAAAGCTCGTTTCAGGACAGATTTAGAGGTGTATATTTGTGTTTTGTCGCTATATTTGGCTCCTGTGTGCGTTTTGCATCGTAAATAAAGCAAAAGTAAAGTGTATTTTGGCGTGGCATCCCCTCCCGTTTAATAATGTGTAGCCTAGGCTATAGCCTAACCCTTATTGCTTCAAGTATAGTGCATTGCAGATGATCAGTAGCCAACAGCATGTTTCTAACATAGGCTATTATAGATCGAAAATAGCCCTGACAACTTTTTGGTTATGAAATGCATGACAACTAAATGTGATTGTGGGACTTAAGCATTGGATAGATAGATAGATAGATAGATAGATTTTTTTTTTAAACCAAAGAAAGCTTGTATAATGCATATTTCCAAGTTCTTAGTTACAGCAAGTACAACGTTTAAACACTACAGCTTTATATTCGGCACAGTTCTTGTCAACCCCCTCCTCGCGTGACGTCACGTGCCTGCCGTGTCTTATTATTGCATGAACTATTTTCTGTAGTAGCAGCAGCACTGAGCTTTTCCAGTGCCTGCCGCTTAGCGTGGAGACAAATACGAGAGAGAGAGAGAGAGAGAGAGAGAGAGAGAGAGAGAGAGAGAGAGAGAGAGAGAGAGAGAGAGAGAGAGAGAGAGAGAGAGAGAGAGAGAGAGAGAGAGAGAGAGAGAGAGAGAGAGAGAGGAGGGGTGAGGAACAAATTAATCTTGGGCCACAGCGGTGGCAGAACGCGAGACAGTAAAGCGTTGCAGTGAAGATTTTGCTCGTTCGCCTCAAACGGGCTGCAGAGAGACGGAATGGATCTACCTGCCGTCGGGGAGCATGTCTTCGCGGTGGAGGGCATCGAAAAGAAGCGCCTACGGAAGGTAAAACTGCCGCGAACTGGAACTACCGTAAATGGTGCAGAGGATATATTTCTTGTTCCTGTACTGTACCCAACACATTTTCATCGTTTTTCAGGGCAGAATCGAGTATCTGGTGAAGTGGCGAGGATGGTCAGCCAAGTGAGTGTTTAATTGGTTTACAGGCGTTATTTTTTAGACACATTAACAGTAAATGCCGCGCGATGTTGTTCTTGTTGGTCCGGTACCCCACATTGGTCGCGCTTGGCTGTTTAGTATGGATTCCATCACAAAATGTACGCGAGCGAATATCGTTCTGCCATCGTACTGACATTTTACTTTCTTTATGTCATAAAAACGTATATTTAATGGTCGTATGTTTACATTTTCAGTAGGCTACACATGTATTTTTTTCGCTCAGTGATCTGCTTAACATGTTTACGATTACTAAATTGTATTGCAACATGCGTTGAATTTGACATGATTTATTACAATATCATATTTTCCCGTCAATGTTGCAGATATAACACATGGGAACCCGAAGAAAACATTCTGGATCCGCGCCTTCTTGTCGCTTTCCAAAACAGGTGAGATGGAGGACGAATAACTGAACTTGTGGTGATGCCCATATATGGTCACGGGAGGCGGGGCCAACTCCCTGCACTGTGTAGCTGAAGATTAATGGTAGCCCCATGGGTCATGTCTGCCTGCTACAAAGACTCTCTTGATGCTTGCTTTTTATCCAGTTTTGGAAACGCTCCGTTGTTATTACCAGTGCAAGTCGTACAAAATGAACGTACCATTGTATATTGACCAGTCAAGATTTAATTGTCTTCCTGTCAGTTCCAGGGCAGTGGTTCTCAACCAGGGGGCCATAACCCTGTAGGAGCCTTATTAAACTTGTCACTGCACGATGACTTATATTTATTTTTAATTAATAATTTAAATAATTGTATAAATATGAATGCAAATTCTTGTAACTTTTGTGATCACTAAATGAATTGCAACTATAAATTTTAATATATAGACATTACTAATTTCTGAGAACTGAGGACTTTTAATATTGTCTTAAGTCAAAAAGTTTGAGGAGCCCTATTCTTTGGAACAAGTTTGAGGAGCACTGTCCTTTGGAACAAGGTTGAGGAGCACTGTTCTTTGGAACAAGGTTGAGGAGCACTGTTCTTTGGAACAGCGCAACAACTTTTGTTTTGAAACAGCTTATATCTAATTATTTCATACATACATGCATGTATGAAAAATACATCAGTAGCTGTGTTCTCACAAGTGGACACTCATGTCTATGATCTAATCTGCTGTGTCAAAGGTCTTGTAATGTTCACACACCCTTCTGAGCCCACTGTTCTGTTCTTAAGATAAAAGTAGAATGGGTATCAAAGCATTCCAGACACTAAAGGAAAAGAATTGTTAGGTTTAGATAGCAGTTCTCACAAGATATTTGTTGTTTCACTCTGGTTTAGCAGCGCTAGAAGTGTGAGTGTCATGTTACCCGTTGTGCACTTGTTTTGTGTTGTAACCTGGTGATCAAAGAGATTGTCTGTGGCTTGAGATCTGAATCTTGCGCTACTGTTGAGAAGAACACTCTTTAAAATAAAGGTTCCAAAAGTGGATTATAACAATAGAAGAACCATTTTTGATTCCACAGAAAACCTTTCATTGAACAGTTCTTAAAAGAACCCCATTTTTTCTTAGTGTGAAAAACATTTTAATAATCTCAAGAACCTTTTGTGCAATGGGAAGCTTTTATTGATGCTTGAGGTTCTTCGTGGAACCATCAATGCCAATAAAGAACCTTTATTTTTAAGAGTGAACAAAAATAATTGTTCTGTTACACATGAAAGGATTAATGAATGTTCCTTTAAGCATTTCAACTTTGTATCTTTAGTTGTTCTTATAAACCAACAGTTTTGAGAATGTCAAATATGTTGTGTTGAAAACTGTGGATTTATTTATATTTGATGTGCTGTTTTCAGAGAAAGGCAGGAGCAAATGGTGGGATATCGAAAAAGAGGGCCTAAACCCAAACACCCCCTGGTCCAGGTACATCAGCTTTTACATGGTCACTGGACAGCATGTGTTATTCCAAATGCAGTTTTTATCTTCCAGTCAGTGCATAAGTTAGCGATATTTTTGCAGAAGGTTATTCCTGTGCACAGTCTGAATAAAAATTCCATTTAATTATGAATCAATAAAAGGCTCCTTTCTGTCTGCATGCATCTTAATGTACTGAGGTCCTAAATGACTTCAATTAGCTTCAGTAGTTGATTTTACATATAAAATATTCATGAGAATGGCTTTTGTAAGCTCAAAACAGAAATTCCCAAATTTTTCGCTGCAATGCCATAGAGAAACCGGTTTTGGTTCTTGAAAAGAAGAACCTTTCAGTGAACAGTTCTTAAAAGAAACCCCTTTTTCTTAGCTTGAAGAACATTTTATTAATCGGAATAACTTTTTTCCACTATAAAGAACCTTTTGTGGAATAGAAAGATTCCATGGCTTTAAAGGTGGTTCGTGGAACCATCAATGACAATCAAGAACCTTTATGAAAACCCCTAGAGTAAAGCTAAATGTGTTGTAATATAAATAACCAACGATGAACTTCCAGTTCATTTGAGATGTCAATAAATATTCTCTCTTTGTCCCCAGCTTCCTGCGTTTGCTCGTAGATCAAGCATCCTGGGTGGTCTTCAGGACACATCACTGGATGAGGAGAACCAGCCCAAAGTGGATTCCCTCCAGATTCGCTCACGGCCGCAGCACTACCAGCTTAACAGTAAAAAACACCATCAGTACCAGCCCAGCTGCAAGGAGATATCCTTAGAACAGCATTTGAGCGGGAAAAAGAAACACTTCTACCAGCTGAACAGCAAGAAACATCATCACTACCAGCCGGACCCCAAGATGTATGACACGCCACTCACGGGACCCAAAGAGGTCAAGGGTCAAGACCCTTCCAACAAAGGCTGGAACCTCCCTCCAGCCTTGCAACAGAAGTGGATTCGGAACAAAGACACTGGCTGCCTGAATAAAGTGAAAGATCTGTCTATCGAGCTCAAGGGTCTGCCGGATGATGCTAGCAGAGCGGAGCGGACACTCAAAACCAGTGCCAAAGAGTTTGCACTTCCTAATGGCATCAGCAGCAAGATGAAAATAATCAAGAACAAAAACAAAAACGGCCGAATTGTCATTGTAATGAGCAAATACATGGACAAAGGTGTGCATTCCTCCAAAGTAAAACACAGGGATGTTTCTGACGTGGAAGTGCGACATAATGAGGAATCAAAACTGATTAATACGGACAATCTGTCTGATGGGGAAACGGCAGATCAAGGAAAAGGCAGTGAGAATGCTTCTATTGAGAAAAATGGGAATCTTTCATCAACTAGTGAATGTGTTCCCGAAAAGTCCCACCAAAACATTGAACCCCCAAAAGACACGCCTACAGAAACTGAACCAAAAGTGATGGATATATGCGACCAGCCAAACTCCTCACCCATCGCAGCAGAGAAAGCTGCCCCGTCGAACACTGACACCAGAACGAATCCCCTTAAGAGGAACCTGTCAGAACCCAGTGAGGACGTGAGAAACTGTAAGCAGTTCTTCTGCTACAGGAGCATCAGTGCACCAAACACCGTGCTTTCTTCCCCTCAGAGAGAACCCATAAACCTGCATTACAGAAGCAGTCGCGTCGCCAGAACCTATAGTTACGACTTCAGCGACACCATTCCTGAAGAGCCTATTGATTTAAGCTGTGGTCCAACCAAAACACTAAAACAGTTTCCTACCGGGGAGAAGATTTCAGAAAGCTCAGTGCAAGTGGAGAAAACAGACAGCCATTTGAAACCGTTTGTGGGTAACGTTATAATCACAGACATCACTACGAACTGCTTAACTGTGACCTTTAAGGAGTATGTGCAAGGAGAATGACAACAGTACCTTGGACTGTCATTTTATTCAACCAGCTCAAAGATGATTCATTTCAGATGCACTGATCATAGCCATTCCTGAAGATATATTTACACATTTATTTAAACTCATAATCCATATATAGAAAAACAGCGTATATATGTAGGGTTTGTTTGTTGAGATACCAGTTGTATGTTTTTTAACACATTAAATTGTGATGGTTGGCATTTCGCAGCTGTTGAAATAGAATTTAAAATCCCATAACTGTATAGTGTGTAAAATTGTTTATAAAACTTTGGATAATGAATTTTGCTACCTGAGAAAATATCTGCCAATTGGTGTAAGCACACTGTTGGATTTGGAAGAATTCATTGAAGATTGATGTTAAATGCATTTACTTACACCTTTCAATGTTCATGTTGTTGTGAAAAGCATGCAATTTGTTTGGTTTTTCCCAATACAATTATAAGACTTTATAGATAGTCTATCATTGTATTACAACTTTTGTTATAAGTTGCTTAGACGACTTTATAAAGAGTCTTTCATGTACAAGCATGAAATTACAAGAAGGATAAAAAGTTGGTCATAAAATGAAGCCCAGAAGAACAAAACGCAGAGACATGATTTGATAAAAATGTTTATTGAGTTTATAAAGACTACACAAAAGCATGAGCCTGGATGGAGAAGGAGGAGCTGATGAATTAAATTCCACAAGAATAAGTACAGAATATGAAGTTAGCGAGGAAGAACCAGTGCTCATAGAGTGGTAAAATACCATTAAAAAGGATAACCAAACAAATACAGAACGATTGGCTGGAGGTGGAATTTCGAGGATATAAATACAGAAATCCGAGTGGAGAAAAAAGAGAGAAAACTATTGAGCAAGTGGGATAAAAAAGGAATACCGGAAAGAGATTTGACTTATGGTCAAATAAAAAGGCTAGTAGATCCCCGTCTGCAATACAGATAGCCGACCAGGAAGGTTGGTCAAAATCAGGGAAACAGACCTTGTTCCAGGAAGGGTACGAGTACAACAGGAAAATAGTTATGGAAATGGATAACGTGATTAGGTTATTGAAAAATCAGAATAAAAAACTACAAAGAGACTTAGAGAATACAAGAGGTCTAAGGGCCATAGATAATTTAAACAGAAGGGTTGAAGAAAACTGGGAGTGTGAAAGTGAGGCAGAAATAAATCAGGATGAATTAAGGAGAACTGTAACCCCCAGGGAGGGAGAAAATCCTGTCACGCAACTGCAGTTTAGTACTCCTCAGAGAAATAATGAACAAGATGTACAAGTGAAATTGTTGGAATTAAAATTAACAAATGTTGTAAGAAAGCAAGTGGGGGCTAGAAGATCAGGGGAGGAATACAGTAATTATACAGATCGTATAATTAAATCAGCAACACAAGCGGGCTTAGGCCCGGAGGCAATAACTCGACTCGTACATACACGTACAGGCCATGCCATATCAGCAGAGGCACTGGAAACAGTTCGAAACCTAAGAGTTGAAGACAAATATGCACAATGGCGAGATATGCTAGTTAATGCCAATAAAGACCAAGTACCGTTACTAAGTGTTTGGTTGTCTATTGCAGATGAAATACCGATGTCAGAAAAAGTAAGACTGATAAGAGATGTACGTAAGATACAGGCGGTTATAAGTTAGTGACGATCCTAAATAGGCCTACAACAACTAAAAGACAATTAGAAGGAAGAGATGACGAAAAGCATTTAGAAGTGGACCTGGACATAGATGACATAGGTTATCAATTAATAATACGGAATGCAAAGAGCATTATACCGATACGTATAATGACTGGAACTTGGGAAGATCCGGAGAAAACATTTCTACCTGTTGAGAAGAAATTAGTAGCAATTATTAGAAGATATTCAGAACTTAAAGGGTTGGCAAGAGGTCAACAAATAATAATTAATACAGATGAAAGGGTAATGACACACCTGAATAAAAATAAGATCAAAGATGCTAAAGCCCAAAATACTCGATGGCAAAGATGGGAGAATATATTATTAGATCCGAGTATAACTATACTTAATAAGGAACGTAAAAAATGTCAAAAAATGCAATTTTTTGACATTCAGATGCAATTCAGAAATTACATGACTGTTTGAAACACCCTGGTATATGAACCTAATGGGAAAAATATGATCAGATAATAATATAAATATTCCCAATTTGAGGAAAAAATATAGAGAAATAAAATTGAAATGCGAGAACTGCATGAAGAAAGGATATAATCGAACTATCAGGGCAGATTATGGCCGAATAATTCCAGATAGAGTAGAATGGGATTTAGATATAGCTGGTCCGCTAAATCCACGTACAAAATCAGGGAATAGGTTTAATTTAATTTGCAGTAGAGGCATATTTAAATAAAATTTGGGCAAAGCCATTGAAAGATCCTAGTGCAAAAATATAATTAAAGCACTGCAAGAATTAATGTCAACCTGGAATAGACCAGAAACCATAAGAGTTGATAACGGATCTTACTTCGTCGGAGGACAATTAGAAAATTGGTTAACCGACAAACATATCAAATTAAGTCAATTCGTTATCAACCAGAAAGCAATGGATTAAGTGAAAGGTCGATCTTTTTCAGAGCGAATTATAATAATACAGAATGGGATGAACATACGGAGGAGGCCCTGTACTGTGAAAATGAATACAGGAGACAGAGAGGCTAGAGTTGAAAACGAAGCAGCCTGAAGACAAATCTCAGGTGGGAGACTATGTATGGATAAAATTGCTAAATAAACATCCAAATAAACCATTTAAAGATTTAATCACAAAAAAGGATCGAGTTATAAAAATAATGGACACACACCGTACAGCTCGAGCAAAATGGGGTGTGGAGTAAAATAAATCTGATACTAATTAAATGATCGTAAAATAAGTACCTAATCATTGGACAAGGGTGAATAGGTCAAAGACTAGGGGCAGTAATACACAAGAGACTGATCATAAATAAAAAGGGCAATTTAATTTCAAAGTTTAGTTGTTTTCTGGATGGAACGAAAGTTTATTAACTAAGAAGCCACAGATCGACGCTAGCTGTAATAGCTATGGCTATACGCAAGTAGTAGAGAGATCAATGAATAAAGAGACTGTACTTGGCAGAGCTGGAATACATATAAATTGATGGGTATGTATACTGATAGAACGAAAATGTTCAAATACATATGGCTGGATATCAAACAATATAAGTATGGACCTTGTACAATGAAGGGGAATAGATGTTGATAGATTCTTAAGAAGGGGAAATTCAGTATTAATTAAGTATTAAGAATCTATTCAACATGTAATATGAATGGCAATTGGTTTAAAACGGTTAGGGTATAAGGAAAGAAGATGAAAAGATAAGGGAGGAAGGATTTAAGAGCTACTTTGGTACTTGAAGATGAATGACCAAAGGAGAGTTGTTATCTTACAGAACATGGAAACAGAGGAGGCCTGCGAGGTCAAGGAATCCCAAAGTGACACGAAAGTGGAAACAGGCCTGTGTCCAGAGACCCATATTTGTGGGTGCAATAATAACAATTGGAGTTGTGATATTGGTATTTTGGATTAAGGTTAAGCTAAATAATACTGGAATTGGAATGGATCAGGATGGAAATAGATGAAATTGAAGAGACTAACACGTGTAGATCCGAGTTATGAGATAGATACAACTTATCTAAATAATGAAGGGATTGACCTAAGGGGACAAAACGAGAAACAGAGTGGGACAAAACCTGAGGAATTGATAGCAATAAGTGAAAAGAACACAAAACGTGTAGAGGACAGATATATTGCGAAAGAGTGTATGGAGCAATTTACAAAAGAGAAATATACAATGTACGAGACATTGGAAAAATTAGGCAACCCAATTCCGGAATTAAAATGGTATAGTGAAACAACAAGGATGCAGTCGCTGTAGGAAGAAATAGATATGGAGAAAAGAAGTAGCTGTTTTTCCAAATAAGCATTAAAACTGATCAATTCTGGGAAGAGTGTCCTGACAGTGATATCCATGAATGCGCTAAAACCAGGTACAATTGGAAGCTGCACAATCTGTGGAGAGATAGAGTTATAGAGAAATTGGTTGAGCAATTTAATAATCAAAATTGCAAGGCCTTGGATCGGCTGCGTGTGCATGAACCAGTGGAAATGTGAAGTTAATTACCATAAAAATACAATAAAAGAGAAGAATAGTAATAAAACTCATTGGTTATGAGTAAAAATGGAGTAAAGAGTCAAGGTGTAAAATTAATAACAATGCTAAGGCGATCTCAACTATGGATAGATATAATTACAGAGAGTAGCGCAGTAACAGATCAGATGACAATCCAATTTAGACTGTTTGATCTGCTGGAAGATATAGCCACGAGCAAGGAGGAAAGAATATCTGCAACTAAGATTATGGATACAAGGAATAACTATAAGCATCTATAAGCATCTAAGCATCTATAAGCCTGAAGCATCAGGGAGTAAGTGTCCAATAATAACAGATTAGGGAAGTATTATCCAATACCCATAGTTAGAATAAGATACAAAAATGATCCAGAGATTATGTGGTGGAGAATTCCCTAAGAAATAAAGGAATATCATGGAAAAGAAGATATTCCTAAACCGGTATACAAAATGTCCTGGAATTGTAATCATAAATTACCAAAAGAGGAAGAAATGTTTGACTATAAGCAGTTTTGGTCGGTGTTATGGAATGGAGGTAGACAGCCTTGGCTTTATACAGGGTGGACGTGTGCTGATACAAAGGTAGATGGAAATTGGAGAAGGAACGAAATAAATCAAGGGATATGCAGGGTAGTTTCTGAACCAATAAGGCCTGAGAAAGCCATTTATTCAGATACTATGGCAAACTTAAGTACACAAGAAACCACCATTTCCATTCTGTTTTATGTTAGCAAGAAAACATTTTTTTGACAAGGAGATACTAGACATAGAGCCACGGAAAACAATATGGATCATTGAAGGAAAGATCAAGGACATGTGGTCATCGATGAGTGAGGAAGTACAAAGGAAGATTCTAAAAATGGCAGGAATTGGAAATAGTGCATTCAACACAATAAAATGGTCAGCAAATAATTTCAAATTAATATTGGCAATGGTAACAATCTTGTTTGTATTAATTCTTATTGAATGCGCAGTATTAGGAAGAATGTTTAGAACATTTTTTTTTCTTTCTTCCAATGTTGGGGATTTAAGATTTTTTTCAGATGTACATATAATTGAGATCTTTGAGTTGCTTGGAAAGGTGTCATCATAAATGTACATGAACTGGATTGTTTGTTGTTCCCTATCTGTAAGACGTTTAAGCTGCACTTTATCATCTCCTGGATCTCTTTTGGTAATTAATTCAATAATAATAATGATAAATCCTTAATGCAGATCAATTCTGTAACAGCAGTATAACTATGGCCAGATATCATCAGAACATGCAAACTGTTACATATGACCAGAAAGTAAATGTAAGATTGATGCTTACATTGGATAGTGTAATGCTATAGATTTTGTATGTATTGGAATCAATTTACAGTCAATGCAATGTACGCAATGAGATGTACAGTATGTAATGTACAAATTACACAATAATGCCATCAAGGTTCAGGCCATTTATATGCATAACGGCATGTTTTATGAACACATTAGTCAGTTTGAAAATGCTTCTCAAATCAATATTAAACTCTGTTCAATAATAAAAACGAATGATTTGGTTTTATAATGTGTCATTCTGTGTTCAATGATTTTTTTATAATGATTTTTATTAGTTGACTGCATATATAGACTTAAAGAAAAAATAATCGACAAATTTACATTTTTGCTAATATGTTATTAATGCACTGGGTCCGAAATCGAATACTTCCCGATCCCTACTAGTAGCCTATGTGGAAAACTACACCAACAGAGTAGTAGCAATATGTCCGAATACATATTTGGAAAATAGTAGGCAAAAGAGAGTTTGGAGTGTGCATTCGATGGACACTTTATTATCCCATGAGGCCACGGGAGAAGATTTATGAATGGCAGTGCAGTGACTCGCGCAACTGATACAGGTAGGTCACGAGACAGTAAACAACGTGGCGGGTGTAGTAAATCCAGATTACATTCATACTACCCAGATTCATACTATATAGAACGTACCAAAAGGGACTTTGTAACGTACCGTTTTAATGGTCGGGAAGTAAGCTCAAATTCAAATGTGGCTTACTCAGTATGCGATTTCGGCCGCAGCAAGAGACTCTAATAAAGTAGCATTTTTCTCCCTTTGCCCCAACCTTGCATGACCATTGTGGTCATTTTGTGTTCACTGTTTTATTTGGTTGAATATTGTATAGGGTCTAATATGATTTCCAGAGCTGTGATTGATGAAATTTCGCAATGCTGCCTCCTAGGTGCAGTACCATGTTCCTAAAGCACTTCCATGTCTGCATGACCTTATTCACAATCACATTCACAGCAGCGCCATCTTTGATCTTTTTAACGGGAATGAATCAAGCGAGGCTGTACGTGATATGCATAGGCTACATCTCTTCAGTGGGTTGAAGCCTAGGCTACTGATTTTGGATTGTTCTGCTGACGAAACACTGCAAAAATAGGCTCCAAGAAAATTCAGTAGACAAAAAACTCCAGCCAACACAAGCTGTGGAAAATGTTAAGTGTGTAGCCATTGAAAACACGGAAAGTTTATCCCTCACAGCCTCGCTTTCATACCTGTCATGGCTCTGCAGTGAACAAGGTCTATAGACCAGAAAACCACGCACATCATTCTGCTGCCCGATATTGTTTAGGCCTAAATAATTAGTGGAAAGTTAATTGATTATAAATTGAGCGATCTACACATGCAATCTTCCTGGATGACTTAAATAAATCCTACTGCATTTAAAAAAAGAAAAAGAAAAGTGGAACCTTGAGTTGTGAGTTGTAGGCTAGATGTTGACATCACAACTCACAATTCTGCCCCAAAATTCTGTTCCAGTAGGATATAATAATGCATTGAGAGAAAGGGGGTGTATTCTGCTTTGCTTGACATGACCTATTCTATTCTATTCTATTCCATTCTATTCTATTCTATTCTATTCTATTCTATTCCATTCCATTCTATTCTATTCTATTCTATTCTATTCTATTCTATTCTATTCTATTACTAGGCCTTGTCAATTGTTTACGATAAACATCGAATGTGTGGCAAAATAAAATCTATGCTAAAAGCAACAATATACATATTGACGAATTAAAATAATTTTCCTCCGAACCTCTCTCTTTGTTTGAGATTTAATTTATTAGGCTATAATATGAAAATATGTATTTAAAATGTATCATATGATAATTACATTTTTTTTAATTCGGGACTAATAAGGACTGTTTAAGATCTGTGGAATTAACCACAACGCAATAAATTAAGGCTTTAATTTAGCTATTCAGTTTCGTTGTATAGTTATAGCCTATTTTATAGGATGAAATCCAGTTATTTGCCGTTTTATTGATTAATCTGAATGTTTGTATCACTGTTAAAAGACGGTAAAAAATAAGCTAATTTACCATTAAATTTCATTTGACACATTGTCTCTCTTAGTATGAATTCAAACAAATTTTGTCATTATAACGAATAATAGAATATTTTTGTTTTTTTCGATAAAAAGTTTTTAAAAAGTCGTTTTTAAAAAATCTAATTGATGGTGTGATTTCTTATAGCCTGATAAATAATAATAATAATTAATAATATGTAAGGATGTTTTTTCCGATTAATTTGAATTAATTGAATCGAAACAAATAAAATAAAAAAACAAGGAGAAAACGGAAAACAATCTAATTTTCTAAGTTTATTTTTCGTTGCATCGAAAGAATCGGATAAAAATCGAATGAATCTTTAAAATCAATAAAAGATTAGTTGCCGTTTATCAGATCGCAGATCATTTCCACTTTAACACTGAACACAATTAGGCTTAAATGTCACATGTGTGTAAAATATAATTTCATATTTTTATATATAAAAAATGATTGATTTTTTTTTAAATGGCTTGATAGTCAAACGACTGGCTTTAAATAAAAAAACACTAGGGCTATTGTTTGTCCGAAACAGTCAAGTTTATTGTTTTAAAATAATTCTAATTATTTATTATAATTATTTTATTAGAGAAAAAGAAAGAAAGAAAGAAAACTCACGTTTGTAATTTCCAAATTCGACTGAAGCCAAGCTTTATACCAGTCTTTAAAATCTTAAAATCGTTTAATAAAGCCAAGTGATTTTTTTTTTTTACAAAATTGCAAAAATTAGGCTACCTGCCAGCAACCCGAATATATGGACAACATGACCTATATATATATTTTTTCTTGCCTGCAGATTCGGAGCACGCGTGTAAAATATCGATAAGCCGCAGCACGCTATGGGCTTATAGCCTACTGTTATGCATTTACTTCGCTATTTTATTCTTTCGTTATTTGTATTGTTTTTAAACGTTTTTTCTACTGTTATTTGACATGGGGTGGCATGACATGGCGGGGAATATGGAGCACAGATTCGATGAGCCTTTTTGCGTTTCATCCGTGTGCGTTTAAAATGAAGAATGAGCGTGCGCATGTGCAGATTTCAGTCCTATTAAATAAAATAAAAAAGATAGCCTAAATAACACTCAACAATACAGACTCGCAACACCTGCTGTTTTGACATCGCAAACAAGAAACCTGCCGTGTATCTATAGACGCCCTTTCTGTTAAATAAATATGCGACTTATAGGGGACGTCAAAAAAGCCCTGACTGCGGCTAGTCTAGACTAGTAGCCTATACGAAATAAACACGACGTATTTGCTTTCAAAACAACACTCATAAATGACATTTTATACGTGCTCGCCTCGTCCTCTGGTGAGCTCCACGTCACATGACTCCTCCTCCCCGAGCGGCAGCTCCACTCTCACAGCAGAGCCGTCCTGCAGTGCCATGGTAACAGTTTAGAACGTGATGACGTCTCCTCGGATTGAGTATTATGGGCTATCGAGGATTATTCAGTCTGAGGCGAGAAAAATAGCTGCGAGGTTGAAGTAAACATGGAGCTCTCAGCCGTCGGGGAGCGGGTCTTCGCCGCCGAATCCATCATTAAACGGCGCATAAGGAGAGTAAGTGTCATACCAGCCTGCTAGTCGGGCTTCGGCTCTGTTATAAAGGCGCCTGTTTAGTTGTTTATGTCCGCCGAAGTGACATTATATACGCGATAGGTTAGCTTAGCAGCGTTAGCTTGCTAATTTGAATCTTCCTGTGCTTTTACCCGCAGGGCCGGATGGAGTATCTGGTCAAATGGAAAGGCTGGTCTCAAAAGTGAGTGGTAATGACACGTTAACGGCAGTTGTTGTTGCGGAGGGAGCGGTTTCAGGCTCCCCGGGCTCGCTGAGCGTTAGCACGGCTGCAGCACGGACTGTGTAACGGGGCTCATGAGAACGTTAGCTGACAAGGCCAGTGATGGGAGACGGTCAAGATACAAGCTTTATTGGCTGGTGAAAACGGTTCATATTGGGGAAATCACGAAACACACACACACACACACATATATATTTACACGTTTATATATGAATCAATAAATATAATGCATGCACAGTTAAAAAAAAAATCTCCTGAAGTGAAAAAAGCGCTGATAAGTAATAAATGTTTTTTTTTTTTAAATGCACTTTGAATTGTTTTTTGGTCGTTTTGATTTGCGAATAATTAAACATTCAATTATTGGTTCAGATACAGCACCTGGGAACCAGAGGAGAATATTTTGGATGAGCGTCTTTTCGCTGCTTTTGAAGAAAGGTATTTTTTTCTTTCGTTAATTCTGTAATTCCAGTAGACAAATTGAATGCTTTAGATGTTTTAAAATAGCACTTATCTGATTTCTTATTTTCTTATTTCAGAGAGCGTGAAAGGGAGATGTATGGTCCAAAAAAGAGGGGACCCAAACCAGAAACATTTTTAATGAAGGTGATTCTTTCTTCTTTTTTTTTACATAACCCTACATTTTCTTTGACTTTCTTTTTATTTGTTCTTGGCTTTCTGTTTAATGAAGTGTATAACCTTTTAATGTTATTGACATTTTTTAAATGTTGTGCATACATTTTTTATTATTACATTTGAAATTTTGTATAGGCAAAAGCTAAAGAAAAAGGCAAAAACTATGAGTTCAGACGAGAGATGTCTAGAGGAATACAGGTGTCGTTCCCGGTAGCAGAACCGGTTGTGACTCCCAGAGCCCGTGAGGGACTGCGGACTGTTGTGCCAACGATTTTCCCACCGAGCACCGTCAACAGAGGCGAAAGTGTTCGTGTGCATCCACCAGACCCAGAGAGAGACCCACTAATGCACGGGACGCCAGTTCACCACCCACTGGATTTTGCCAGCTCACCAAAAAAGCGAGGACCAAAGCCAAAGTTGCGTCCAGCTGGAGGTTTATCCAATGAAGGCGTTAAAAGAAAGGCAGATGAACCGTTATCTTATCGGCCTTCCAAAACCGAGAGATCAGGAGAGACCTCTAACTGTGATGTCATCCGTTTAACCCAGAAGTTCCCAGCAGAATCCAGCCTCGTTCAGAAGCAGATGGGAAGCAGGGCAAGTGATGTAAAATTCACACATGGTGGCACCATCTTAAAAGCTGGGCTTGGTGTTTTGGGACATCGACGGAAGGAAAGCTCAAGTGGTGCCATAAACCAACAACCCAAGATGAAGCATCCTCACAAAAACAATGTTTTTCGATCCACCGATCAAACCAGAGAGCAACTGTCTCTGAGTTTTGTAGATGAAACAGACCAGTCCTGGTTGCCTTCTTTGAAGAATATGGAGAAAATTGTTGTTACTGACGTAACAAGTAACTCCTTGACGGTTACCATAAAAGAGAGTTCAACGGACAAAGGTTTCTTCAAAGAAAACAGATGATGTGATTTTAATGTATGTGTGTATGTATGAAATATTGTAATCAAACTAGAAACGATCTACATTTCTATATCATTTGTAGTCTATAAATGTAAAGTCTTGAAATCATGTACATAATGCAAAAAAAATATATAGAGAGAGAGAGTCTATCTTTAGCCTACATTTCCATTCACATTTTCTATGAAAATGAAGCTTATTTTTCTATTTCCTAGATTTTATGTAACGTACACCAGTTGATTTCTTCTTTTGGTTGCCGTCTTCAGCTTTATTATGTATATAGGCATAGATGCATAGAACACATATTAACGTTTCAACTTAATGCACCTTTTTAAGGGACACTTCTTTCAGTCCCTCTTTTATGAACTTGGTATTATTTTCTGGTTAGATTTTGTATGTATTTTAAAGTCCAAAAAGTAAAGCACACCATTTAAAAAGAGAGAAGGGAAATAAGCTATATAATTATGCCAATTTTAGGCCTACATTTTTCAAGGCACAATAATTCAGTCTTTAGAATCGTATTTCGTTATTTTTCGTTTTTCTGTTGAATATATAATTGATGTGGCTGTTCTGTGTCTCAATATTTCATTATAATGCTGTTTTTAGGCCCAGTCAGAAACGAAAGGTTGTTTGATTGGTACAAATAATTTCTAAATTGCTGAAGTTCTCAAGTAAGCTTGCAGCCTGGTTTAAGTGGTGAAATAAAAAAAAAATATATAATAAATATAAATATTACAATTATATGATGTCAACTTGTTTAACGGTTTAGTGCAGCCTTTTTGCAGAGAGGACAATGTGTATCAGAGCTCAAATAAAAATGTAATTTAGCTGTGTCTAGGAGCCTTTTCCATTATTGATTTGAAACATTTTTCGCGCACAGTAATCCGTGCAGACCATTTTCTGTCTTGCCTTACATTAATTTAACTAACACGTATTGTTATAAAAACGGAAAGGTCTATACGTCGGGGTTTTCATTACAGTCTATGTGCCTGTAAATAAAGAATAAATACCTTATAAATAGTGAACTGATAAATGATAGCTTAAACAGCAGTCGGCCTATTTCGACATGATTAGATCATATTTACCGAGAGCCTCGTGCGCTTTTTATGACTTTCAAAAACATTAAACATTGTTTAAGTTATGTGGAAAAAAAAAAAACTGGCGCCTGGTCAAAACGTGTTCATTCGTCGTAAGGGTTCACATGACATATTCTGAAACTCCGTTTCAGCCTTATTTCTATTAGGCCTATCTTATAATTGATGTCATCATACACAATACTAATTTGTTTTATTTGATGAATTTTATTATTAAGAATAAAATGCCACCGCACTGCCACAGGAGTGTCGCGTTAACAAAAGGCAAGGCAATAACCACAATGTGTAACTTCTGGATCTATTTGTAAACATCTGAAGAAATTATTTCTAAAATAGGCCTATAATGGGTTGGTGCTTAATTTTAGGCATCAAACGTCATTATTAGACATTATCAGTTGGCCTATATTTCCAATAATGTCAGCATGAAATAATGTACAAACGCTAAAACGGATTTAATTAGCGGGATGATTTGAGATTGAAACTATAATAAGCGCTTGTTGAGGAAATTCAGTCCACCAAAAGCCACAAGATGTCGCCATGAATGAATTTGATACTGAAGATATATTCCAATCCTCTCAATAACACGTGTATCACTGATATTGTGATTTTTGCGTCAGAATTAAATGTTCAAGAATACACTGATATATACAACAGGTGTTCAATGTGTCAAATGTCGCCGTGTTTGTAGGCCTACTGTGTATTTTCATTGTTTCATTTTGGACTGTCAGTGTTTTGTGTTTTATAGTTCAAATGGAAAAAAAATAAACGCTTCTGAGGCATGAGGATTCAACACTGGAATAAATGTTAAAGTGTTGTAGGCTACTTGTTTTGTTTAAGAAAAAAATCTGCGATGTTTTTTCCCCCAACTGCAATGAATAACTTTTCAATTTGACAATATCTTTGCACTTTACGGACACTGCACCAATAGATTTTTCTTATCTTATACAGTAACAATCAGACATTTTAAGCGCAGCTTATTTTGTCGCCATTTATTTTCGAGAATTCAGTGCTAAAAACACAGCTATATTCTGCCAAATCAGAATTTCAGAAGGGTAATAATATTAAGATTATATGTCGGTATTTAGTTTTTTTCGACCACGTTTATACGTTGTACGGTATTTCATGGACTTAGGCGACCGCAGAGCGCAATTAATGTGCGCGCACTCGTCTTCTTACACTTATTAGTTTTCAATATGAAATTCAATATATATTCTTCTTATTAAAATAGTATTCATTTAAGCTGACCTTACAGATTATAAATCTATATTTATATTTAAAAAAAAAAACAAAGAATATATATAGGCCTATATATATAATTGTGTATACGTTGTTAATAGGGCCTTTATATTTTGAAACTGATAATTGTTTAAGTGCACAGGCTATGTCTTATGCATTATTTTATTTAGTAGGAAACTTAAAGTGTTACTCCACATGTCCAACTCATTTACTCAGCTGATAACTAACCTAACTAACTAACAGACATAAATGGCAGGGTCATCACCTTTGACATGGTGCTTTGAAAGGTTCCCAAAATGTGTTCATGTATAACCTGTGTTAAATCCATGTTAACAGGCTCAAACACGTACCACCACTTTTGGTTAATAGGTTTTATAAATGTATGGGACTTGTTTTTATATTTAGTAAGAGAGACATTTGTAAAAGAGACATTTGTGTTGAAGATTTTTATTTAATTTGCTATACTGATTAATTTCAACATGGATAGAGAGAAACATAAAAAATAATGTGCTTGTATGAACATAAAGTAATAGAGTGTAAATTAAAGTGTGAATATAATTTATTATATTAGAATTAACACTGCACATGCAATTTTAAAGTTTCCCAATTTGAAATGTAAAATTCTAAATATTAATACCTGAGCATCCTTTCCACATATTTCTGTCTTCTCAGGACAGGATTTACAAATTCCTGTTAGGCCTATTACTGGTAAAGAAATGTGAATTAAAAATTAGTTACATTCTTGTGTACCTAAAAATTTTTTGAAGGCCTGTTTGAATGATGTACTGAATGTTACTTCATCAGTAGGCAGGTATTGTTGTCTCCAAGCAACAACCTGAAAGAACAAAAAATCACTTAATAAAATCCCTTAATTCAGTCAAAATGGAACAATACAGGAAATGTCTGATGTTAATGAGGATTTCCGTTCTTTCAAAGGAAATGCTTAGTAATCTCACCTGACTAACGCAGCAGCAATAAGGCCTCCTGTAATGGGTCCCACCCAGTAGATCCAGTGGTGAGTCCAATAGTTGGTCAGCACTGCAGGACCAAACACTCTTGCAGGATTCAGACACGCACCAGAAACATCACCCCTGAAGCCCACAGAAGAAGTTAATCTCCAGACCACACACAGGAAGTGATGTATAACATAAACAACGAACTCACCCTGCAAGCACGTTAATAATGACTGTGCAGCCCACCAAAAATGGAACCAAAGGACTCTTGCTCTTGGCATTAACTGCACCCAGTAAGACCACCAAGGCAACTAGACACGTCATGGCAATCTCTCCAAACAATGCCTTCACAATATGGTCGTCGGCCTTGAGAACCGTGAACGCCGCACCCTGAGCTTTTGCATATTTCTCATTCGAGGTCATTCCCTAAAAAGAAATCCAAATCCTTTGAAGTGTGACTGGTGAATTTAAAGTTGCATGCAAAAATGGCCCAATGAAACATGTATCTCACCTTGGCCATGACTGCACCAAGTAAACCTCCGCTAAGCTGAGAGATCAGGTACGGTGCCACCATTTTCAGGTCCATTCCACCACAGAAGTAGACGGCTATGGTGAATGACGGATTGAAATGAGAACCACTGTGTCAGGGCAAAAGATCATTGCATTATTCATCAATAAGCAGATGCTTTTTATCCAAAGCAACTCCCAGGACATGTTTAGGCAGAAACCCCCTGGAGCAAACTGACCTGACTACATCAATCAAGCCACATCAACCCAGATGTGCAGGGGTTTCAAAGGGGGTCCGTGCGGTACTGCAGTGGGTCGGTGGATTCATATTTATTTCATATATTAAAGTATTACATTTGTAATTAATTATAAATTTAATTTTAATATAATGAAAAATTATACATACATGTATATAGCTTATATACATATACACACACACACATACAATTACATATAAAATTTATATATATATATAAAATTTGATTGAAATTGTAACATACGTTTAATATAAATGTAAAATATATTAAAAATATTTTTATATACATTTATATAAAATGTACGTGTATTTATATATATATATATATACAAATATGTAATTTATATTTTATATATACAATGCATATACAAGTATCATTTGTAAATTATGTATTTTTAATAATTTATGTTTTGTAATAGATTTTTATTTTAGTAATAGTAAAATATATTTGGAATATATTTAATGTTCTACATGAAGAGAATTAAGGGATGACATGTTCATAACATAATGATTAGCTTTGTTTGAATGTAAATCCACTTAGTCTATCCAACATATATCCATGAGTACAAAAATACATTTCTTCTCACCTGATCTCTGCCATACATGCGATCAGCACAGCCACTGCGAGACCATGAGCCAGCGCAGGCTGGAGTCTGCCGGCATCCTCCACGTTTTCAATCACAGACACACATCCGATGAACACAAAGAAGGTGGTCCCCACCAGCTCAGCCACACACGGCTGAAAGACCCGCTCATATAGGTTCTGCTCTCTCGCAGTATGGTGTCCCACCTTATCCATCAGAGCTTTGTCCAAGCATTGAAGTTCCACTTTGTTTTCAGTCATTCTTTCCGAGGCAGGAATGTCTCTCTGATAGTTGTGTCCTAAGAGGCCGTCTACTCATCATTTAAACGTGAGTGTCAGAAAGCTAGCATTAAATTGACCAATGACCTTTGAGGGCAATTGATGATTGAAAAGACTAATAATAAATGTAAAATGCTGAGCAGTGGTAAATAAAATAATACTGAAGGAGATTAAAATGTAACATGCTTCTGCACTCAGCTAATTTAGACGTAGGCCTACCTGGAACTATTTAAACGGCAGAAAGTTTAACCTGTGCTGCAGCATGTCCCTTTAGAAAATTACCCGAAACAGTAACCTAAAAATGGACATTTATTTTCCCACCAAAAATAAAAATGAAAAGTTAAAGGTTAACCAAATAGTGGAGACTAAAAGTCCTAGCACTGTGTGACCACAATTACATTTGTAACTACTATTTTAGGTAAATAAATCCAAAGCATACTCTGTAACAAAGAGTAAAACATAAACTAATAGGTCATATTTAATTGTGGCAAGGATATATATATATATATATATGTATATATATATATATATTCTTATGTATATATATAAAAAAAAATATATATATATATATATATATATTTTTTTTTTTTTTTTTTTTTTTTTACATGAAAACCCCTGAAAAGCATAAAAACCCACTCAGCAGCATAATAGTCTAATCAATGGTTCCACTAATTCCAGAGCACTGAAACATTTGCTCCCTAAAAAGTCCCACAATGCACAATAAAAACCAGGGAGCATCGGTGCTCACTATGGTTGCATCCGAAATTGCATACTTCTCTATGATACAGGCAAAAAACAGTATGTGACAAAATAAGTATGTCTGAATTCACAGTAGGCTACTCATTAAAGAGTAAGCAAAAACGTACCCGGATGGCCTACTACTTCCAGTGAGATTCTGAAGTGTGCATAAGATGGACACTTTACTATCCATGAGGCCACGGGAGAGGATTTATGAATGGCAGTGCAGTGACGTAACTGACGCTGGTTGGTCACAGGATAATGATAACATGGCGAATGTTGTAAATCCAGATTACATTCACATTCATATAGGACATACTTTTCATACGATTTCGGACACAGCCAAGAACTTCCTGATCATGCAATGGCCATTATAAGTCCACAAGATAGTAGGTGCATTATGAAGTATGCCATTTGGGCCGGGATCAAACACTATCCTAAACAGAACAGAATACAGAACGAACTTTAAATAGTTGAAATTGAATGTGGACCCCAGACAACAGAAAATAAAATGGCATGCATTGGACTATGAGATCCCCATTTATTTCCACATATATATTTTTTTCTAAACCAGTCCTAGATTTTATGCTTAATCTGCACCATTGGTGTTAATAATATTATTTAAAAAAAATGGCTCAACTTTTAAAGATTTACTATTGTTTTTTTTTGTTTGTTTGTTTGTTTGTTTTTTCGTTTAACTTCAAATGTAATTTGACCATGTGCTACGTCTATGGTGCTACGTATATGAGAACTGCAAATGTGAAAATGTAGCTTTATCAGCTATTCCGCTTTGGACTGAGGATGGCGCTATTACAGAGGAAACATAATGTGACTTCATTACAATGTATTTAAAGGGCGTGAATTAGCCTATTATTTGCATTTTACAATTACACTTTTTTGTGTTATAAACAAACTAAAGTTATCATTAATCTTAGCCCATAACATGATTATCATTTGGTTATATGAACCAGAGTTTTAACCACCCAGTTTAATCAGACTCCTTCAGTCAAGGTGGTGTCATGTGTCACAACCAACTGTGCTCCACAATAGGGAAGTGAACTGCACTTCCTATTTCCTCAGTGTTACTGCAGCCCACTGACTAAACCAGAAATTTAGAGGATGAGAAACGAAAGGAACACGCTTGACGCACGGTTTATAAATGAATACGAGCAGTAAATGACACAAATTCTCAACTTCGGATCCAGTTGAGCGCGCGCAATGGGAGCGTCGCGCGTGCGGGCGTCAGTTTAATAAAACAGCGACTTCTTAAAGTTTTATATGTTGGTGGATGAAGAAGAATCAAGATGAAGAAGCAGTTCAACCGCATGAAACAGCTCGCCAACCAGACTGTTGGGAGGTTAGTGTGTTATATACGGATTATTTTGAATGTTTGTACTCTGATTCGTGTAAAAATGCACACTAAAGTTGGGAGTGTCACTGTATGCGCTTGCAAAGAGCAAAATGAAAGTCTGATGTGGTCAAAGTTAAAAACTAACAACACATGCTGTTTGGTCATACATTTTATTTTCCATTGATTTGACAGTTTGACATTATGTGTAGAAGTTTGGATTGTCTCCCTCATATACAGTACATTGCAGAACTGAGATTGAGACATTTTGGGCTTCTGTATTTTAGCGGCATATCTCTATTGGGACCATAAAACATCTATTTGACTGAAAATAATACATCCAAATATATGAACTGTATAAATATAAATAAATTAACTTCATATCGGCGGTTGGATAATTCTGTATACCTCTAGCAGTTATTAAGGGACATTTTATTAGGCTTATGTAGCTACTATAAATAAGTAGCCTACTGTGATTTTGCTCATTCAGCAATTAGGGATGCACCATTATATTGAAAAACTAATAGATAATTATTTTCATTCTATGGACAATATAAAAATACTAGGCTATTTTTCGCTCACTTTATTCATTTTCTTTGTCAATTTCAAAAGAATGTTATGCTTAAGTTAATTAAGGCATCACAACATAATGTACAGTATAAAATATGGATTTAAAATGAGTAGATAATAAGAAAGTTAAGATGGTTAAGTTAAGTTGAGATGGTTCCTGTGGTACAGGTTGGGACCATTATTATAGGCATTCGCTCTTAAAGTCACTATGAAATCAAAATTGACAGTTGCTTATTTATGGAATATAGCAGTATTTATTATAAATTATTTATCCGTGCATGCATTTTTTAAATTCATGTGCCCTCATAACCTTTAGTCAAAATAACTTCCCCTTCCTATTCCATCTCTCCTCTGATAATGTGTTTACTGGTGCGAGGGCGAGATCAACCTGTCACTCACACAAAATAAACCAATAGCAAACCACAAACATCCAATCAATTCCCCATGGACAAAATCAAGCCCCGTCCTACATTTGTTCTTGTTTGAGAAGCCATTTGATGATAAACTTCACAATAGGGAACTTCCATTTCATGCTGACTTTACATTAACATTCATTTTTTTGAATCTAATATCAAAAAGTAGTTGGAAATGAGTGCTCTTAATCAAATTAAATATAATTAAATATCACTGATAACCATATTAGCCTTCCCACCGTTGGGCCAAACCGCTGTCTTTGCTTAACCATTCCGTGCCGATCCGGTCCAGCCAGTGCGGATATGCTTTTATTCTCCGCTGTGGGACTGATAACGGAGCTCTTTCGAATGTAATACAAATGTGTCAGTCATTGTCTTAGTACCACAAGAGTTTACACACGATATGAGATGTAAATAGTGACCGCGCTATGGAGGACGATCAGATATTTATTTAAATTTTATTATTAATTTGAGTTTCCACTCCTCAAATAGCGAGCTCGGCCAGCTATGGAGTAACTGGCAGCCAGTCAACAGACAAGTGACCAATCCTGGGCTGCGACGTCACTACACGCATTCTAGCAGCACGGTTCGCCAACAGAGCTGAGTATTCAGGGCCGAGAACGGTTGATAATCCTGCAGCGCCGAACCAAGCTCAACTGGAAACATAACTGGAACTGTTCTTAGAACTGTTCAGCCTGACGGTGGAAAAGCACCTATTGATAACCAATCTTTTATATATATTGTGCATCCCTAGCAATGATAAATAGCAAAGAGTTTTACATTTTTGTGTTGAAAGTAGTTGCCAGGACATTTTGATGTGGTTTCTGCTATGTGTTGCGACATGATTTCTTACTGCTGTTTGCTTTTTTACTGCATACAGAAGCGTTCTGTTGATCTCTGCAGATCTCAAGAAACAAACTCTTTCAGAAAAAGAGAAACTGAGTTGAGTTGTCTTGACTGGTTTCCCTGCAGAGATTTTTCAAGGGCCTGTCAGAGAATGACCGAAGTTGCCTTCCCTTGCATATTTACTTGCACAGGGGTGAAAGGGTTATGTTTGGTCAAAATATCTCAAGAGGCTTTCATTATGTTCACATTGAGCTTTTTTGCGTAAACATTGACATTTGCATATTGTTTTTGCCAAGACATTGTTTTTACAATGTCTTTATTTAGATTCACTCTTCATCTCAGAGTTAAACATCGCTGGTAGATTCATCACTCGCTTGTCACAATCTATCAGAGTGTCTGATGCAGAATGCAGATCCAGGGTAATCCAGAGTCGGAGGTATAATAGTCGGGCCAGCTTTCATGGCGGCTTTCCAGGCCAGAGAGACGCCACGTTTCGATACAGTCGGTTAGTTTACGGCTCCAGTTAGTTTGGCCTCTGCTGCAAAGGATACACTGTCAGAGATTTTAAAATGATTGAAATGCATTGGAATTGCTCTGTTTTCTGTCATATATAAAGTTTGTGAGACTTGAACACAGAGTGATTTGTACTGAAGTTTTAAACTGTGGTGCATTTTGTATCAGATGCAAATCAGAAATGGCATAAAAATACACAACTGCATCCAAAATATTGTACTGATCATCCGTGGCTAATTTCTAAAATTGGGTCATTTCTTGCAAATTGTGAATTTCTCAATGTATAATTGTTTAAATGCTTTTAGCAACAACAACAGCAAAAAAAAAAAAAAAAATGTTGGTACAGACAGCAAGGCTCTGCTCATCAAAACTGTCCATTTAGATAAAGGATACTTGTGCTTTTTAAACATGCTGATGAACATTGAATTTCCTGAAACCAAAAACAGATGTTCAGTGAGCTGGTCGAATGAAAATCATAGCAAGAGTCACTCTGTCTAAAGCTTTATTATATGTCATTGAACAGTCATTTAAAGTTCTCTGGTCTTTAATAATGTTCTCAAAACGTTAGCACAAAAACATTATTTATATCATATTCATGGATCTTTTTTTTTCTGAAGCATTTTAGTTGGACGCCCATCTAATGTTTTTAAATGTTCAGAGAACTTTCAAAAGTAACATTCCAATTCAGAAATTCGGGTTTTAGCGTTTTTCGCGTAAAACCGCTGTATTGCTCATGCCAGGCCAGTAGTTTGCAAGGTCACTTTGTAAAGAAACACTTGACTGAACATGTAATATGCATGTGGATGACATCACTGTTCACAAATTCATGTTTTTTGTAGTTTACATTGGAGACGATAACTTTCAGGCCCCCAAAACGCTGTCGTTGTGTAAATGAACGGTTTTAGTTGAAAACGGTGTCGTGTAAATGACCCCTGAGAATATATTTTGTCAGCTGAAAGTGTCTCCTCTGAGAGCTGGAGTTCTGGAGATTCTAGGGCAAGCGGTTTTTAGTTTTGTTGGGTGACCAAATAACAACTAACAGAGACTTTAATCTTTTCAATTAAGCGTATTGCTTATAAAACCTCTTGTTTTGTTGGGTCAAAAGCTGCAACGGTCTGTTAGGGATAATGTAGAGTACAAGATTACAAGATTTCAGCTCCAGTGCAGTTGATCAGATGCTATATTTACATTAAGGTTTCAGATTCTGCTTCAATATGATCACAGAATAAAATACATTACTAATTATGATTCAGTTCGCCTTGTACGAATCGATTACTTAGAGATATTTACAGACTTTCAAGATCAGTCCTGCTCCTGTTCCTTAAAGGACGTTTTGTTGGACTAAAGCTTAGATCTTCATAGATCTTTAGTTTATAATAGTTTATAATAGTTGGGTGCCGGTCTGCTGTCTTATCAACTTTGAATGTGTGTGAAATGTTAGCCGTGGTATTTCTGGAGGTTTATACCCAACCCGATATGCATTGGCTGAACACAGGATCAATGCTAATTCAGTATTGATGGAAATCTAAAAATTCTCCCCATGAGGTCATTCTCAGCCTGTGTAACGGGATCTTAGGGATATTTTCTCTTGTTACATGACCCATTTTGTGGCTTTTATCGAAGTTTTCTGTGCTGAATGTGGGTTGCTCTCTTTTAGAAATAAAATTATGTCTGTGACATTTAATATTGATCTATTGAACCAAAAAAAAATCACCATGTGCCCTTGAGAAAGGTCCTTATACCCTGATGGACCGTTTGTGTGTCAGTTGGTGCCATCACATGATGTTTTATTAACATCAACAGAAGTTCGGGAGGAGCACGTTCAGATTATTAACATGGGTGGAGAGCACTCAGCAATCAATGATAAGAGGTATAGACTCAGCAGTCTCACCTCAATCCATTGACAGTTTATCAGCACCCCTCCACCGCCCCTTCTCCACTCTTCTAGTCCTAACCACTCACATACGGGGGGAGTACTCTGGGTTCGGGCCGAGCTTCGAGCTCTCCCCCCGGACAGCACGCCAAATACGCATTAAACCTTATAATTGTATGTAAGTGTGAATTCGTGAAATGAAAGCTGTAGACATAAATAACGGTTGCGCTGGTTGTGTGGTGTTAAAGATTCTATGCTATAAAAAAGATTAACTATTTTTTGTTTTTTTACTCTAGTTCTGACGGATCTTCACTGCTGGCTCCGCAGTTTTAGCACATGGGAAAAAACACTCAGCCTTACAGAAAGTTTCTCAAGCAATAATATCTGATCCTTGCTTTTGAAGGCTAGCCATAATGTACACCTAATTAAGAGACTATTATTAATATTAATATTTTTATTATTCCAGAAAGGGTTATTATTATAACTGAAACTAAAACATAAAAACTTTTATTACTTGTTTAAATCAATACAAATTTAACTGAAATAAAATATTAAAAAATGTTTTATTTCAGCTAGAAAATACATTTCCCATTTTCATTTAGTTTAACTTGATGTACTAAAAAACTAAACGGAAATAAAAATTAATACAAACTAAAAAAAATGATAAAATGACAAAAACACACAACAAAATTACTTAAACTTTAACTGAAGTTAAAATGTGTATATATTCATATAAACATAAAATATCATTCAAAATATTTACAAAAACTATTATCTCAGTGATACTCAAATAAACTGATAATAATAAAAAAGCGTATTATTATTTAAATTAACTCGTGAGAAACCAAAATGCAAAAAATAAATAAAAATAAATAATATTAGGACTTTTTTTAATATCTTGAATAAGACATTATCTTTTTACAGTTTTTTTTCTTGTTTGAGCAGAAAACAAAAGCAATGGAACAAGTTTTTCTGATTTTAACGATGTTTAGATATTTTTACTGGAAAGATTAAAGGCCTGTTCACCCCAAGAACGATATAACGCTAACTATAACTTAGCGTCCACATCAGCAGACAATATCGTTCTGTTTATTATAAGCGCACTGCAGTTTTGTCGTCTGCTGCTTTAAATGCGCAAGAATGGATTCTGATTGGCTGTCAGTGTTTGTATCGTTCCTCAGCTGGTGACAATCGTTTTGAAAGGGATTCCAACGATATCGTCTCTCTGTAGTTACAATTGTACAGTTGTGATCTCTGCTATTCTTTTAAATTTAGAATGATTTTTATATCTACACCTCTATTGTTATCCTCCTTGGTGTGAACGAGCCTTACGACTTTTTTACAGTGTAAAAGACATTTTCTTTTTTTTTTTGCTGTGTTCAAAATAACACGCATAACTCTTACACATAACCTTATATAAATAAATGGAAATGCTGAAACCATCACAGATCATGCCATGTGAACGTTCAGATTATACAATGTCAAACGTGGCATAATGTGTAACAGTTTTATGGTCTCTGGTCAAAGGGAGTCCCTACTCATCATTATTTATGAAGCCCCACCCTCTTCTGCTGACAAGAGTGTGTGTAAAGCCTCACAAGCCCCGCCCCTTTACTGCTGTTGGCATAACAAACAATGTGGAATGCAGAAGGCAGGAAGTGGATTTTGTTTTCTAGTGAAGTGTGCCAAATCAACCGTTTGTTGACACAGTTGAAAAAATAAATGATCCATTTAGAATATTGAACTGCAATGGGTGTTTTGAATAATTTTTATTTTCACATGTGGAGTGAAGGCTTCAAGACTTGTTCTTGTTTTGTTTTTTGGTTTGGAATCTTTTTATTGTGATACTGGCCTAACCTGCTTTCACAGTCAAGCTGAAGAACTTAGAAAAGCATTGCTCGTTATGTAGTCTGTCCTTATAACAAAACACTTTTTCCTTTTTTTTTTTGTCCACAGAGCAGAGAAGACAGAAGTGCTGAGTGACGACCTTCTTATGGTGACTATTTTCTCCCTCCACGACTTTATCACAACCATGAAAGACTGCACAAATCATCTAGCATTCCAGTGGGATTTTACTATTATTTGTACCGTTATTTCATTTTATTAATATTGTAAATTAGCTTTTATTTTTACATTTTCAGGTACATTTAGGTTTTGTTTATTTTATTTATTTTTTAGTTTTAGTTAATTCAGTCAGAAAACGTTTTTAAATGTCATTTAATGTTTCATCTAACATTTACATTTGATTGTATTTCAGCTTTATTTCAATTAACAAAAAAGTTTTGAATAGTTTTAGTTAACGATAATAATCCTGGAAGCGTTACATTACTTTGGCCAAATGTAGGCACTAAGCATTACTTTAGAAAGTAATAATTTGGGTATCATGTTTTATTTTACGTCTCTCTTGAATACCTGATTCTGATTGGTCAATCGCCACATTGGCCGGTCAAATATTTTTGTATACTACTGTATATACTGGTATATATAATTAACCATTGTCTCTAGCTCATGTCATTTGATGTCTCTCATGTTACTCCACAGACCTTTTTCTCACAAATAATCTCAATTCAATATTTATCTATTGGTATTTTAATATATTTCCATTTGTTTATTATTTATTCGGTGAGAAGTTGTGCAATAAGCAGGATAATGTACAGCCAACCAGTCATTTATGGCAAAGCAAATGCTTTTGTAGTGAAATATTTTGTGATATAGACCAACTGACTGTACATTATCCCTTACATATCTTCTGTATGTATTCATATGATATCAATATTGAACATATATGAATGAATATTAAGACAGATATTTTGCTCCAGCATGACATTAGCTCTTATTCAGTGTTAATGGGGGGATTCCCAGCGTGTCTGTCTTTTGCTTCCAGTTATAGAAATATTATCTAAGTTGAACTTTGGTCCTTAACATTCATCATCTTCTTTCCCACAATCTCTCATCCTTCACACCCCTCCCACTCCTTTTTTCCTGCCATCTTGCAGATAGAAGAAAAGCAATTGACTGTCTGAGCGTAATTTATCTTATTTAGACATTTCTAACGTCACAAGGGCCATGTTTGCACGAGTATGCATGCAGCTATGGCTGTTATGAACAAAAAGTAGCCTGAAATAGCTTGAAAAGCACCAAAGCGCTAGCAGCTTTGTGATAGCGTATGTAGATGCAGGTCATTATGATTTTCATTTAAATATACTGCATGACAGCCATAATCTTCCAAAACAAACACTCACTCTAAAAACAAAACAAATCAGTCTAATCTGTCACTACCTCATTGTTTAAAAAGCATCTCATGTTCAGACATGTCTGTGCACAGCTAAAAGGGAAATCATTGAGACTCGACGGACTCCCCCAGAGCTTTATATGCTGCACCTTCACCTTCATTCATGCATTCCATGTCCAAGGGTCAAAGTTTAACTGCCTGATTGCTCTGGGTCTTGCAGAAGGGAAAAGAAACATGATAATGGGCCATAAACTCCCTCTTGAAATGACTCAGCCGGAGTGGTTTTGGAATGTTCTCTGGGTTTTGAAGGTCTGCCAGATTAAAAGGCAGTGGTGTTGGCAGACGGCCCCTGTTAGAGCTGCTTGCCCTGGTCGTGGTGTTCTTGAGATCTAGCGTTGGGAAGTAACACTGCGAACTACTCTATATTTTTCAGTATCTGGTTTCAAACAAAAATGAGCTGCTTTTTCCGACCAAAGTTAGCAGGGTAGCTTCACTAAACGCTGTTTTTGTGACACACTGTATTGCATAGACAGCTCTACAACGGAGAGTACTGAAGCAATAATCATACACTCTCCTAAAATATATATTTTCTCTTATATAGTATTGGAAAGTCCCTTTTTTGGATGATTCATGTAAATGACCTGGTCAAAAAAAGATTTGTAGATTAATTCCATTATGTCTCTGCTTTGCATTTTATGTCTTTTTTTTGTAGCAAAATGTTTTAAAAGGCATATGAGGTGCATAATTATTAAATGTTTAAAAAACTCATTATTTTTCTTGGAATTTATATTGTTGCAGCACCTGTTTTCACCCTTTTTTCTGAACGTTCTGTTATAGTTATCTGTATTTTTTATTTTTAAAACCTGCCTTCCGACAAGTGCAGTCTGCTCTGATTGGTCAGCCAGCCCCAGTCTGTTGTGATTGGTCTACCGCTTAGAGCGTGTCGGAAATGTAACACCACTTACCATAACTGGCGAGAATCATCTTTGGAAGCTTCCTGAGGCGCTGTAAATGCTAACTACGCTAACTATGGCGTCAGTTTTGCTGTATCATTTCGACCTGGAGTCCGATAATGACAGTCAGGAAGAACAAGCTGATAAATCTCAAACCACCTTCGCAAGCACAACATTGTAATGTAAAAAAGCATATAGGGTTCTCTTTAAAATACTGTATATTTTTTAAATGTATCTGTTAAGTCTAAAGTGTCATCCATTATTGCAAAAAGTAAGAGATCATTTATATCTGATTAAATATCATATCATCTATTATGTATGTTAGTTATAGGCCTGTACATTGTCCCCTTAAATGGCTTCAATGTGGTCATTAGGTTGCACTACTCATTTAACAAAATAGCTTGACTGTAGTTTAAATGATGAGCAGCTTGACAGAGTCTTTGAGGTCTTGAGTCACTGTCAGTAAGTGTGTTTCGACCGAACATACATTCACAGAACATCTGCAGCTCTTTTCCTCTTCGTTTTTCCCTTTTCCTCATTCCATTTACAAACCCGTATCTGAACGCTGATAACTGGTTGATGGAAAATGAGTGGAATGTTACATTTAACATGCAATTTTTAGCAGAAACCATTTTTAAGATGTGTGTGTGTGTGTGTGTATGCCAAGACTGTTTATTTGATCAAAAATAGAGAAAAAAACTGAATATTGTAAAATAGTATTACAATTTAAAATAATGGTTTTCAATTGTAATATATTAAAATGTAATTTATTTATTTTTGTGATGGTGAAGCTGAATTTTCAGCATCATTACTCCAGTCTTCAATGTCATATGATCCTTCAGAAATCATTTTAACATTTCTTATTATTACCAATTTTAAAAATGGCTGTGCTGCTTAATATTTTAATATTTGTTGAAACGGATCATTTTTTTAAGTTCTAAGTATTAAGTATCACTGACCCCCAAAGTTTTTACCTATATGTGTGAGTGTATATACAGATCCTTCTCAAAAAATTAGCATATTGTGATAAAGTTCATTATTTTCCATAATGTAATGATAAAAATTAAACTTTCATATATTTTAGATTCATTGCACACCAACTGAAGTATTTCAGGTGTTTTATTGTTTTAATACTGATGATTTTGGCATACAGCTCATGAAAACCCCAAATTCCTGTCTCAAAAAATTAGCATATCATGAAAAGTTTCTCTAAACGAGCTATTAACCTAATCATCTGAATCAACTAATTAACTCTAAACACCTGCAAAAGATTCCTGAGGCTTTTAAAAACTCCCAGCCTGTTTCATTACTAAAAACCGCAATCATGGGTAAGACTGCCGACCTGACTGCTGTCCAGAAGGCCATCATTGACACCCTCAAGCAAGAGGGTAAGACACAGAAAGAAATTTCTGAACAAATAGGCTGTTCCCAGAGTGCTGTATCAAGGCACCTCAGTGGGAAGTCTGTGGGAAGGAAAAAGTGTGGCAAAAAACGCTGCACAACGAGAAGAGGTGACCGGACCCTGAGGAAGATTGTGGAGAAGGACCGATTCCAGACCTTAAGGGGACCTGCGGAAGCAGTGGACTGAGTCTGGAGTAGAAACATCCAGAGCCACCGTGCACAGGCGTGTGCAGGAAATGGGCTACAGGTGCCGCATTCCCCAGGTCAAGACACTGTTGAACCACAAACAGCGGCAGAAGCGCCTGACCTGGGCTACAGAGAAGCAGCACTGGACTGTTGCTCAGTGGTTGCATGTCATTCGGAAATCAAGGTGCCAGAGTCTGGAGGAAGACCGGGGAGAAGGAAATGCCCAAATGCCTGAAGTCCAGTGTCAAGTACCCACAATCAGTGATGGTCTGGGGTGCCATGTCAGCTACTGGTGTTGGTCCACTGTGTTTTATCAAGGGCAGGGCCAATGCAGCTATCAGGAGATTTTGGAGCACTTCATGCTTCCACCTGCTGAAAAGCTTTATGAAGATGATGATTTCATTTTTCAGCACGACCTGGCACCTGCTCACAGTGCCAAAACCACTGGTAAATGGTTTACTGACCATGGTATTACTGTGCTCAATTGGCCTGCCAACTCTCCTGACCTGAACCCCATAGAGAATCTGTGGGATACTGTGAAGAGAAAGTTGAGAGACGCAAGACCCAACACTCTGGATGAGCTTAAGGCCGCTATCGAAGCATCCTGGGCCTCCATAACACCTCAGCAGTGCCACAGGCTGATTGCCTCCATGCCACGCCGCATTGAAGCAGTCATTTCTGCAAAATGATTCCCGACCAAGTATTGAGTGTATAACTGAACATAATTATTTGAAGGTTGACTTTTTTTTGTATTAAAAACACTTCTTTTATTGGTCGGATGAAATATGCAAATTTTTTGAGACAGGAATTTGGGGTTTTCATGAGCTGTATGCCAAAATCATCAGTATTAAAACAATAAAACACCTGAAATATTTCACTTGGTGTGCAATGAATCTAAAATATATGAAAGTTAAATTTTTATCATTACATTATGGAAAATAATGAACTTCATCACAATATGCTAATTTTTTGAGAAGGACCTGTATATATAAATATTTATACAATACTAAATTGAGACCATTTTTTTTTCAAACATATTAAAAATATTTAATGCAATAGTTGCATATTTTATATTTTTACAGCATTTATTTCTCTTGGTTGTTTTCATAAATATTTTATCGTTAATCGTTTTTTAATGAATGTTCATTCAGAATGCATTCAATTAAATACTCAGTTAAATGAAATGTTAGTTTTTGTTAGCGTATAATAGTGTGTAATGAGGTAGAGATTAGCTAATGTTAACTTGTAGAACCTTTTTGTAAAGTGTTACCAGATCATTGTTGTTTTCTTTGTCTGCATCACACACACTTTTCTGCACTGTTTCAAGCTGCCCTGTACAAACTGTGACGTGATTGTAAAAACAGCTTTAATTCTGTGTCCATGTTTGCAGCATAATATGAATAGTCATGATTCCTTTAGTGAATGAGACGCTAAAACAACACAGACAGTGTGTGCAAAATAAACGGTGTGATTCTAGGTCTAAATATAGGTTGGATATATCCGTTCTTTTCTATGCAGAGAGACTTCTGAATCGGGTGTCTTTGTGGTGAGATTTTATTGAAATGAGTTTTGAGTTGCAAACAGAAGCAGCGTGACTGAGATGCTGAAAGGAGCAGTCATCTCACACGAAGGGTTTCAGTTCCACCTCGACTGTCTGAAGTTATTTAAGGGACTGTCAGGCACACTTTGAGGATTCGCCTCTTTTACATGCGAAAACGAAAGAAACGAGAAAGTCTCTGCAAGAAAACACTCAGCCAGTTTAGCAGCTTTCTGTTCCAGCTGTATGAAACCTGAATTAGTTCTGCCCGGTAACTGCTGAAGTTACAAACCTTGATTTCTTTCTAGATCCAAACCAGCTAAATTTCTTGTTAACTTGTAAAAATATGTACATCCAACTAGATGTGATAGTCTTTTCTTCCCTATTGTGACGTATATCCGAGTGAAGCCGCTTCTAAAACAAGATAAAATGTAGGGTGATGCCTGATTTGGTCTATTGGGAGTTGATTGGATGGTTGTGGTCTGCTATTGGTGGATCTCATGTGAGTGACAGGTTAATCCCGCCCTCAGACCAGTAAACACTTCGTGAGAGAAGAGAAGTCTGTGCAAGGAGGGGAAGTTACTTTGATTTAAAGATTATGAGGACACAAAAAAAGAATAAAAAAGAAAGATGTGCATGGATAAATCACTTATAATAAATACTGCAATTTCCATAAAAACAAACAAGGAATTGTCCGTTTTGATTTCATGGTGACTTCAACCAAACGTCAGTGGTTGGACAAACAGACTTATGCCATTGGTTGAGCTGACATTGCTGTATTAGGCTGATCGGGATGCTCAGATATTGTAATAGTAGCACAGTTCTTCAAATTTTCAGGAAATTCAACCTACAATTGGCTGACTTATAGTTGTCTCTTATAGTTAAGATTTAAAAATACACATCACCTCTGCACACAGAGCTCAGGGTTTGAGGAAGAAAAGAACCAGATCAGATAGGATGGAGAGTAGGAGGTGTGAACTGAAAATACATTTGACAAGAGTTTTTCTCATATTGAAAGATGTAGGTAAACAGCCAGCTGGTCTCTAAACTCTAGCCATTCGTATGTGCTAAAGTGCACACTTTTCTGGCACAGTGCAGACATTTTTCTTTCCTGGTTCCTCGTGTTCACCGAAGCTTTAATTCTTTAAACATATTGTCCACTTTAAAAGCTTTTCCAGTCCAGGCTCCGCTGTAGCCTCTGTTAATGACTGCAGGTCAAAAACATAAACTGATGGCCAACTCAAGAAACAACTAGAAAGCACTATTTTTATGGAAATGACCATACTTTTCATAATAGATGCACAAAAGATTTGTATTAAGTGCCCCTATTATGCAATTTTAAAGGTTTCTAATTTGTTTTGGAGGTCTAAACAAAGGTTTGCATCAGAGGTCAAAAACACTTTGATATTCCATTATATACATTGCATTTGCATCTTTTTTTTCACAGTGTCTGAAATGGCTTGATAAAGGATTTAGTCTCTCTAAACCCCTCTGTCCCATGAGCATACTCTGCTCTGATTGGTCAGATCTGTTGCACAGTCTGTTGTGATTGGTCTACTCTGCTCTGATTGGTCAGATCTGTTGTGATTGGTCTACTCTGCTCTGATTGGTCAGATCTGTTGTGATTGGTCTACTCTGCTCTGATTGGTCAGATCTGTTGTGATTGGTCTACTCTGCTCTGATTGGTCAGATCTGTTGTGATTGGTCTACTGCTTACAGCACTTGCTGGAAACGAAATGCCAATTACCATATCTGAATTTCAATTCAAGATCTTCCTCAGCACTTGATACATAGTTATATGAATGGAGACAATGGTGTCGGTTTTATTACATCAGTTTGAACTTGAAGAAATCAGCATCTTCTCGACTCCTCCAGGCCTCAGCTACAAATACAGTATTTTAGGGACAAAGTAGGTATTGTTTGCGGGCAGCCAATAAAGACCATATGGCTGGCATTATCTTAATTTTTTTATTTTTTTTTTATTTATTTTTTTACTAAACTACATACAGTAGGTTCAAGCAAGAACTGAGACTGGAATGACTGACGACTTGTTTCAGGTAGTTCAGATTCGGTTCTTTCTTTGGGAGACAATAACTCCATTTATCATGAGGTTTGATCTTTGAAACTTTGCAGACCTTTTACATTCACAAACAGCTACAGCATATTACACAACTACATGAAAGGTCATATCTGAAAAAGCATAACAGGGGCACTTAAAAGGAATTAATACTTGTATTCAACAAGGATGCATTAAAATCAATTAAAAGTGACACTAAAGACATTTATAATATTTTCTAAACATTCTGTTCTTTCTATTTATCGAATGCTGAGGAAAATATTTAGCATAACAACTGCTTTCAAAATTGATAATAGTCATTGAGCATCAAATCCTCATATTAGAATGATTTCTGAAGGATCATGTGAAGACGGGAGAAATGCTGAAAATGCAGGTCTGACATCACCGCTTTGCCAGAATCACAGTTCAGATGAAATGACTGAACAGGCTTTTTGCACATTTATAAGAACATGAAACTGAAGGGTGGTGGTGTACAAGACCCACAATACTTTGCAAAGACTCAAGTGGTAAGCATTACAGGAAATGCAGAACAGGTGTGCATGTAACCATGATATGGAACATTGTCGAATGAAACTTTTGATGATGGAACTGGGAACTACAGACGTCCCAGTACATTTTCAATTTGAATCAAATGTGTGCATTAATACAGATTGAGCGGCGTCTGGAAAATATGCGATTGGTCTCCCATAATGCACACAAGAAGATGACCATGTGTCTTCAGGGTAACGTGGGCACAGATGCGGAGAAGAGGCATGTAAGTAACAGCTGCTTTTACATTTTCAAATGCCTCCATAGTACACACCTCTAAATTGTTTTTTTTTTCTCTTAGAAAAAGCTTCCTCTTACGGCCCTTTCACAATCCATGCTGGATGGAGGAAATCAGCTCGGAGATGAGTCTTTTATCGGGTGAGTTTATGAACTCTTTGACTGATAAAACCATCCGCCTGATCTGTGATTCATACGCATAATGAGAGAACTTTGAATGTGTCCAAACATCCCTGAGTCATCTGTTTTTTCAGGCAGGCGGTTATATATACAATATTTGTTATCCCAGTAAAATGCATAATAGTCTGGTGTAAAATGCTAAATTATTATTGTTCATGATGGAAAATGTGACCTCATGCTGCTTGATTATGATTGGTTCATAGTGTCCATCTGTTAATCCAAGCGACCAGGCAGCATGATGTTAAGCATGTTTGTGTCTACAGGAAGATGATGGAAGTCTGTGGAGAAGCTGAAAACAAACTGGCCTTTGAGCAGAGCCAACATGAAGTTCAGCTGGAGAGAGATATTCTAGATCCTCTCAACCAGCTAGCAGAGGTACATAACGCCAAAGACCTGCAAATAACCTGCTTTTTAAACAGGCAATGTAGGTTATATCTCTATGTTTGTGCTTGAAGGTGGATATTCCTAACATCCTGAAGCAGAGGAAACATTTAGCCAAGCTTGTGTTGGATTTTGATTCTGCGAAAGCCAGGTGTGTATATATACTTCTGGTCAAAAGTTTGGGTTCAGGTTTGTTTTGTTTTTTCCGGAAAGAAATTAACACTTTTATTCAGCAAGGATGCATTAAATTGATCAAAAGTGACAGTAAAGACATGTATAATGGTATAAAATATTTCTATTTCAAATAAATGCTGTTCTTTCTTTTAATTTTCTATTGTAAACTAATTAAATTGTAACAAAAAATAATATTAAGCATTGATATTGATAACAATAAGATTATATTAAGAATATTATCACTGATGCTGATAATAGTGCAACTGTCGGGTTCTGGAAGTAAAAAGGAAATTGGTTTTGAACGATAACTTATAAACCTTTAAAAACAGCCTTACTGTGAGCTACGAGGTTGTTAATGGATGGTATTTGCTTCTGCTGAAGCAGTCAGTCCACATTATTTCAACTTAGTTTCAAGCGTGTTTAACAGCGGAATTCCTGGTGAAAAACTACATTACCCATGATGCTGCACAGAAAATTACACCAATCAGATAGTTGAAAAAAAGCAACACATGCCTAAAGTTTTTGTTTGCTCCGCCCACTGCCATGAAGCAGTACATATGATTTAATCAAGTCAATCTCTCTACGCTCTCAAAATACTGAAATATTAAAATATATATATATGCATATTTTGCAATAAACTTAAAATATATTGTTTTTATATATATATACATCAACATTTGTAAATGTGTAGTTTTATATTTATCGATAGTTTTTCATTTGATTTTGCTGTTCACAGTGGTTCATGGGATTGTAGTTCTTTCCCTCAATAAAGCTGTGAAGTACACAGTCTTGTAACTTTGTCTTTTTATCATATTTTCAAATATGGTTTTGCTTCAAATCAAAGTTTGTTGTGTTGTAAATCACAGTGTAGCTGATTGGCTTGGTTCATGGCTTATAACTCTTTTATGAAGACTTTTTAAAAAATCTAAATGAATGGAAAAAATACATCCAGAACCAACGCCACAGAAAAGGGGGATGGGCGCAAATGCAAACTTCTGGAACCAATGCCGGAACCAACGTCACTATAGTAAAAAAAAAAATTCTTGAGCATCAAATAATCATATTAGAATGATTTTCTGAAGGATCATTGGATGTGACATTGAATACTGGAGTAATGATGCTGAAAATACAGCTTTGATCACAGGAATAAACTACATTTGAAAATATATTAGATAAGGAAACAGTTATTTTAATTTGTAATAATATTTCTGTTTTTACAGAAGTTTTTATAAAAATAAATGCAGTCTTGGTGAGCAAAAGACTCCTTTGAATAACATTAAAAAAAAAAAGTAGTGTAAATGCATGACACTATAACCACACCAGTGTCTGCTGATCATCTTCTTTGAGACATTTGATGATATTGCAATGCAAATTGGTTGGAATAATAGAGAAAACACTTTAAACTCCTGTAATAAAGGTATCACCAGGCCACAAAGGCATTTCCATCAGCTGCAAATGCTCAAGCAATGGCTGCCAAAGTCGACATACTTAAGGAGGAGATGGATGAAGCTCAGAACAAAATGGAAATATGCAAGGTATGCATATGAGTCCGATTTTATTGAGGTTCCTGGGTGACCTTATGTAGCACATTGAACCTAGTCTGATCTTGTTTTGTCTTTAGGATCAACTAGCAGCTGAAATGTACAACTTTTCCTCCAAGGAAGGAGAATATGCGCGCTATTATGTGTTGGTAAGTCATTTCTACGAGCTTTACGGAAGCTTGAACCACACAAGAAAAACGATGTCTGATAAAGGTCGATTTATACTGGAATAATGAATTGAACTTGCAAATTTATCAGTAAGAAACTGGTCATAGTTCAGTGGTATCAGATACTTTAGATATACAAAGACAGCGAGAGGCGTTTCAGAGATGTCCGCCGACTGAAATGACTTGCCTGAAAGGGTTTTGTGTGTTATTCATAGATCTTCTTACTGTATGCTAGTAGTTAGCATGTCTAACCAGTGGAGTCAATTTAACTGTACAATATTTTACAGTATATAGCCAGTTAGTAGATTAAAGATCATTTAGTCACAAACTTTTCTTCTCTCAAAACAAAAATAGAAAAGAGAGGCTTGTATTTGTCTTGACAGTTGTTAGAAGCTCAAGCTGAATACCACAGAAGAGCCTTGGCGTCCATCGAAAGCGTCCTGCCCACCATACAGTCGCAGCAAGGTATTTACTCTTCACTTCCTGGACAGAGCATCTGCTGGATAAATGTTTCATATGAATCACTCACAGCACTTATGAAATCATGGCCTTATTAAAGGGTTAGTTCACCCAAAAATGAAAATTCTGTCATTACTTATTCACCCTCATGTCGTTCCAAACACGTAAGACTTTCATTCATCTTCAGAACACAAACCAAGATTTGAAATTTGAGAGATTTCGGTCTCTCCGTTGTCCACGCAACTACCACTTTTAAGCCTCAGAAAGATTGTAAAGACATCATGGAATTAATCCATGTGACTCCAGTGGTTTCTAATTTACTACTTAATTTACAAAATATTAATCTCCAACGTGCTTTCACAAGAGCACCACGACGCATACGTGTTGTGTTGACACGAGAGCAGACGTGAACCTGCGTTGGGTGATCTAACCCTTTAATAACAATTAACAGAGTGTATTATGGAGTGTTTTGTGTGCTGAAACGAGTCAACATTTATCGGATCTCTATAATGTTCAAACTGTCACAACTTATAAACTAAAAGGGTGAATCTCACAAAATCTGGTTAAAAACATGTTCGCTAGTGCATATTTCACCCAAAAATAAGTAAAAAAGAAGGAACAAAGAAAATTAAGCTTTTTTGCATCGTGACATTATTGCACATTTTCCCTTCTAAATCTTATTAGTGTAATGCAAAATAACCTCACTGTCAATTTACATTTTACTTTTGAGCTTTTTTTAATTGTCATTATTCACTACAAGTATTGTAATTTAAATATTTATTTACAATATATAGAATATGTCTGAGTCATATTCACTCTAATATAGCCTATATTGCCTAATATAAAGTAAGTTTTTTTGCATTTGTGACATTTAGGCAAATTTATTGCCTCATTTTTTTCAAAGGAGTCTTATTGTCATTTGTTTAGACATTTTACTTTTTTTGTTGTTGTCATTTTTCACAATGATTATTGTCATTACAGTATATATTCTCATAATGAAAAAAAACCTGCTTTAACTGCACTGGCAGTACTTTATGTTGAAATACTGTATATTTCATTTATAATTAGAATTATTAATAGTTTATTTTTCACATTACAGAAATGAGAATAAAATTCAGACAGACAAATAGAGAGACAGACAGACAGACTTTCTTTTGTTTTTGGGGTGAAATATGACCCAGATATGTTCTTGACTGGTTTTATGATATGCACCCAATGATCTGGCTAGTCATCAAGCTATGAATCATTCTTTCTCTTTCAAAGCTTCCTGTTGGCCGGCACTGTAATGTATCCTGTTTCACTCGGCAAATCATCCTGTCTAACCGAATCTGTTACACACACACCTAGTGCTAATTCTTACATGTATCCTTGCCATAACTCAAGTCATTCTCACTCTGTCTCGTGATCTGGCATAGATAAATGGACTGAGAAGCCAGCGTTTGGCACAGCTCTGGAGGAACATCTGAAGCGCACTAGCAGAGAGATCGCTCTGCCCATAGAGGCCTGCGTCATGATGCTGCTGGAGACCGGCATGCAGGAAGAGGTATCTCACACTGTCAAACAACACATGGGAACCGACAGATCAAATGACATGACGCTTGTCTTCCTGAGGGGAAGTTGATGCACAATACTGCATACACAGTGGCAGAGAGTGGTCATTTTCAGGGAAGGGCTCAATCTTTCTGCCTTTCAAATATTTTGAAAATTGCACTTTATACAGAACCAGTTTTAAAAGAATGACTGACATTTATTTGACATGCATTAAGTAAATTAAAGTTGCACAGTTGTCAGAATACAAATGAAGGAGGGTTGCAAGTTAACATTTTATGAGTTTATAAATATTAAGCCTTCCTTTTTACTCTGATATATGGACGGACAGACAGACAGCATATCTGTCTACTTCTTCACTTCTGCTTCTTGGCCAAACCTAGACTAATAATAGCAGTGAAAGGAGACAACCGTTTCCCTGTGAAACCATCACTGACACATACAAAAACTGTGTTTTCAGTCATTTTCACACACAAGCATATCAGTTTATATTTTACTGCTCGCTGCAAAGGTCTTGTGTGTTTATATCATTTGCTTTCATGCCAGGGTTTGTTCCGTATCGCTGCTGGAGCCTCTAAACTGAAGAAGTTAAAGGCGGCACTGGACTGTTCCACTTCCCAACTTGAGGAGTTTTACTCTGACCCTCACGCTGTTGCTGGTACATGCTGTTTTTCGTAAATTGAATTGTTGAGGTACAGATAGCTACAGAGCTAAAAGGTCATTTTTGCATTTAGAAGGACTTCCTAAAATGAAAACAAGACTTGATATGTTTTTATTTTAAACCATGCTTGTTTGTTGGTTACAAAAACAGCATATTGGCACTGAGCTGTCTTGAATCCTGAAACTATTTATATCTGTCACCAGTGTTAAGAGTACCACAACTAGAGCCATATTTGTAACACTTTACACTTTACAAGTCATGTTCAAACACAATCGAGGGCTTGCAAATGCATTTGATGTTGGATTTCTTTTCTCATGATTATTTAGGAGCCCTCAAATCTTACCTGAGGGAGCTGCCTGAACCTCTGATGACCTACCAGCTGTATGAAGAGTGGATTCAAGCCTCAAAGTAAAGCACATTCACATACACCAATGTCCATGATTTCTTTTTTTTTAAGTGAATCTCTCCCTGAATGCACCAATATTCCAAGTGTGGTGTCCACTAACATAACAGAAGTCCTCAGGCGGCATTCAACATTAAAGTTCAAGGATCCTAAATCGGTGACATGATATAATCATTTATATTTGTACCTCAGGAAATGAGGTAGAGGGGCCGTCAAGTAGGGTAGAGAGCTGACGTCAGCAGTCATAAGCTCATGTGTTCGATTTGTCCTGTCAACTGGAAACCGATTGCTTTGCAACTCAAAGGGTTTCTGATCTGGATTGTAAAGTGGAATTAGCTTGGAAGTGTCTCAGTGCTTCAAATGATTGACATCAAAGTTTTTCAAAGGCTGTCAGGCTTGAAATATGCCCAAATGAATGTGCCCAGTTCCTGTGAAATTCAATTCTAACTCTAAATCCTAAATAAAACATCTATGAAAAATTACACCCATGCTAATGTGATGCTGATTAAACAGTAAGTGAATTTAAGAGTATAAGAAATGATATTGATTACAGATTTTAAACTTAGTTTTTATTGTGTATATTCTCTTGTTTTTCTCTCGTCTGCAGTATTTCTGACTCTGATAAGAGGCTTCAGGCGCTGTGGGTGGTGTGCGACATGTTACCAAAGCCCAACAAAAACAATTTTAGGTCTGCTTGTCACTATATCAAACTAACTTTTAGCATTGACCTTTAACAAACTATTAACATGCTAATCCATGTCTATGAAGGTACCTGGTGAAGTTTCTTGCCAAGCTTGCTCTGGAAAGCGACGTCAACAAGATGACTGCAAGCAACATTTCCATCGTACTCGGCCCCAATTTGCTGTGGGCCAAAACAGAGGGGTGAGGTTTCGCACACAATGCTTCCCAAATTGCATTATTTATATACAATTTTTAGGGTTAAATGACCTTTTTGGTACTTCTTGTGGAACTGTTTGACATGTTGCAGTTTTGTTTTTCTCCTAGAAGCCTCGCTGAAATGGCAGCCAATACTTCCGTCCATGTCGTGTCAATAATAGAACTGATGATCAACCATTCAAGCTGGTTCTTTCCAGAAGGTAAGACTACCATTGAATGTAACTGCTCCAAACCTAGCGAGGGGGGTCTCAACCAGGGGGGTCGGGCCCACTAGGGGGCTAATTTCTGCCTAAAATGTTGCCAAAATAGGCAGCTCACTAGGGTTTGGAACTGAGCTTTTCCTCTTTAAGAACTCCTTACTTTCACTCAGTCATGGCTGTTTATTTATAGCCTTTGCTCTTTTGCTCTTCAGATGTGGACTTCAACGTTTCAGGCATGTTTTCCATGCCTGGGTGCCCTGGTACCCCAGAATCCGAAGCCGGATCCATAGACAGGAGGCGCCCAGGCAGCCAGGGCTCGTTCGATTCTGACACTCCCCGCAAAGACAGGTACAAGTCTCACCCTCGCGTTTACAGACATGACTCCGGCTCCACAGTAGTGTCCGCATCATATGTAGTGGCCAGTGAGTCCGTCACAGTCCAAGCAGACGGTCTGAGACCAGAGCTGGGGGCTGTTTAGACGTGTTCATTTCATATGACACATGCAACTTTTTCTGTGGTTTTTCCTCATTTTTTGTTTTGCTTTGTTTTTTTTGTTTGTTTTTTTTTGTCAACCGTTGCTTATTGTATGCTTTCTGAAATAAATGAAATGTATGCTCATAGCTATGTATAAACGCATTATTGATATATTTCATGTTCATCGTGCCAAAGTCAGAGAAAAGGAAAAGTCAAGTTTTTGATGTGCTTTCCAAAACACTTATTCAGCATCTGTCGGAATAAAATGATTAAAAGGAATAAAAGGTTATATTTGTATTTCAGTAATTCCAATTCTAGTTATACAATGAGTGTATAAGCAGAAAGTGTTCAGACCCGCTCTTATACGCTTGGTATGTTCAGAATGAGTCATTCAGCTCCTGTCTTGTCCTGCAGGCCATCATACCAAAAAATTCAGAGCTTGAAAATGTGAATGTTCTTGTGCTTCAGGTACAGGACAGTCCTTTCAGAGGAATGTCACAGCCTCTCTAAAAGAGATTTCACTGCTTCATTAATAAACTAAATTAATCTCACTGTTATTTAAGTATTATTTATATACTAATATAGCACTTCATATTTTGAATTTAGCTTTTCTGTTTTACTTCGTTTAATTTTTAGTCATTTGGCTATGCGGTTCTGTCATTTTTATTGTTTTGTTTATTCAATTTCAGCTTTATTAAAAAAAAGTTTTTTAATTGTTCTAGTTAACAATAACAAAATTGATTAATACTTCATTCATGAATGACTGCTTCATTTTTGCACTATGGTATAAATCTTAGCATGCAAAAATATAAGCTAGGTTTTGAAATTAAATTTTGGGGAAAAATACTTAAATGTGTCAAAGTTTGTGTCATTTACTAACGTAAATATACCTTATTTATACAGTTTTTGGTAACACACTTTACAATAAGCTTCATTAGTAAATTAATGTATTTACTAACATGACCTAACAATGAGCAAAACATTTGTTACAGTATTTATTAATCTTTGTTAATGTTAGTTAAAAAAATCAATCTGTTCATTGTTTGTTAATGTTAGTTCACAGTGCATAACTGATGTTAACAAATACAACCTTTAATGACATATTAGTAAATGTTGAAATTAATATTAACTAGGATTAATACATGCTATAGAAGTATTGTTCATTCTTAGTTCATGTTAACTTAAGTTGTTAACTAATGAAGCTTATTGTTTTATTTAAGGATACAACATTCCATTGCATAGTGTGTATTGTACTATATGTTGGCTGTTTTTGCTCTGTCAACAAAAGTAGTTCCACATGAAATCAACCATTGTGGGTCTCCGGGCAACACAAAGTAGTGGCGATCCTAAATGAATCCCCGTCTTTGAACGAATTGGTTGAGTGAATGATTCAAATGTCCTTCTCATAGTCCTACTTAAAACCTACTGACAAAACTATGTAACTTATATGTACAATTAATTAATTTGATATATTTTTTAAAAATGAATATGTCGAAAATGCGCTAAATTCTAAAAACAATTTAAAATCTCAACCATTCCAAATATCTCTCTCTGGTTGCTGTCCCAGTGGTCAGGTGGTGGTCCTGTCCTTCTCCTCCTTCCCTTCTGTGGAGACTAATACCCTACTGTCCCTCTCTAGTGTGAGTGTTTCATACTGTCTCCCCTCTTCCCTGTAGCCCTGCTAACAAACAGCCGGAAATCACCCCTCGTAGAGCTGGCACAATAAATAAAAAGCAGCACTCCACGCCTAACTTCCAGCCCCCTCCCCCTCCCATTGACGCCGGAGGGGTTCCCGTGTTTGAGCCCTCCCCTCAGTCGCCCAGTGGCGGGGGTCTGGAGGCTGGGCAGGCGGGAGCTGCGGTGTCTCAGATGCAGCAGCCTTTAGTTCAGCAGAACCCTGCTGCGGAGAACAGGTAAGGATTGGTGCGACCGTAAAGTCTCTCTACCTCACTATGCCACCCGCTGCCAGATGTCAGGAGCCGCCCGCCAAAATCGGTTTGTTGTGTGCACATCGTTTTGTGCCGCTGACTTGATTATTGCTTCAAAACGCTGCTTTAAAATCAATCGAATTGCTATCAATTGGTTACAATCACAGAGGAAGGTTTGCAAACATTTCAAGATACCTGGGTGAGCAATAACTAAGTGCCGTCATTTGTTTCTGTGTTATGCACATTGACTCTTTGTGAAATTCTCACGGTTCTTTTTTTTAAATGCTTTTAAAAATCAGAAAAGGATCACTGTTACAGCTATAAACTATCACAGTTGTACCCTTGGTCAAGACATTTTACCCTGGATTTTTGGTGTCGTCGTGAAAATACACAAAGGCCCTGGACAACATTTTTATGGGTAGCCCTCAGGCCCAAATAATAAGCTGTATGAAGGGTTTCTAAACTGGGGTGAAGAGGTTACAAGGGGGGTTCCAAGAAAAACAGTGTTCAATTATTCAATGAAAATAATTTAAAGTCAAGGATAATTCTTCAAACTAGCATGCTGTCACAGTATTTCATCCTGGTCGGGGCAAAAATTCTTCTAGTCTTTCTCTCCATATCTTTTCTGTAGAATATTCTCTGTTGCTTGAGTTTGTGTGTCCTGCCTTGTCTTTCTCGATTGCTTATTCGTTCTATAGTGGAAAAGATGCACTGCATGCAGAAAAAACACTTCTTTAATTATGCTAACAGTTTTTCTTCATGGCATCAGTATTAACTTTTCCGTGCAATTCATTAACTCAACTTGGACCACTACATGTTAATACCCTGCATGTTAACTGATCTGTGTATACATGATATGAGTTCCCTGCTTTTCTTCCCTCCCCAGTAACATGACCCGAGAACCTGCGACCACACCTCCAGCCATGAGGAACGGACCGGGAGGTTTGAGTGGGACACCCGCTCAGCTGAATGTGGGGACCCCTGCCTCAGGTCCCAAGGGCCCCAGTCCATTCATGGTGCGCAGAGGTGAGTCTTAATCGCCCTTATCCCAGATGGCAAACCTTTTGATCACGGCATGGCCTTCTTCAGCTCCGAGGTCATGTTGTGAGCGAAACATTTCCCATTCCTCAATAAAGCTGTGGTTGTTATCTTGCTTTTGCTTTTTTTTCCACCTTAATAGTGTGTGGGAAATAATGCAAATGAACTAAGATTTTGTTAACAATAACAACATGGATTTGTCATTTCTTTGTTTCAGGTACAAAGAAACAAGCACCTGCACCTCCCAAACAGACCACGTCTGCAACACCTCAGAGCGTAAAGAGCCAGCCCACACCAGGCCAGCCCTCTGCCCCGAGCGTCCCTCAGCCTCTCATCGCACCCCGTCGCAACAACCAGACCCCCATCCAGGCCCCCAGTCACCCTCCTCCTCAACCTCCTCCCCAGCCTTCTTCCCAGAGCACAGAAGAACCAGACCCGTCCCCTCCCAGAACCCCCACCCCACCCGGTACACCACCCCACGACAGCTCCCAGACCCCCCTCACTACCTACCCCTCCGGCTCCCTGCCGCGCCCCAGACCCACCCCTCGCACGCGACCCAAACCCACCGGCCCGCCACCACCCCAACCATCGAGCGACGGTGCCAATGGTGTCTGTGTTTCTGGATCCAAGATCATCTCGGGTAAGAATTGCCACTTTTATTTGCCAAAATTAGCATAATCAAATATCAGCTTTTGGATCTGTATTATTATTATTATTATTATTACTATTACCACTATTATTATTATTATTACTATTACTATTATTATTTGTGTTTACTAAGGCAAGGTTTATTATTGCTCATATTTAACGTTAGTTGAACAAACGTATTAAAAGCATTAAACTTTGGAGTTTGATGGAAATTAATGAAAAACAACAACATTGTGACATTTTTCCACAGGCTGGCAAATAATAATAAATAATAATAATATTAAATAACAATGGAAATACTTAAATTATTTTATAAATAATATTAATGTTCATAATTATAATAAATAATTTGAATTAATTATATTTAAATATAAATATTTAATAATTTTATTTTTATTTTGTTTTATTTATATTAAATATGACAGACATGCTGTACATTGTGTAGCTAATATAATTATAATTAATAGTAATGAAAATACTTGTATAAATAAAAATAATAAGTAATTTCATTGTATATTTTATGTTATGTACCAGAGATAACTTTATACTTGTCCTGAAGGCAAATGCACACGACTATAAAAAAAAAATTCAACATGTCCGTGCAAGTGTTGTGGGAATATCAAGCGCTCAATGGATGCCGCTTACTCACTTTATGACACTTTATGACATCTCAATCAACTACAACTAGAGTCTGTATAAAACCACAGGTGTCCAATGTCCGTATATAACGTACCTCATTAAAATCTCATTATTGGGCAGGAAGCCCGACACTAGCCCCTGCCAAACAGCTGCCCTAAGGGTTTCCCTCCATTAGGATCGCTTCACATGACGAAAGAGCTTCGTGTTCAGATGACCGTGTCCATGCCAGGTCTTTATGACGAGAGCTGCAGTTTTTAAACAACCCCAGATCCAGAGTTAACAAGCTGTATTTTCACAAGCAGGTCTGTCAGGATGGACGTAGTTCAACAGTATACAGCTGTGGTCTTTAATACAGGCCCAAACGTCTTCGTCTTATGCCTAGTTCACACTACACTTTAAACGTCGGCAGATCGGTGTGCTGTTCACACTACATGACTTGCTCTGGAGTCTTGAAGTCGTTGTGCTGTTCACACTACGCGATACTACATGAATGATCTGTAACAGGGGGTTACACACTACACGAGCTGACAACAACTCTGTCACTCAACGACTCTCTCGTTCGGTCCCCTCAACGGTCCCTAAAACCACGTTTAGTCACGAAAACACACGCGAGAGGTGGATGGGAACTATCGCGAAACAGGTGTTAATTTCCTCTATTTGAAAATGGACACCGGGACAAAATTGGCGGTGCAAGTTGTTTGCGCAATGGTCTGTTCAGAACCAAGAAAAAAAAAACTTTAAAAAAAGTTATGCTCCTGCCACAGTTCTATTAAATTTTGCTCCATTTCTTGGTTCCATAATTTCCTTGAAGCCATTGCTGGTGCTGCTGCTATTTTTCTTTCGTTGACCTCAACCTATGCCTTCCTCTCTCATTGGCTGTAGTTCACCACGACACGTGACACCACACGCTATCGAGTCGGCCGACAGCTCCAGATATTTGGCATGCTAGATATTTGTTCGGCGTCGGTGACGCGTCGCCGATGTGTCAGCGAGCGTTTTTGATGCGTCGTTTAGTATTTCACACTTAAAGATTGGCGACCGCGGATCACCCGCAAATTTGCGCGCGATTACAGCCCGACCTGTCGGCAAGCTCGTTAATGGCTAGTTCACACTACAGGATTTTAAGCCCGATTTAAGCCCGATTTGCAGTTAACGAGCTCGCCGTAATTAACACCTGTTTCGCGATAGTTCCCATCCACCTCTCGCATGTGTTTTCGTGACTAAACGTGGTTTTGGGGACCGGAGAGAGTCGTTGAGTGACAGAGTTGTTGTCAGCTCGTGTAGTGTGTAACCCCCTGTTACAGATCATTCATGTAGTATCGCGTAGTGTGAACAGCACAACGACTTCAAGACTCCAGAGCAAGTCATGTAGTGTGAACAGCACACCGATCTGCCGACGTTTAAAGTGTAGTGTGAACTAGGCATTACTTGCAAATCGGGCTTAAAATCCTGTAGTGTGAACTAGCCATTATGCGTTACATACTGTATAGTTGTGTCTAGTTTATATTTAATATTGGAGAATGTCAGTTGTTGATTTAGCTTAACTTGTACTGACCCTTATACATTCCTTTAATGTCATGCGATCCATAGAAAATTAATGTTTGAATTTAATGTTTAAATTGGCAGCAAATATTGTACATATATATCTCAGATGATCTATTCGTCTGTTCATCTTCCTGACACAGAACATTTCTGAAAATCAAACACAATTGTATCCAAAGAAATCAAAGCAGGACAGGGAGAAAGAATCTTGAGTCTTAATTTAAAAGATGAGTTATATAACTGTCACGGAACATTCCGTTTTTAAGGAAATGATCATCCTTCATCATCCTTTGATGTTTAATTATCCATCCATTTCAGCTCATGGCTGAACACAAATCTTTTGTTTTTGTTTTTAATATTGATATTTACAGAACCCTCTTCAGACACACACAAACACACACCACAAGATGTCATCATTGGCCTCTCTGTAGGATGTGTCGTGTGTGATAATCTTAATCGTAAGTTTGGGTCAGTGGAACCACATTGGAAGCGTTTGCAGTGGTTGTGTAAATATCAGCAGCTGCCCAGAGTCCTTCACAGTGTGGCGTGAGGTTCAGGATCTCCTGGTTTACTGCATTGCTTCTGCTGCCACGTTCACAGTGGACGCTTCAATGACATTACCACCACCATGAATCATGCATCAGCACTGCTTAAAGAAATCACCACATCTAGTGTTTAATGACACACTTTCTGATGGTTCATCGGCATCAGACCTTCAACATGAAGTCAAAATTCAGCCGGTTTACTTTTCTAATACATGTTCCTGGTTTCAATAAACACGTTGTTTTAAGGAAAACGGCACTACAGGTCAAAAGTTTGGATATTTTAAAGTTTTTGAAAGTTTCTTCTACTCAACAAGGCTGCAATATTGTGAAATATTATTACCATTTAAAATAACTGTGATCTATTTCAATATGCTTTAAAATGTAATTTATTCCTGTGATGGTAAAGCTGAATTTTCAGTATTATTACTCCTTCGGAGTCACATGATCCTTTAGAAATCATTCTGATATGATGATTTGATGCCTAAGAAACTAAATGTAGAAGTTGCAGGTCTGCGGCTTAAATGGTTTGCTCTGTTCAAAAGTTTGGGGTAAAATTTTATTTATTTTAAAAGATTAATACTTTTATTCAGCAGGGATGCACCAAATTGCTCAAAAGTGTCAGTAAAGACATTTATAATGTTACAAAAGATTTCTATTTCAATTAAAGGCTGTTTTGAACTTTCTCTTTATTAATGAATCCTGACGAATGTATTGCGGTTTCCACAAAAATATGAAGCGGCACAACTGATTTCTGTGGAAGCTTGTTTCTGCCACAGAATAAAACATTTTAAAAGATAATTTGCGACTTATCTCACAATGAGCAACTCTTGAGCATCAAATCATCATATCAGAATGATTTCTGAAGGATCATGTGACACTGAAGACTGGAGTAATGATGCTGAAAATTCAGCTTTACCATCAAAGAAATCAGTTATATTTTACAATATATTAATTAGAAAATAGTTAATGTAAATTGTTATAATTTTTCACAATATTGCTGTTTTTGCTGTATTTTAATGTGGATTCCGTGTTGGAAAGTCTGTTTTTGCTTTGGTCTGTGTGATCGGGTTGCCAGTTGGTGGAAAACACAGCATAAAAACAAACTGGGTCAGAGATCACAGATTCCACCTGACCTAAAAACTCTTGACATCCATCTAAAAATCTCTACATACGGAGCGTATTAAACTGCAGATAAAACAACTCATCAACTTGCCTGCCTTCCATTGTTCCTTGTGCTCGGCATGTCCTCAATCTGGCAACCTGCGTTGAATCTGAGGATATTCTGAATTTGCACTGCAGTACCATTTCCACCGCTAGCTGGCAATATTACAAACTGCACCTTTCTTTATTCCAAACTTTTGAATTGTACAGTATATTTGCAACTTAACATAATCCACTTATTTCGACACATTATAGAGGTAAAATGGGTTGCAGACCCGTTCATGTTGACTTTAAAAGGTCGCTAGATTGTGATTGATTGTCTTTATGGAAGTTCACAGAGATCTGAATGATGATTGGCTTCACTTTGCTGGTGGTTGGTCATCATCAGTGATTGATCCTTTGAAAATGTTGTGACGTTGTTGCACTGTTACAGATGTGTGATCTTCTGCCTGTGCGGTGTGGTTTGAGTGACAGGCGATGGTAAGAACTCTGGGCGTATCCGTCGATGTCGTCTGAGCTCAGTCTGTGTGTCTGACCGTTCTGGTGCCTGTTAAACCCAACTAACAGCAAGTTAACCTGCATGACAACCTGCCTAACCAGTGTGCCAGCACATGCTTTATGCAATTAAACATGTAACTCCCTACCCATGAACCTCGGCTGCTTCTGCAGGGTGAATGTTAGCTGTGCCATAGGAACTGTTATTTAACATTTTTGTTTGGGGTCAGTTTTATTTATTTTTCTGCTGAAAGAAATACGTTTTTTATTCAGCAAGGACAAATTTAATTGATCAAAATAATTGACTAAACTCTTTGTAATGCAAGAATACAAAAGATTACTTTTTCAAATAAATGCTTATAAATTCTTTTGAACCTTCTATTCATCAAAGAATCCTGAAAAAAATGTATTACACAAATATTAAATATAACTTTTCAACATTGATAATGAAAATAAATGATTCTTGAGCAGCAAATCAGCATAGCAGAAGATCATGTGACACTGAAGACTGGTAGCCTGGGAAAACCCAGACAACTTCCAGCAAATTTAGATTTGCTCTGAAAGTTAGTCTGGCAAAGAGCTCATTCAAGCCCATTTCCAATCCGTCGAAATCGAAGCACCAATCAGAAACGTTGGGGCATCTTTACACGATGACGACAACGCTGGGATTTTGAAGCAGATTTTGCACCCTAAATTACAAAGATGGATGCCGCCGTCGAACATCACTCGTTCGAATCAGCTATCGCGTCTGTTTTAAGCGATTTGAACGTTTCCTTTTTGTTAAAAACCGAGCAAAGAACAACTCTCGGAGATGTTTCTCCGCCGGCCGCCGCTCTGCATACGTCATCTCCTTCAGCGCTCTGATTGGTTTTAGGTCTACCCGCGATGTCCGTTGGTGACGCCCCTCTGGAAATGATTTGTCTATGACGCTTTGCCAGACCATAACTCAGTTACAACTGAGAATGGTCTGGTTTTAACCAGGCCAGAAGACTGGAGTAATTATGCTGAAAATCCAGCTTTGATCACAGGAATAAACTATATTTTACAATATATAAATATATATACATTTTATTTTAGATAGTAATAATATTACAGTTTTTTATTAAAATAAATGCAGCCTTGGTGAGCATGAAACGTTAAAAATCTTATTGACCCCAAACTTGTGAACAGTAGTGTATATTTGATCATGTTTGGATATTAAAGATGTATAATATTGGTATTGTTGTTGGTTAAATATAAATGGCTGTATCGCAACTAAAAACATTTTCATAACGTTATTGTTCAATAAAATAATATTGATGTTAGTGATATAACATGCATTTTGATATCCAAAATACATTCAAGTGCTTCTTGTTCAATTATACATTCTTGGTTTCACAAATATTGTTTATTTTCCCTGAAGGGCAGGTTTATGAAATATAGTTTTGGTGGACAGATGATAAAATATTTTCTTTCAAAAACTTAAACTATGCATTATAATTGCACAGATGGAGATGGAGAGGAGAGATCTTTTACGGGACCAGGGCTAGGTCTTGTCCCGGAGCTTGAGGAGGATGAAACCGTGGAAACACTCTTAGAGGATGAACACCAATCAGAAAACACTGCCCTGTGAGGTGGGCGGAGTCAAGTCTTCACACAGCCAATCGAAAGCTATGTTTGTAATGGAATACCAGCATACTGCATCGTATATTCCTACCATATTTAAGAATGTGACTGATCCAATATGAGACAAACATGGTCACATGACCTCTTTATATACCGGTTACCTCATGAATAAATTAAGCATTCTTCAAGTAAAACATGTCTTAACTTTTGGAAGCATGATCAAATAATGAGTCATAACAGTTCTAGTTCAAACGACACACTGGAAATGGAAGGTCAAGTTGATGCATTGCATTATGGGATACGGCACCCAGCACAGTGTGTAAATATAGTAGGTCATCTGGGTATATTCGAAGCATACAGAAAGTATACATACTACATACAGTAAAAGTAGTATAGTAGTGTGCTATTCCGAACATAGTCTCATTTACACAAAATACATGAAACAAAAACAGTCTAGAAGCTTCCTGGAGTCTCTCTGTCCTCACAATGCTGGCACATTGTAACCATAAGCCGGGAAGAAATCAGTACGCACATATTAACATGCTCTACGATCTTGATTTCATTCGCAAATGGCATGATTTGGGTTCAAATACTGGGCCTTTGAGTTTTGTGTAACAAGCGACATATATGTGCAAATCACTGAGTTTGTGTGGCTGATCTTCCACACTTCACTTCATGTTTATGTTTATCATGAATGAATGTCATTTATTCAAATTTGTTTTAATTGTTCCTTTTCTCTTTTAATACTTATGTAAAAGTTTAAAAAAAAATAGAACATTTGGATTGAAATGAGGTTGACGCAATGAAAAATAATAATTATACAGATACAATTCATTTGATACATGTGATTTGTATTTTTAAGTATTTGTCCTGGGGTGCAATACTGACTGTATTATTGCATTATAGTCAGTTTTATATTAGTTTGTTTAAAAAAAAATAGTAATTGTGTTTCACAAGGTTTATTTTTAGTGGAGGATACCAAGATCCATTTATCAGATTCATCTATCCACAGTTTTTGATCCACTAAAATAAGCCCTGCACATACTATTATGAAATAGTTCATTGTAAAAATGACCAAAGACGCTCTTTAAAAAGATCCTGTGTCAGAGCTTTAGGGGTTTGTTTCATCATGTTGTATGCAATGCACAAACAGCACTGACAACATTAATGTGAACGAGTGAATGAAAGGATTTATAGATCTGTCAAGCTCAGGAACCGTCAGCTAGAAAGCCATTCATTCCTTTCAAGAGGGAATATGTATTTTTATTTCTGTGGTTATGTTCTATTAATGTGCTTTCTTAATTGTACATATTGATTTTTTTTTTGTTCTGTTTCTCCCCCTTTTGTATATCTGTGTGCACTTTTCCTGCCTATGAATTCTTGTTCTTCACATTCTCCAGTGCCTCAGATGAACAGATGTTGTAAAAATTATTTTTTCAACACAAACTTTTTTTTCTGATTATATATCTAATAAAATGCTTGATTACAGAAGCAAAATGGATCTCAAAAGTTGTTTTTTTTAAACACTGTTTAATTTACATAAACATCAAGGACAAAATAGGTTTCATATTAGTTAAAGGGATACTCCACCGGTTTTTCATATTAAACTATGTCATTCTCTTAACTAAGACGAGTTGATACATACCTCTCTGGTCTCAGTGCGTGCACTATATCGCTCTGTATTGCCGCAAAACTATGTTAGCACTTAGCTTAGCCCAGTGCATTAAATATGGGCCAAAAAGAGAAGCGACCAAACACTTCCTCGTTTTTCCCTATTTAAACACAGTTACTCGAGTAGTGTAACTCGACCTAGGCTGGTGACACAAAATAAAACGTTGTGTTTTTCTAAGCGTTTAAAATTGATGACTATATTGTATGGCGGAATACCATAGCAAGTGCTTTTGAGCACTTCAACTTGGCGCAATAATATCTTCACTCGTGAAAAGTCCTCTTACCGGCTCCCGCTTCCTCTCCCCCTCCCTCTCATTTCCGTCAATACAACCAACGTGACATGCGCCGGTAGTAGTAGTTTGAGCGGAGTTTACAAAGTCACAGGTTGTTGGAAGCTAGTTTGTGTACAATTATGGTTAAAACGTGCATCGTAAAGGGTTGTGAAAATAAGGAGAATGTACATAGTGCTGTCATTTTCCACCGAATTCCAACACACCACATACAGCGGAGAGCTTGGCAATCTGCTTTGAACAAGAATGAGAGGCAGGGGGAGAGGAAGCGGGAGCCGCGAAGAGGACTTTTCACGAGTGATGATATTATTGCGCAAAGTCGAACTGCTCAAAAGCACTTGCTATGGTATTCCGCCATACAATGGCAAGACGAAAGCAAGACAAAAGCAAGACGAGAGAGGTATGTATCAACTCGTCTTAGTTAAGGGAATAACAGTTTAATATGAAAAACCGGTGGAGTATCCCTTTAAAGCTAGGGTAGGCAATGTTTTTCATAAACACTTTTTGTTATACTGATTGAAACTCTCTTCACATTCCAATAGCAAGCAATAATAGAAAGTGGTCTAAATATTAAATGTACATGATCTTCTGTGGAAGTCTCAGAACCAAAAAATGTACGTCCAATCATTGTGCTTTGAGACATAAATTAAGAGGTAAATTAAAGCGATCTCTTGTGATGCTTTGCAGACCCTGCTCTGACCCATACAGCAAAATAGTGTCGGCCCAGATCCGGGCCACATCTGGTACATGTGGATTCCAGGCGTACCAGATGTGGGCCGGATCTGCGCGACACTATGGTGTGGCTTTGGAGACGCTCTGTAGGGAGGGTGGGATCTCATGCTTTCAAAGCTAGCCTCTCAGAAATTGCCCACCCTACCTTTAAACTGTCATTTAATGTCTTTATCATAAAAGTAAAAACTGATTGATAAATAAATAAGCATACCGGTCTATTATTAATTACATACTCAGTGAAGATTTACTTTAACACCAGTCACACTAAATAATCCATGATCCAGGACAAGTGACTATGCCCAGTAGGCGATGAGAAACACAGCCAATGACATACAGACGATGAGGTTGGCGTTTACCAGGTGTCTCATACAGGGCTCTTCCTCGAGGGAACACATCGGAGTCTCTGGAGGAGGACACATGGGCTTCTCTTCTTTCTGCTTCTCCATTCCACAGATCCAGAACAGAGCAGATTTGAGTTTAGAGGAACACGCTTCACTGGGCACAGACCTACAGGAGTCTGGTGAGAAACACAGCGCTCAGAATTACATGTAAACAGATTCAAACTAAACATTTCTTAAGTGTGACCTGCATGAATATACATGATGTATTAAATGCATTTTATATAGCATGCCAAATGCATTTAGACACTTGCATTGCCCCAAAAAAATGGTCCAACGCCATTTTTTTTGTAGATGCCACTTTTGTGATTTCTATGTAATGCAACATTCAAATATTAAGTACATTTTTTGGAGCTAAAAGAATGACAAAAAGTAAAAAATTATGAGATAGAAAGTCAACTGTGACAATTTTTTTTTTGAAATTATGAGAAAGTTAAAATTATGGCACTTTTTGTCATAATTTTAACTTATCTCATAATTATAACTTTTATTATGATTTAACGAGATTATGTAATGAAATGTTCAGATATTAAGTGTGATGTCAATGTTTTTTGGTGTTGTTTGCTTATATTTCATGTTCACATTTTTCACATATTACTCAGATTTTTCTTATTTCCTCCCCTCATTTAAACACTTTAAACATATCAAATGACTTTGTCTCCCTCTTCTGGATAACTGGACTATTAAAGTCAAAGAATTAAGCATAAAATTAAGAATAAATCAGGATAAACTTGACAATTTACAACACCTTTATTATTTATCCTAAAGCATACTGAGACTTATCTGTCCCGGTTGAATTAAAATCACAAAATAATACAACAAATACATGTGAATTGGAAAAGGTACCTTCTTTCATTTGATATGCATCATTTTCCATGTCTTTTGTGTTTTGTGTGGCGCCTTCGATCGTGTAGAGATCTGAAGCCACAACCTCTTCGCTTTCTTTCACAGGATCAAAGCGCGTGTACCACGTCAAACGACTGATCTGCAAAATAATAAGCCCTTAATGCCGGACGTGTGTGTATGTGTATTCTCAAGGTTTATGAAAAGACATTTCTGAGTACAAAGTATGTTTTTTTGTGAAATTGCAAACTGTGTGTGTGTGTGTGTGTGTGTGTGTGTGTGTGTGTGTGTGTGTGTGTGTGTGTGTGTGTGTGTGTGTGTGTGTGTGTGTGTGTGTGTGTGTTTACCTGCTCTGGTTTGGGCTTCTCTGTAGCCAGACTAACACACACCACCACGATGAGTGTGAGGAGAGTGAGAATGATGGAGAAGTACAGGAAGTGAACATATTTGATGATGTCAGGCCTGGTGTCGCTCTCATAGCACAGCGGTGTAGGATAGACGAAATCCAGGATCATCCTTATACAGCCCACCAACATGCCCACCATCAGGCCCCAGAATGCACCCTACACCAACGTCACAGGAGAAAAGAAATCAGGTAATGTGTTTATTATTTATTGATGATACCCCAGAAACTAATTAGGAATGCACAGTATATAAAGTGCTGTATGAGTGTGTGTGTGACCTTCTAAAGTTCATATACTAGACAGAAGATTACATTATGGATTATCATAATGATGATGTGTTATGAGGTTATATGGGGCTTTTATGAAGTTAAAAGGTCACTAATTGAAAATTTTGAGATAAAAAGTTGACATTTTGACATGTCATAATTAATGCTTAATTATTATGAGATAAGTTGACATGACAAATAAAGTAGAAATTATGAGATAGTCTAAATTGTGACAGTCACAATGTCAACTTTTTAATCTCATAATTGTGACAATGTTGTAATTATGAGATAAGTTAATTATGAGATAAAACGTTGATGACATGCTGTCATAATTATAAGATAAAAGCAGAAATTATGAAATAAATTGTGAAATCTAAACTGTGGCATTGTTATAATTATGAGATTTAAATGTTGACATTGACACTGTCATAATTATGAGATATATTCCCAGTTTAACAGACAAGGCTAGTCTCAGACTAAAATGCATGTTTGAGCTGTTTCAACTGAAAGAGAAATCTTAAAATATGTCACTGCCATTGTTTTGCCTCAAGATTCACAGCAGTTTTATGCTGTTATTTTTTTAAAAGGTACTTTTGTCCTATTTGAACTAAGGCCTAGTCCTGGCTTAATCTAAACCCTGTCTGTGAAACCAGGCCAAAAAGTCATAATTATGACAAAAAGTCAAAATTATGACAAAAAATGCAAAATTATGACCAAAAAAAAGTCTAAATAATGACAGTCGATTATGAGATGATGAAAATGAAAATTGACATTATGAGACAAGTCAATTAAAGAAATTGATGTCATTTTTTGTCATTTCGCTTTTATAATTATGATTTAGTATGTCATAATATTAACCATCTCATAATTATAACCTTTAACTATAATTATGATTTTCCAAAGCATGATTTTTTTTTGTGTCACAGAAATGGGCTTCCATATTACACATTACATAGTATAAGTTCATAGTGTATAGTCATTTGAGACACAACTACCCTCTATATGAGTGAGTCATTATATTCATTCACTCAACCCACTGTTCAAACATTGATTAATTCAGGAACTCACTCCTGTCTGTTGTGCATCACAACACTTCTGCTGTAACTTCGCTTTTGAACTATTTTTGTTGGTGGAGCAAAAATAGACAAGGCAAACATCTTTAATACCTCACACTATCAATCGTTTTGTTGGTCTTGATATCCATTATTATTATGGCTCAGCCATCTCAGCCAACAGTGCTTGTGATATTACTTTATTTATAAATTTTAACCCATGACATGAGTGTGAATTTACATAAATTACTAATGAACACTTTTCAAAATCTGATGAAAACGTTAAAAAGGAAGAAAAAAAAAAACCCCTCTCAATGCTTGATCGGTTTTGTACCTTCTCATTGGTCCGTTTCCAGAAGCATCCCGCGAGGAAGACGACCGTTATGGGGGGCTGCAGGTATATACTGATGGATTGGATGTAGATGAAGAGCTGCCCACCCTGACTGGCCTGAACTAGAGGAATCCACAGCACTGACACCACCACTAACACCAACACAAACACTCTTTGACGTGGAAACACACACACACACACACACAGCAGTTGAAACAGCTGACTTTACCAGAGAGCTAAATGTATTAAGTATTTGTTTGTAGAATGACAATACTAGATAAATTTCCCAAAACCAAAAGCGCGACCAAAAGAGAATTTTACAAGTTAACTGCCTCTAACTATCCAGTGAGCCCCCAACATCATAAGGCATTCATATTTGGTTTAATTTAAGTTCTGTTTAATATCAATTTGACAAAGAATACCTACACAGCTGGCATTGATTTTAAGTTGTGTTATTAACTCTTTTCCCGCCATTGAGGGGGGGGGGGGGGGGGGGGCGCTAATACGCATCTTCTGAAAGAGTACACAATCAGAATCTCCTGATAAAAACACAATAAGTAAGCAGAATAGCAGATGCATAAAATAACTCGATCATCAACATTAAACAGCATATAAATCAAAACCACCTAGTGCTACTAAATGAAATGTCATTGTCGACCCAGGACTAGGTACTGTGAAGCTTTGGGGGTGTTGATGGACTCAATGTACTCCATCTATAGACATAGTTTTTGACAAAAATGCAATTTCTCAGCTTTTTGCTCAAAATGTTGCTTTTTTTATGAAACCTACCCACATTTAAGTGTTGATAAAAAAATGCATTAAGCTAGAATAAAACATTTTTTGTTTGTGTGTTGTAACAGCAGAGGCACTATTCTTTTGATATATTGCATGTGCAGATATTCATAAAACAAAATATTCTGGGGGCCATGTAACTTGTGAAGATGATCAAAAAATGAATGGCAACTTTAAAAAAAAAAATGCTGGCAGGGAAAGAGTTAAAGGGTAAAGGGTACACAAAAAGTATTCTCGTCGCTTGATAAACTTAAGATTGAGCCACTGTAGTCACTTGGACTATTTTAACGATGTCTTTCATAATCTTTGGGCCAGCCAGTTTCGATCCCTTAAGAAGCCTATGGAGGAGTGATCCAGCTCTCAGATTTAATCAAAAATATCTTAATTTGTGTTCCGAAGATGAACAAAGGTCTTACGGGGTTGGAACAACATGAGGGTGACTGACAGAATTATAATTTTTGGGTGAACTAACCCTTTAAGGAACTAAAATGCAATGACTGATGTCAAACACAAACAGTCATGAGGTATGTTAATCAAAACCCAACATCTACTAAATATCATAATGTTAACGTCCACACAACATTAAATTATAACATCAGTAGATGCTGATATTTCATTGGCGTCAAGACAACGTTGGGTTTGGGCATTAACACAATTTTCATTTCCATACAAAATTCAACATCTGTCCAATGTTGGAGGTTGACGTGAAGCCAACGTTGGGTTTTGGCATCAACCCAATTTTCAATTTCAACCAAATTTTAATGACTGTCTAATGTTGGAGTCTTTCTGACGGCCACTTACTTTTAAATACAAATAGGCAGAAATTGATGAATTTGCCTTTAAAATATGTGTGTATAGCAGCTTGTTGATGTCACACCTCCCCACAATCATGAGCTCCCACTCGGAGGCAGTGCGGCGGATGTTTCTCCACAGGTCCATGGTGAAAATGGTGCTGGAACTGTTGAATATGGAGGTCAAAGAGGACATGAGAGCAGCTAACATCACAGCCATCATTAAACCCCTCAGACCTGGACAAACACACACAAGAAAAATTAGTTAGCTCAGCCAGCTGATCTAGAAACTGAAAAACAACCAACATACGTAAACAATCAAAGAATCTCACTGATACCTGCGGGAAGGAGCTCCATCACCAGTTTGGCATAAGCAATGTCCGAGCAGCCCACAGGATTCCCACAAACCTGTTTACACACATCTGGGTCTCCACAGCCCACCTCGTCTACAGTTCTCACACACACACACACACACACGTTCATATGCATTTCAATAGAACAAACTACATTTAGAGGCCTTAAACTTTGGTGTTTGTTTCAGTAGTTCACCTGGGTAAAGTATCCTGCTGATCATGCCTGGAATCACCATCATGAAGAAGGGCAGAACTTTGAGGTAAGCGGCGAGCAGAGATCCTCCTTTAGCGTGCAGAATGTTCTTGGAAGCAAGCGAACGCTGCACTATCACCTGCATACAAGAACAACAACAAAATATAATCAACAATCTAAATATAAGCAATAATCAACAGCAGCAGCAATAATCTACAACAACAGCAATAATCAAATGCAGCAGCAGCAATAATCTACAACAGCAATAATCAACAAACAGCAGCAGCAATAATCAACAAACAGCAGCAGCAATAATCAACAACACAAGCAATAATCAACAGCAGCAGCAGCAATAAACTACAACAGCAGCAATAATCAACAGCAGTAACAATCTATAGCAACAATAATCAACAACAGCAGCGCCACCAGCAATAATCTACAACAGCAGCAATCATCTACAACAACAGCAGCAACCATCTATAACAACAATAATCAACAACAGCAATAATTAACAGCAGCACCAGCAGCAAGAATCTACAACAACAGCAATAATCAACAGCAGTAACAATCTATAGCAACAATAATCAACAACAGCAATAATCAACAGCAGCATCAGAAATAATCTACAACCGCAAAAATCAACAGCAGCAATAATCAACAGCAGCAGCAATAATCAACAGCAGCAGCAATAATCAACAGCAGCAGCAACAATCTTTAACAGCAATAATCAACAGCAGCAGCAATAATCAACAGCAACAATCTATAACAGCAATAATCAAAAGCAGCAGCAACCATCTACAGCAGCAATAATCAACAACAGCGATAATCAGCAGCAGCAATAATCAACAGCAGCAGCAACAACAATCGAAAACAGCAATAATCAAAAACAAAAGCAATAATCAGCAGCAGCAGCAATAAACTACAACAACAGCAGCAATAATCAACAACAGCAATAATCAACAGCAGCGCCAGCAGGAATAATCTACAACAGCAGCAATAATCTACAACAACAGCAATAATCTACAACAAAAGCAGCAACCATCTATAACAACAGTAATCAACAACAGCAATAATTAACAGCAGCACCAGCAGCAAGAATCTACAACAACAGCAATAATCAACAGCAGTAACAATCTATAACAATCATCAACAGCAATAATAAACAGCAGCAATAATCTACAACAGCAATAATCAACAAACAGCAGCAGAAAAATCAACAACAAAAGCAATAATCAACAGCAGCAGCAGCAGCAATAAACTACAACAACAGGAGCAATAATCAACAGCAGTAACAATCTATAGCAACAATAATCAACAGCAGCATCAGAAATAATCTACAACAGCAAAAATCAACAGCAGCAACAATCTACAACAGCAATAATCAACAGCAGCAGCAACAATCTACAACAGTAATAATCAACAGCAGCAGCAATAGTCAACAGCAGCAGCAACAATCTATAACAGCAATAATCAACAGCAGATGCAAAAATCAACAGCAACAATCAAAAGCAGCAGCAACAATCTACAGCAGCAATAATCAACAACAGCGATAATCAGCAGCAGCAATAATCTACAACAGCCATAATCAACAGCAGCAGCAACAACAATCGACAACAGCAATAATCAACAGCAACAATCAACAGCAGCAACAATAATCTACAACAGCAGCAATAATCTACAACAACAGCAGCAACCATCTATAACAACAATAATCAACAAAAGCAATAATTAACAGCAGCACCAGCAGCAAGAATCTACAACAACAGCAATAATCAACAGCAGTAACAATCTATAACAATCAACAACAGCAATAATCAACAGCAACAATCAACAGCAGCAACAATAATCTACAACAGCAGCAGCAATAATTTACAACACCAATAATCAACAGCAGCAGAAATAATCAACAGCAGCAGCAATAATTTACAACACCAATAAACAACAGCAGCATCAATAATCAACAGAAGCAGCAATAATCAACAGCAGCAGCAATAATTTACAACACCAATAATCAACAGCAGCAGCAATAATCAACAGAAGCAGCAATAATCAACAGCAGCAGCAATAATCAGCAACAACTGCAATAATCAACAGCAGCAACAATAATCTACAACCGCAGCAATAATCTACAACAACAGCAGCAACCATCTATAACAACAATAATCAACAACAGCAATAATTAACAGCAGCAGCAACAACAATCGACAACAGCAATAATCAACAGCAACAATCAACAGCAGCAACAATAATCAACAGCAGCAGCAATAATCAACAGCAGCAGCAGAGTTGTCATGATAAAAATATTATGTTTGGAAGGTATGTTGTTGCTAGGCAGTTGCTAAGATCTTATGGATGATTACAGGGTGGTTGCTAAAGAAGAGTTCTAAAGGGTTGTTCTAAACTAGATAGAATCTAGTTTATAACTAGTCTAATCAGCAGCAGCAATAATCTACAACAGCAATAATCAACAGCAGCAGCAACAACAATAGACAACAGCAATAATCAACAGCAACAATCAACAGCAGCAACAATAATCAACAACAACAGCAGCAATAATTTACAACAGCAATAATCAACAGCAGCAGCAATAATCAACAGCAGCAGCAATAATCAACAGTAGCAGCAATAATCAACAGCAGCAGCAGAGTTGTCATGATAAAAATATTATGTTTGGAAGGTATGTTGTTGCTAGGCAGTTGCTAAGATCTTATGGATGATTACAGGGTGGTTGCTAAAGAAGAGTTCTAAAGGGTTGTTCTAAACTAGATAGAAACATATTTGCGCTAAATCTGCGCAGATTTGGCTACACGAACTCCCCCAGAAAAGTGAGTAAACAGAAACACGACAAAATGGCTCGTGATTTGACAGGGTTTCCCAGGTTTTTAACTGCATTTGGCGTATTGGCGGGTGTTAATTTCAAACCCTGGATATTGCACTCTTGTAATTCATTGTGCACGAAACCTCACGCCAATAATCATCAGAAATATTGCTGACTTGTGCGTCTCAAGTGCACTCTTTACGCTCGTCCGAATGCCGGTTAGTTGTCTGTGGATTTGCCTATATTTGGTTTTGAAAATGGAAACGTCTTTAGACATGGAAAATCGATTTTACAATCGATTCAATGAACACTTATGTCTCAAAAATCGCACAGGATTTTTTCACAAAAGTGACAGCTCTATTTGTGATTAAGTGCACTATATTTTCTCAAGAGTTGCTAGATAGAAAGAACTAGAACTTCTAGACAGATCAAGAACTTCAGTCTAGCAATCTAGAACTTCAACTCTAGCTGGATCTAGACCTTCTAATCTAAAGCAAGAACTTTAGATAATAACTTTAGAGATAGATCAATATAAATATATAGAAGCCATCATACCCATCATGGGTAATGTATCTTAAATAAGTTCAATCAACACTGCTGGTCGTTCACCTGGTCAGAACACCAGTACCACATGGAGGGCATGGACATGCCCAGGATTACTCCTGGCCACGGCAGGTCAGAGGTCACAGGGTGACGGAATATGTGAAAGGCATCATCACGAGGGATTCCGCAGGTGGTGTTGGGCACTCGGATGGATGGAATAGCTTGAGGATACTTGTCCAGGACAGCCTGAAATCCCCCTACCTCTGCAAAACCTGACATCAAAAAAAAAAAGGAGTATATTATTATTATTGCATAGAAGCTTCAGAATTTCAGTGAACATTAATGTCGTAGTCACTCACTGAAGCCCATGAGGATCAAGGCTCCGACCACCATGATGACAGTCTGAACCGCATCGGTGTAGATCACTGCTGCCAGACCACCTGTGAACAATCAGTCAAGATATGGTTTAGAAGATTACAACACTTCCTCATTTCTAGGATTACAGGGCTGTTCACAACAAGATAGATAACCAGAACTAGTGGTGGCCAAACTGCCAAAGCCACATGATATCAGTATATGGTCGTAACTATTTCGAAACCTTTTGAGATGTAGCTAGATGGACAGAACTAGAACTTCAAGACAGATCAAGAAGATCATATGTAGTTAGAACTTGAACTCTAGGTATATATAGACCTTCTAAAGCGAGAAGTTAGAGATCGATCTAAAACTTAAACCTACTTAGACAGACCTATAATTTCTTAATAGATGGATTGATCTAGATCCTACAAAATCAAAATAGATAGATAGATAGTCCATATACAGTATAGATAGGAGGATAGTGTTGAAATGTCGATCTCTGTGAACCCATGAACCAGTTTATAGCTTTTATCTGATTTCGGATCAGTTTTATAAATTTGTCAACATTTAAATGACACATTTGTATAATAAAAACGAAAAGTTTTGATTTACCAAACCCTCCATAAGCAAAACAAGTCCAACAATTGAATAAAATAGCATAGTATACACTACAGACACTTCTAATTCCATGGTATAAGACGATTTGAGACTACAGTTTCAATAAAACATTTGCAATTGGTTTGTAAAAGGTGTTTTTATGCATGTTTCTGGGGTGCGTTTCCAAAAGTAAACTATGGTTGCAAATTCCTCGTTACCAATACAATTCAACAGAACTTGCGACTATAGTTGACTGGTGATGCTTTTGGGAAACGCACCCCTGATCGCCAGGCATCACCAGCGAGTGGCATTTCGAGCTCTAAGATACAGTAAATCAGTTTGAGAGGAAACTGGTTCAACATTTGAAGTTTCGAAAAGCTTCGTTTCGCCTATCACTAACGTTAACTATAAATAATCATTATAATTCTACTAGAATAGAGATATCCAAACCATATCGAAAACTACATAAGGGAACAATATCGTTGGTATCACTTTCAGAACTGATGAGCGATAAAAACACTGACAGCCAATCAGAATCCAACTAATTTAAAGAGATTAAAAGCGTTAGTTCAACCAAAAACAAAAATCATCCCATAATTGACTCACCCTGAAGGTATATGACTTCTTTTGAAGCCCAAAAAAGCACATCCATCCATCACAAAAGTAACGGCTCCAGGGGGTTAATGAAGGCCTGAAGTGAAACGATGCGTTTGTATAAGAAAAATATCCAAATTTATAACTTTATAAACTAGAATCACTGGTTTCCGGTAACATTAACGGCCGTACGCGAGACGAGTTCTGGCGGAAGAGCCTTTATTAACACCCTTTAAAGCGGCAGATGGCATCTTTATGTTGTCGTGCTTTGGTGTGGACGCTAACACGGTTATGGTTCTTGGTGTGAACAGCCCTTAAGAGTAACAAAATATCTGACCTGCGATGGTGTACAGAGCCGTAATGCCGAGAAGCAGAACCACGGCGAGGTAGATGTTCCACTGCAGAGCCTGCTGGATGAACACTGCTCCTGCATACATGTCCACCTGCACACAGACACTCAGGCAGATTCACAGCGGATCACCACGTCAGAGAATTTTCTATTGATCATACTTACTGATATTTTGGTGAAGATGTAGATGAATAGATATAAAACACAAAGAAATAACTGTATTCTTATGCCACCAAATCTTTTCTGTAAATACTCAGGCATTGTTGTAACCTGAAAAGAAATGGAAAATAATCCTAATTTACATCATTTGTATTTAATTCACACTAATGCAAAAACTAATGCAAAAACAACTAGATAAAGACAGTTGCATATGGGTGTGTGTGTGTGTGTGTGTGTGTGTACACTTCATTCCAAAAGTTTGGGGTCAGTAAATAAAACATTTAAAGACGTTATTCAGTAAGGATGCATTAAATTGGCCGAAAGTGTCAATAAAGGCATTAGCACAGTTTATGTTACAAAAGATTTCTGTTTTAACTAAATCAACTTTCTTTTAATCAAAGAATCATCATAGTTTTAAGTGAAATGGCAAAAAATATGAAATGGCAAAGCTGTTTTTAATATTGATAATGATCAGAAATGTTTCTTAAATATCAAATCATCATATTAGAATGATTTCTGAAGGATCATGTGACACTGAAGACTGGAGTAATGATGAAAATACAGCTTTGATCACAGGAATACATTACACTTTAAAATATATTAGAATAGAAAACAGTTATATTAAATGGTAATAATATTTCACAATATTACTGTTGTTTTTACGGTATTGTTGATCAAATAAATGCAGCCTTGGTGAGCAGAAGAGACTTAAAAAACATGAACAAATTGTACCGACCTCAACCTCAAATCTGTTGCTTGAGATCTGTTAAAGGGACACTAAATGTATGTAATACTGTATCAAATCTGTTGTTTTCTCACCCTTGATGCAATATAGATGGGTAAAAACAGCCAGCCCAAGAGCAGCACCATCAGCATGCCCTGCAAATGAATGTGACACATTCACTTTTTCTATAATGCACTTTATAATGTGGTATATTCAGCAAATCAATGTACTCTCCATCTCTTCAATTTTATATTGTGTGCTCACGTTCCATTCATAAGCAGCGGCACCGATACCAGCTGCCGCGCCAGAGCCTGCGAGCCCAATGAAGTGCCCACTGCCCACATTACTGGCAAACAGAGAGGCGCCCACCTACAGGATAGAAGATGGAAAAGATGTGAGCTGGAAATTTCATTTGATCTGTGAGGGGCCGTTTACACCACAACTAAAGAGAAAACTTTTCATGCGTTTTTTTGGCCGTTCATTTATACGACAATGACGTATTGAAAACCTGAAAGCCAAAAAAAAAAATCTGAAAACGGGTTTCAAAGTTTTTGAAAATGATACAGTTATCGTCACCGTGTAAACTTGTAAACTAAAAGATTTTGTGAAAACAGTGACGTCATGTGCACGTGTATTACATGTTCACTCTATAGACGCGTAGTGTTACTTTATAAAGTGACATCACCAACTACTGGCATGGAATGAATAATGATAAAAGCTGTTTAAAAAAAAACAAAAGAACATTTTCCCAATTTTTTTGTACATTGTGGTAATGTAAACGAACCCCTACAGGCTCAAATTCAATTTCAATATTTATTTTTATCTAACAAAAAAGCATTTTATAACATGAATCTCTCCAGATCCCCAGAAAAACAAAAAAATCAAGAAATTACATTTGCACATAGAAAGCTATAACAGAACTGTTTTGGGGTCCTAATATTTGTTTCATCGTGACATTTTCATGACAATTTTAGGACCTTACTCACTGACAAAGTCTTCTTATCATAATGCCAAGGTTATTATCATTAACTAACATTAAAACCATCCAAACATTTTAAGCTAGTTGCCAATGCAACTTTTCTAATTGTAGTTTAGTTTAAATTGAATGCTTAAAATAACTAAAACAAAATTTTTTTTTATAAAAACTATTTAAAAACTAATACAAAAATATAATAATTTTACTTTTATTTTATTTATTATATGTGAAATATTTTTAAACAGAATATATATTTTAAAAAAATCTCATTAAAAATATTCCTAAATTGTAACAGTAAACGATTCATATATTTTTGTAGTACAGTAATGAGAACTGATGGGAGAATCATGCCTAATTTTCACGAGAATAATGTTCTTAAAAATAGGCTTAATTTTTTAATGCAAAATGTAATTGCTTGTTATTTTGTTTGTTTGTTGATGTTTTCTTTTGGAGACACCATCCACTTTTTTACTCACCGGCCACCAAGTCATGGTTTTGCCGGCAAGAAAATATCCATCCACTGTGCTTCTCTTGGTCTTCCACATGGACTGTTGGGTGAGCAAAGGTTATAAATATGCCATATACAAGATGTTAAGCCATAAATGTGATAAGTAACACATTTATTGGAGTAACATTTTGTCACTGTGAAATTATTTAGCAGTGCATTTTGTCGTTTCAGTAAACTTACCCACAAGCCCACAGCCAGAACCAAGAGGAAGTAGATAACAAGCACCACTATATCTGTGGTAGCCAGGGAGGTCGGCGGCGATGTGACCTCAGTGGTGGGGGAAGGGGACACATTGGGATGCTCAGTGGCAGCCATGAGGTCAGAGGTCAAAGGTCAAGGAGTTTCTCAAGTGTGTCACTTTAAAACAACAAATGGTGGATAATCTCCCTCACATACACGCACTCAATGGAATGATATCCAGACGTGACTTCATGTCTTCACTGATTATACATTATCTAGCCTGTATTCGCATTCTGTCGTTTAAATAAGATACCTGGTATCTTACAACAGAGGAATGGCAAATGTTTTCCAATAGAATGTAAAACTGAAAAGTTAACTTATAAGAAAGGACCACAAGGCAAATATTTCATAAAACTCAATTCATAAAGCACAAATAGAGACAGAATTATACTGCAGAACTCACATTTTCTGATTTAACTTCAGATCCAAATTTGATTAAAAAAAAACATACAAAAGACCATGTTTCTTAACAAATGTAATTTAATGCGTGGATTTAATTGGTTTTACTCTCAAAAGAAGAGAGAAATACTGTAAATGCAAATATGCATACATCATTTTTCAGGTTTCATTAAGGTGTAAAATTTGGTGGTATTAATGTTTGCATTAAAAGAGTTCACACACATTTTGATCATTTAATTTTTAATAAACATTACAGTTCATAATATTGAAAAAGGCAAGATAAATGAGACTGCAGTTACCCATACTAATCAATATCCAAGTATTTATACTAAATAACAACATATGTATATATTATATTTTACTGGATTTAGACCTTTTTTAGTTTTACTCCAAATAGAAGAGTAAACATGCAACTGACAGCAGCCTGAATTAAACCTGAAACTAGAAACTAATCTAGAATTACCTAGAAATACTGAAGCCTGATAACGCCATTGTAACACAACCGCCAATGACGTTCAAGTGCACAAAATAGGGGCTTGAATCCTTAAGTAAATAATTTTAGCCCTTTGCTCACCAAAATTACATATTTAAATGTTTTTTAAATGAAAAAAAATTCTTAATGCCTTAAAATAGCTTGAATGTAAAGACCAATTTATACTTCTGCGTCGAACTCACACCGTAGCTACGACATACCTTGATGTGCACCTCTCCAAAAATTTAATAAGGCGTCAATTCTATGCGGACCGCAAGCACTGTGATTGTTCTGCTAGAACCCCTCCCTCTTTCACATGCTCTCTCTGCATGTGTAATTGCGCAGAAGTATAAATCAGCCTGAACTCTACACCCTTGCCTCATTTAGTATTCACAGTTCTATGAATATGCAAATTAGCCCCGCCTCCACTCACTCACACCAGCTCAGAGATCCACTTGTTGAGGATCATACGTTGATCTGATTGGTTACAAGGTAGTTTGTGACAGAAACACCAACGATTTCAAACCGCGTTTTTGAGACTCTTTGGTTCACTGCAGTTTTATGGAGAAAATACTCAGCAATGGTGTTGAATTATGAATTTTCACATACCTTGTCTTAAAGCATTTTTTTTTAAACACACACAGACATATAAACAACATTAAAAGCTTGATTTTCACCACAGGGGGACTTTAACAATCAACTGAAGTCAAATAACGCTTCTTCAGGCGACATATCAAGCTGCTGTATCTACAGTGACAAGGAAGCAGTGAATCCCAGTTTGCTAACACAGAATCAACTGCAGTTGAACCATGCTGTGTCAGGGGCCTAAACTTAAACCCCTGCAGTGACAATGAAATAAATATGAGGATAACATAACATCAGATGTCCCTGCTGTTTCAGAGGTTTTACTTAGCTGCCCTGCAATGACGAAAAAGCCTAGTGGACCTTGTTGAAACACCATGCCCAAGAGAAGGGGCTGTGCCTATGCGTCCGCCGCAAGCACGTTCTAAGATGATAATAACATGAACACTTATGAAGTAGCAGACATAAACAGCTGCTGACAAAACAGTAGTTATGGGCTCGAACACCTACAGGGCATTCCATGTTCTGTGAACTGTAAACCAAATCGCATCCACAATCCAATGGGATTGATGGCTTTTAAACCGAAAAACATTTAGTGCAACTCCAGCAGCAAGTTCACTCAGTGAAAAAGCTGATATAACCTTGGCTCTGAACAGTGTTGCGAGATCCTTAGGACCATAACCTTTTCTTGGTTTGAGAGGAACTCTACAGTAACCTTGGGCCAAAAAACATGCAGGACTTGCTGACTGAAAGAGCACATTTTCACGAACACGCTAAACTCATGCAAGTGCAAGCAAAAGCGCTGTCTTGAAAGAGCACTTTCAGCAATGCCAACTGGAGTGGCTCGAATGGAGAACATGTAAAGGCTTTAAGAACTAAAGCCAAATCCCAAAATGGGCTAGATGGGCGAGGAGGGTTTAGCTGACGTGAGAGACAGGCACAAGAGAGAGGACAGTCTTGCTGTCGTCGTCATGAGTGGATGAGAGCAAAGTGGCAGTACAGTAATACGGAGTTACCGGATCTGGTTTAACACCGCGTCTGAATGGCAGGAAAGCAGCTGCAGTGTTGGCGCTTTATCAATCACATGACATCAACATAATGCCCAAACATCAATAAGGCGGCAGTCATGCCGAGAGTAATTATAGATTTGGAGTGCTCCAGTGAAAGGTGGGCTCACATCAAGATAAAACGCAGTTCCACTCCCTGGGACTTCACCGCACAGTGGAACAATCATATCAAAATGACAACCAGGGATCTCAGCTTATACTGTGTGAATGAGTGACTAGAGCATTTTGCGCTTACACAAGCTGTTTGTATACAAGGCCTGAGGTGGTTGGAGGGGGCTGCGTATATCTGTAGTGAGCTCTGAACACGGCAGATCACTGCTCTGAGACGGGGACTTCTTATATCGTGTGAATGAGCAAACAAATGGGATATTTTCTGCTTTATACAGGGCAGATTGCCGCTTCGAGGTGTATATGGACTCCTAAGGTTCACCGCAGGCCATACTCATCTTCTGACATGCCGAAAGAGACCAGGCCGTGCGCTCCATAAGGGGCGGAGGCTGTCCCTGGTGAAAATCACAAGTAGTTCAAGTGGAAGGGAGGCACACAGATACTGACTCGTCCCCTGACTGTCCTGCCTCAGCTGCTGCTGCGTCTTGCTCTGTGGCTCTGTGGCCAGTTTATCATCATAGATGATGTCGATACAGAGATGAAGGATCCTGACACTCATCACTTCACAGTGAGGATAGCCATGTCCTTCCAAAGCTGAAAGAATATGTCATACTCACCGGAGCGCATGCAGGGTAGCAGCAATGCAGGTGCCGTCCGCTGGTTGGAGTAAATCTCATTGGAAAGAAGTAATTGGCTTCTTAAAGACAGAACAGCTGTCTGAAGGAGAGAGATTCTGAGGAAACGCCGTTCACTGCAGCCTTACATATAGGAGGCTTTCGCACCCCTATTTCACACGCTTGAACGTTACACTGTTACAATGCTGCTATTCCAATGAGGCTTCAGTATTTCTAGGAGGAAGATGTTTCCCCATAGGGTCAGCTCTGACACAACGTTGAGACCGAATTGAAAGGGAATTGTATTGAGAAGTGTAAAGTTGCAAATAAAGTCTGTAAACTTGTTATAAAAGTTTAAAATAAAAGTTACAGCATTAGTAGTAGCCCATTACTAATTCTTCTTACTGACACTAATATCCATTAATGCTCATGTATTTCACATTAAATATAATGAGCCCTCACCAAAAATAAAACAAACTAACAATTTAGTATTGGTATTGATATTGTTAGTATTGATCCCAACAATCAAAAGTGCTTTTTCAGCCTGAAGATCTAAACAAAGCTGAATCTTTGACTTCAAACACTTTTTAAAGAGGAGTACAATTATATGGCCATTACTACATAAATAAAAATGAAAAAAACTAACCTGAATAACGGGTCAGAAACAGTCAGAGGTCTCTATCCTAGTCAAGGGTCCATTCAAACAGGAATTTAAAGGGTCTCCAGTGAACAAACCCAGAGTTTCTCTCAGTACTGTAGAGATGATCCCTCTCCTATCAAAGGGGTCAAACTCCACTTGCCTTCATGTAACACTACACGCTGGTTAAAATGTAAGGGCGTTTTATTACCAAAACAGTAATGACAACAGAACGATGTTGCAACATCACTTTACAGAGTTTCTTAGTAGAGGGAGGCGCCAACATTTATTATACATGATACATTACAAAAGAAAGGAAAAAAACTCTGAAATAGCCATCATGTAATTTCTCAAATGAATAAACAATAGTAAAAGTGCTGTAAGTGATGTTAACTCTATAATAAGTGATCATAACTCTAGAAGTTTGTATATTTCTTGTATTTATCACCACCAACCATTAATTCGTCTTCTATGGCACTTTAAAGACGAAGGGCCCTATCATACACCCAGCGCAATATGCAGCGCAAAGCGTGACGCAAGAGTTTTTTGCTAGTTTCGCCCGACGCAGTTATCATTTTCACATCCTGCGCCACGTTGTTTAAATAGCAAATGTATTTGCGCCCATTTGTGCGCCCAAGGGCATGCTGGTCTGAAAACGAGGTGTGTTCGGGCGCATTGATGGCACGTTGCAATTTTGAGGCAACTGAAATAGACCAACCATTGACCAAACCAACTGAAACCTGGTCTAAGTCAATGGCGCAGTATTTATTTTTGTTAATACGTTAGTAATGTGCGCCTATAGGCGGGTCCACAACGCACGTACACTTTGTGTAAAAAATAAAAGGATTACAATGTAAAAGATTATTATTGTGTACATAAAGATATGGTGGAATCCGGCTTGTCCCGTATATGGTCACACGCGTTAACCTCGTGCACGAGCAGATCCGTTTCCTCTCAGTTTTTCCGCTTGCAAATTCCACCATGTAAATAGCGAATCCGCCATGGCGAGTGCAACTGGCTTTTAAAAGGGAATGTGAGGTGAGACTCTGATTGGTTTATTGTACGTTACGCCCAAAACACACCCATTACTCATTAAGAGAATAGGGACAACCCTTTTAGACGCTGCGACGACCATTTATCCCGTCAAACTAGCAAAAGTTGATTCGGACACGCCCTAAGCGCACTTGCGCCCTGCGCTTTAGACCATGCACTTAGATCGTTCAAATAGGGCCCGAAGTCGATCAAAATGAGCTATTAACACTGTGAAACAAGCCCTAAAAGAAAAATTCAAAGCATGTAGGAAACTTGACATTACTGACATTACAATAAATAACAGTAATAAATTAAAGCGATGAAATGTGCTTTGATCATATGGTAAAAATATTTTCCTTACATTTAGTTTCATTTCAACCATGATGCAATTAAAATGAATTCACATGATAATTTTTTTAATAAATATTTGTACTGTATTTATCTGGGAAACCAGTCAACACTTAGATAAAGGCTCAGCCACGTGTGATATTTTCACAATTGTTTACAATTGGACAGTTTAATACAAATCAAGTCCAGTTTCATATTTTTGAACATTCAGAATAGCAATTAAAAGAATGATACAATAATAATATGATTCACTAAGGTAATAAGGAATTAAAGCAGATATAAAGCAGCACAAAGGTAAATTTTTAATAAAAAGTTAATATTTAAAAATAGCAAATGTATATAGTGAAATCATAATCTAGCTCAGCATTGTTTCTGTAACTAGTAAAGCAATATATCAACTACAGTAACTGCCTCTCTCGTAAAATAATATCTCTCTATCAATGCAGTTTTTTGTTTGAAAGAAATCATCAGTAAATCATAATATATTGCACTTAAACATTCTGCATACCAGGAATTACTTTTTATCAGTTAAGACATTAGTTTAACAAAATACCTGCTTTACAGTACAATGACCAAGAAACAACTCCGAACCAAGTTGTTTACATACATTTAAGCAGAATTAAGACACATTGTTAAAGCACTTTTCTCCTAAACAACACTTTTATTAATATATCAAGTCAGCCAAATCTGACGCCCACAGTCCTAATTAAACTTTACATTAAATATATCTTATCTAACTGCACTTATTTACAAATCCACTGCAAAAAGTTTGGCGGCAATTCTAGCGCCAACTTTTGGCTCGTCCATTTACAAGAGGCAAAAAGGTCCTGGTGTTTGAGTACCAAGAACAATCAAACAGTCCATCCTGTAAATAACATCCTAGAGCAAATGTTTTTAAGCCATTTATGATCTTTCCCTGCACTATTTGCTCTACAACAGAATCTTCCCTGTCCGATCTGTACCCGAGAGTTCACCTGTACAACTCACCAGGACTCATTATATTGTTACTGTACACGTGTCCTTGAATTACCGTAAGGCTATCACTAAATCAGACTGGACATGTATAGGAGTGTATGTAAGTGAGCGTTTATGTACTGTAAATGTGTGTGCCTCATGTTGGGTGGTTTCGTCACCAGGCTACAGGAGAGGCTGTGCGAGGGCTCCTGGGGCTGCGCGGAGGGTTTTCTGTGGTCTGGATATCACTCAAAGCCCTCTAAAAACAACAACAAACATATTGAAATACACATATAATACCGAGAAAAAATAAACTCCTCATCCAGACTCATGGTACATAAGAAAAATCATAAAATCTAATCATATCACTATTAAGTCCAGACACTGCACGCAAAAAGATTGTTTTGTCAAACATTGGTCAATTTTGAGATTTTGGGCTATTTGGCTTTTCATAAAGTGTTGTTTCAGACTAGTTTAAATAAAACATTCAAAATACACTTTAAAGTGTTCATTTTTATTGCACTTTATTTGCATGTGTAGATTTTAATTAAAGTACATATCTTTTATGATATTATATCAGGCTGTGTTCTCAAAATGAGTTTTTTCTCCAGAGCTGTGCCAGAAATGTCTATTTCAGTGTACTTTACCATTTTATTCCTATATATATTCTGATAGAGTTATCCAAAAAGCGCTCCGTACAAAAATCTCTAATATGTCGACAAAATAAAACATGAATTTAAACCTGGCTTTATCCAATGTTCAGATTATTTTTTTGGAACTGTATGCAAATCAGTGTTTATTTAAATAGATATTGCCTCATTTGCATATTGCATAACATTTAAGAATTGCCTCATTTAGCATATTGCATTTGCATAACATTTAAGAAAATTTGTAATACAACATTTGTTTTGTGCAATTGTTAATCTCAGTTAATCTCTCATCTGGGGAAGTATGGTGATTTCTTTTAGTAACATTTTTACGCGATTCATCTTGGGTCTCTTTAATAAATAACAGTTGTTAATGTATTTGACAATGAAATTCATGCTTTTCTTTATTGTGAATATTGCAACTTTTAATTCTTTGGATTTGACCGTGCAACAATGACGTTCTTTGTGTTAGTCTTGTAACAGACATGGTTAATGTTTGGTAAAACATTAGCGAGTAGAGCATGTCTAAAAACAGCTCTCGAGTGAGCTCAGACGAGGGAAGGATGAGTGACCTATTTTTCCACCTGTCTGTGCTAAAAGCCTCAATGCATTTATTTGCTAGAATTCACCTCATTTACTAGATTGACTTGCAAATTGAAAAATAAATATCCATCAGGTTGTCTAATACAAAGCCTACCTCAAATTTGGCAATGAAGTCAGCGAAGATACCAAAGAAACTCTCAGTGTCGGTGGTCTTTCCATCCTCCCCGAAGAATGAAGCGACTTTGCAGAACTCTTCCATCGCCAGCTGCTGCAGAGACTCCAGAGACTGCACAGCAGGGTGACTGTTTTCCAGAAATCCCTACATGCAAATAGTTAAGGTGGTTTGTGATGAATTTGGTAAATATCAAGCATATTCCATGGTCGAAATGTTCATATAATCTTGTCCTGCTTGGTATCTGACCTGGATCTGCTTGGAAAAGTCTTATACAAAGTGTCACTATTCCATTTTTGCAACTATAAGACATGCTAAAAGTGCATTCAATTAATGTCGGAAAGTTTGTATTTATGAGTTGAACACACACGCAAGTCACCACAAAGTCGTAATTACGAGTGGGGAAACTGGATTTTCCTTAAACCTAGAGTTTCCACATGTCACAGAGAAAACATGTTGCATCTAATAGATCCTGCAGCTGTATTAATGGTAAATTTGTTCAAATTAATGATTTTTTTTTTAAATTTACATCAAAGTTGCATGTACAATACCATAAAATACTATAGTATTGTACAATTTACATAAAAAATTATAACAATTCTATATACATTCACCTTCATAAATTGAATAATAACACACCCAATGCACATTTTCATCATTTTGTGGATATGGTATAAAAATCTTGCTAAATTCTAGTTGAAAAGGTGCATCACAATCTCCGACCAAAATTTTATTTGAACGCAGCTGACGTCATAATTATGACTTCCCAACTGGTAAAAATGAACTTCCCATGTGGACTTGAATGCACCATAAGATCATATCTAGCCATTTTAGATATTTTGATGGAGGATACACTCATAACAACAGCAAATCGATCCTCAGCGGTGGCTGGCATCTGCTGACAGGCTAACCGGATGTCCTGGATTGTGGCATGTAGGTCGTTAAAGTCAGAGGTGATGTTTCTCTGATTCACTGTGGAGAACAAATCAATGACAGATATTAAAGAGATCTGCAGCACCCTCTATGGAAACCAACATTAAATGTGAATGATGATCCATGTCTTAGACATAATTTGATGAGGAGCACCATGGATGGTGTAATCAGTGTTTGATGGATTGTGTAATCAGTGTTTGAGTAAGTCTTTAGCCTTCATCCATGAAACATCACTAAAAAACCAAATGAATTCGACCTGCATAAGAGAAACGTCCTGAGGAACTGGACTCAAGTAGATGTTCACCTTTGGCTGCTTGTGGCACCGTCATAAGCTCCTTCCTAAAGTCCAGAACCTCGGGAAAGTGCTGGCACAATGATTTCACCAGGATATGAAGAAATGTTGACTTTCCATCCACTGTTTTGGTGGTACTGAGCTTGAAGCAGAAAAATGGAGAATTTTAGTTTTATAATGTTAAAAATGAATGCTTTAAATAAACTTTTACGAAACCTAATGATGAACCTCATGAATTAATCTGCAAAAGATGCATATACAGCGACAAGGCTTACTTCAGTGAGAAAATTGATCTTAAATCCAGTCGTTTTATTGGTCTTTGGTTGGCCGTTATTCAGATAATTCCCCATAGCCAGCACAAACTGGAAAACAAACAAACAAATAAGTTCATCTACATGCCATGATAAGAAGGTCATTTTTATCCAACAGTATTCAGTGTGGATTATGAACAGCCTGCCTTAAGAACATGTCAACAGTCTTTTATCTGTGAATGATTTTCCTTGTTTGATTGCGTGACTGTATGATCATGCATGCCTGGGGAGAAACTAAATGACTGAAGGAATTATACCTCCAGAATCTTGGCCAGTTTTTTGCTGTTCTTGAGCTCCATTGAAGCTTGTAAAACACAGTCGTAGGCCCCTCTCATCTCCTCTGTTTTCTCTTGCAATGTAGTCTTAAAATGCAGGCTTTTCAAGCGGGTCTTATACTCGGGCACCGAAAGCATCTGAATATATACAAAAGCACAAATTGTTTAAATTATACACACACACACAAAAATACAATAAAACATATACTTTAACATATTATCATAGTATTTGGCGCAACAAAAAAATCATAATGATAAATATCCTGCTAAAACAAAATAATCATCATTTATTTATCAAACTCTATCATTACACCTCTTATTCATCATGTACCTGTAGGACAAACTGATCAGGCTCGCTGAGTTTGCATGGGTCATCACTGTACTGCTCGTACTGTCTGACCTCATCATCGTCTGGTGCATACAGGAGCAGTTGTTTAATATGTGGGGACTCCAAGCGTTCGCTTGACATCGTCATCAGCACCTCGTGTAGCTCGCCTGGCGACAGCTTCAGATGGGCAATCAAGATTGCTATAAAAATTATAGAAGAGACGATAAAGTGTACAAAGACCATGTGATTGCATGCCAATGGCTAAAAGCTAAGATGCTCATCGTCTAACAGTTGGGATAGTAAGAGAAAATGTTGTTATCAAGTCTAATTTAAAACCAAAAACATTGTGACGAAGCAAGGCAAAAAAGGACACCGTTATATATAAGTAAATACTTGACTGGAAAGCACACATGAACGTCATCTAAACATTTACAAGTAAACTCTGCAGTCCATTACAGCCCGAAAAAGGAAAACAAGAAAAATTCCCTGACTTCAATCATTGTTTGTTACTCACAAGCATTGTAGGCTTTCTTACGGGAGAGAATCTCCACCACATCTTTCTTCTTGAAAGTCTCCACCTGAGGTGAGAACTCTGGGAGAGAAACTGAGACATGAATCGTACCGTGAGTGAAAAGAACTTATGAGGTTAAACACTGATTCAATTGGTAATTGAAGGAAAAAAGAATAGTCATGTCCTATAGTGCCTTCAAGTCCTCTCGGGGAGTTCCTTCATATGAACTTGTTAGTGATATTGGTTGGAAATGATAGGAAAACCTAGTTTTGTCACACAAGCCTGCCTCCTCATAGACTGGAGAAGAGCTTTCTGGTAAGCTTTACCACCTTTCTTCATCCACACACAGTAAACAAAAAATAATAATTTGTACAGCCAACATTTACAATCAAAACTTAATTATGATTAACTTTAATTATTAAAGATATAAAATGCTGGATGACGTGTAATTTCCTGCTATTAAATTCAGATAAAACGGAGGTATTACTTATTGATCCAAAAAACTACCAACAAAACCTCTTACAATACAACTTTAATCTAGAAGGAAGTCCTGTTACTTTGTCCTCTACAGTAAAAGACCTGGGTGTTATACTAGACCGCAACTTGTCTTTTGGAAATCATATTTCATATGTTACAAGAACAGCCTTTTTCCACCTTAGAAACATTGCTAAGCTACGTAACATGCTATCTGTTTCTGATGTAGAAAAGTTAGTTCATGCATTCATGACCTCGAGACTAGATTACTGTAATGCTTTATTAGCTGGTTGTCCTGCATCCTCAATAAACAAGCTACAGTTAGTCCAAAATGCAGCCGCTAGAGTTCTTACTAGATCAAGAAAATATGATCATATATCATCTCTACACTGGTTACCTATTAAGTTCCGTATCAATTACAAAGTATTACTGCTGACCTATAAAGCCCTTAATGGTCTAGCTCCTGTGTATTTAATGAATCTTCTATCGCCCTACAATCCATCGCGTTCTTTAAGATCACTAAATTCAAGGCTTCTAGTCATTCCTAGGATATCTAAGTCCACTAAAGGAGGGAGGGCGTTCTCAAATTTAGCTCCTAAACTCTGGAATAGCCTTCCTGATATTGTTCGAGGATCAGACTCGCTGTCCCAGTTTAAAACTAGATTAAAGAGGCATCTCTTTAGCCAAGCATTCACATAATGCTTACCTTTTATACAACTGTTGAATCAGATCGAATGCATTAATATTATAAACAGCAGCTATGCTAATTATTTCCCATCTGCTTTTCTGCTGTTATCTGGTAAATGGCGTTCGTAGCTCCAGATTGGATCCAGCCTCTCACGGAGACTTCAGATGCCCCAACGCTTGCGATGAGATGACTAAACGCCTGTGAAGAGATGACTAAACGCCTGTGAAGAGATGACTAAACGCCTGTGAAGAGACGACTCGACGCCTGTGAAGAGACGACTCAACGCCGGCGATATGCTATGCCCTAAATTTATGCATGATTAACTAAATGTATTTTTTCCATGTACATTTCTGATATGCACTTTCTGTAAAGCTGCTTTGAAACAATATGTATCGTGAAAAGCGCTATACAAATAAATTTGAATTGAATTGAATTATAACCAATACCATTCCACACTGCAAGGGGGAAAGTCTGGGCGTAAAGACATTTACCACTGGCACCACAACGTTTTAGTGGTGTTCATCTTTCTGACATAACTCTGAGATGCTCAAAAGATTAAAGGAATAATTTCCCCTGCATATTTCTTTATTGGGTTTTATATAAAATAAATAAACAACTAAAACAAATCAAAAGCCACTTTTCCATTGGCGGGCCGAGAATTCCAGGCCGAAAATGGTTGGTAATCCTGCTGTGCCGAACCAAGCTCAAGTGGAAATATAACTGGAACTGTTCCTTACCGTTCTTAGAACCATTCGGCTCAGCGGTGGAAACGCGCCTAAATGTTTTATGGATTTAAATTAAAGGTCAATGACAAACAGCTCATTGGCCCAGAAGTTCAATTTCCATCATAGAGTCCATCATATAAGACCTTAGAATCTCCCTCTATGTCTTTTTGTCTTCCAAAAGATGTGCTATAAAGAGGTTTTCTCAAGGTCTCTCAAGGTGAGTTTTTTTTGCAACCCTTCAGTTCGAGCTAGATTCATGATATGTGCAAGCTATTGTTGTCTCAGTCAAGGAGCACTGTAACTTTGTAAGAGCTGCCGTAGGCATCTTAGTGTCCTCTTTTACTATGGCTCTTTTACTATGGCTCTTGTTGTCTGAACACTCGGTTTTCAAGGACAGCCAGTACTGGGCAGAATCACAGGTGGTCCTCATTTTCTTACTTTAAATGATGGACTTTACTGTGCTTTTAAGTATTAAAAGACACAGAAATATTCCATTATCCTTGTTAATTCAAAATGTAGTTCAATACACTGTACAAACAACAAATGTTGCCTGCTACTACCTATTCACTGCACTGTATCTTTCTCTTTCTCATCAGAAGCTGGTCAGCAGCTTGTTGGCATCAGAAAATGAGTAATACATATAAGGTTTCTCACACTTTACTCACCAGGGCTCTTTTGTGTTCCAAAATGAAGCTCCAAGTCTAGGTATTTCACCATGTCACTCAGCTTGTCATAATCAGAGTCTTCTTCCAACTGCAGTGAGAAAACACATATGTCCTAACATACTTCATTCTAATGGAATGAGACAAACACATGACAATGGACCTCAAGAAATGTTCCCCATTACTACAGACCTCAATATATGTCTCAAATGGTATACTACATCCTTTCAAGGTCTCCTCCAAATATTAGAGAATTGTCAGTTGTGAGTGGTTTATGCTCTTTTACCGGTTTGAAACCGCAAATATAATAAGCAACTATTAGAATCAGATATCCTTAAAGCTTACCCGAACTGATGCTGAACATTGTCTAAATGTATTGAGTCAAGAGCAAATACTGTAAATCTCTAACAGCTAACAGTTTCAAGGCAAAATACATTACCTGTCCCCAAATGGTTCCCTCAGAATTTTCCACCTGTTCCCAGCGTAGCCTCTTTACACTCATATGACTGGAATCCGATTTTTGCGGTGAGGCCTTTGGTAGAGGAGGCGGCACGCAAGGTGGGGGTAAAGGTGGTGGAGGAGGTGGCTCCACAGTGGACCCTTCGGTGCAGTGGTGAGTTTGAGATTGGGGTGTACTTGGTGGTTGTGTTTGGGACTGGGCTTCATGGTGGCTATGATGGTGATGGTGATGACGATATTCATGATACATGGGTTGAGGGCTCTGCCTGGCCTGTGCAATGGAGGGAATCTGAGGGGTTGAGCGATGCTGTTGCTGAATCTGTTGCTGCTGCTGAACTTGTTGCTGCTGAATTTGCTGTTGCTGAAGCTGTTGCTGCTGCTGAAGCTGTTGTTGCTGTTGAATCTGCTGCTGCTGTTGAATCTGCTGCTGCTGTTGAATCTGCTGCTGCTGTTGAATCTGCTGCTGTTGTTGAATTGCCTGCTGCTGAAGTTGTTGGTGTTGCTGCTGCATCTGTTGCTGCTGAAGCTGCTGTGGCTGTTGCGGCTGTTGTGACTGCTGTGAAGGATGAGGTTGGAAGGTCGACAGAATCTGTTGGTTCTGGTGAGTTTGGTGGGGCTGGTGGATCTGGTGGTACTGAGGAGCCGACTGGATGGGCTGAACCTGGTGTATGTGTTCAATCTGGTGAATGTGGCGGCTTGGCTGAGGAGGCTGGGTGGGTGGGTAGGCTTGAGGAGCTTGATTCATCTGTTGGAGGTACTGTTGCTGAGTCTGCTGAGATGGTTGAATAGCTTGAGAAACGGCTTGAGCCATGTGTGCTCTGTGCATTTGTCTATCAGCCCTTTCCAATCTCTCAATTCGCTCCAAATTCTCTAAGCGTTCCATGCGCTGGATGTGCTCCAATCGGTCAAGTCTATCCATAGAGCTTGAGAGGTGGGCCTGATGACTCTGATGCATCTGATAAGCATGTTGTATTTGTTGATCTAAATGCAAGGGTCGGGGCTGCATCTCATAGATATGTCTATCTGAGTGTTCTTTTCTTTCAATCCTATCAAGCCTATCCATAGAACTAGAGAGTTGAGTCTGAACAGTCTGGTGTGAGTGACGGTTTTGATGCACTTTGATGGACTGAGATTGGCGACTTGGTTTATTTTGATAGATTGGATGCATCTGGTGATCCTGTTCCATCTGGTGGTGTTGATGAACCTGGTGAGCTGGATTAACCTGATGGTGCATCTCGTACATTGCATGACTGGGCATGGATGACTGGTTTATTTCTGGAGAAAGCATAGGGGGCAGAGATTGGTGCATCTGCTGCTGAAATTGCTGAGGGTGGCCAGCTGTTGGTTGAACTGGAAGTGAGTGGTGCTCCTGAAGGACTTGGTGCTGAGTCATCTGCTCATCACGTGTGGGCAACACCTTGTGAATGGACTGTCGTTTTGTAGGCGGGTTAGCCCTTGGCGGAGGCGGAGGAGGTGGTCCAGGGTGGCGACGGATGGTCAACTGTCGAGGTGTGTGGTCAGGGGTGAATCTAGCAGGTGTAGGGGGGTCGTTGAATTGGACAGGGGGAGGGGGAGGAGGAGTCAAAGGGGGTGGAGGAATGTGCTCAGAGCTGGAGGAGTAGGTGAGAGAGCTGGCATCCTCGCTACTACTATGCGCTTCGCTTGGACTGCTTAACTCAGGAGGCATGTACGGACCCTCTTCCTCCTCTTCTTCTTCCTCCTCCTCCTCCTCCTCCTCTTCCTCTTCCTCTACCTCCTCTTCCTCATCCTGGAAAGTCATCTGGACAACATCCTGGTTTTATTTTTGAAGCAAAACATACAAATGGCATTTAAGATTAGCCATTTAAGATTAGCCACTGTACTTGTCAAGCCAATGAAGTATTGTCACAACAATAAAAAGCAAATATCAACGTAATTAATCATTCTAATACAATACGATACAAACCTCTTCATAGTCATTCTCTGGTGACAGGAAGTCATCCACAGATAACTGCTGTCCTAGCTGCTCACTCAGAGCCTCCATGAACAGATCTGTGTCTGGGGTGCGGGGTGGACGCGAGAAGGTATAGCGCTTTTTGCGAATGGGTGGACTAGGAGGGTAGTCGGGAGGAGAGGGTGGAGAGAGAGGTGGGCTGTCTAAACTGATGTAGGGGTTGGACTCAGCACTTGTTTGAGAGGGAAGACCTGGAGGGTAACAGGGGCACTGAGGACTGAGGGGAGGCTCCTGCATCCAAGAGTCAGGCTGTGGAGGAGGTGGAGGTGGTGGAGGAGGAGGCACAGGCTGCGCTGATGCAGATTTGCGGCTACCTGAGAGATGAAGATGAAAAACCAATGGTTAGGAAGATAAAATATCTCTGACATTAGACTCAGCCTCAGATGAAATTTCTACCTATTACACAGAGAAATGACAAGGACATTCTAGAAAATCAGAAGCTACAAAACCTGTCATGTACCTGAAGTGGCCCGAACAGATGGAGAGGAAGAGTGTGCCCTGACAGACTGTGAGGAAGCGTGCGGGAAGACATCCACGCTAACCAGAGAGTCAGGAGCAGGAGGAGCTCGAGTCTTCAGGGATTTGGATCTCTTCCCGGCATAGACATTCTCCAGCTCGGCATACACAGCTGACAGCTAGACAGAGCACAGGGTTGTTAATATAAAGACAGTACATTTGTGTAATTTCTCAACCGTTTCAATGTTTGCGAACCTGTACAAATCAAAGAAGAGAGCTCACATTAGTCAGATTGTTGGGTGTCTCTGGTAAAGAAGTTCCATCCCCTGATTGTCTCTCTCCAGGAGTTAGTCTCATAGGTGCCATTTCCACTGGCTCAATGCAAACTCCTTATGACGAAAGAAAATAGCCCATCAGCTATTTTGGTTTGCTAAGAAAGCTGATGAGAAATGAGCTTCAGGTTTCTACAATAATGTCTACAGTGCTGTTTTAATGATATGTAATGCTAATTTCACTATATATATATATAGGTTGTGTTTCATGCGTAAACATGTTTCATTTGAACTCATGCCAGCATGCCAGACCTCCAGGTCCTAGGCGGTCAGTGGAAAAATTATAGAGAATTTTGTTAAATGTATTTCTTTAGGGCTGTGAAAGTTAAATAAAATGTTTAACAGCAATTTTTCAAACATACTTATTAATTTTCTTTTTTAAAGGTTAGACGGAAATCATGAGATTAAACCACTATTTGGTCTATAGACAGTCCTAGTTTCTAACAGTAAGATATATCATATTTGGGGGGTATTGGCATAAAAAAAGTGAAAACCATTGTCCTATGCTATATGATGCAGTGTAATACAACATAGAGTTTGAAGACAGCCTACCCATGCCCAGGTGAGTGCCGATAACCAGATCATCTGAGCTGCGTCCCCTCACACTGCTCCTGTAGGTGGTTCCTGTCACCTTCATAGAGCTACTGCGACGATGAGGCTCATGGGCTGGAGGTTCGGGATCTGCTGTTGGCACTATCAATAATAAGTACATGCAAGCATACATGCATATATACAAATATTCTGTACAGACTGAAGAGGAATGACCAGAAAGTAGTGCTCACGTGTAACTTTATAGCCAAGGAAGCGGGAGATCTTGTTCTGGCAGTGTTCCTGCTCCTCATAGGTCAGCAACTGATAAACGAACTGCCAGATCACCTGTTTTGCTGGAGTATCCAACACAGGGAAGACGTCCACAATCAAAGTGTCTACATTTCTGATGACACGGAAGAAAAAGTGAATCAAATCAGGTTTCACACAAATGTTCTTAGAGAAGCCACGTAACATTTCCATCTGAGAATACACTTTCTTTCAATTAATATTACGGGCATGTCCTTCACCTGTGCTGGAAGAAGGCCTCCAGAGCCTTGCAAATGGTGTATCTCTCCTGAAGCGTGAGAAGGTGCTCGAGCTGCTGGCTGAAGCTGCGGCCCTGTACGCGGATACTGGGAGGCAGGATCTCAGCGACCCACTGCAGGGAGCTGAGCACAGGAGCACGGGAGCGGGGAGAAATCTCCACCTGCTCTGGTTCAGTCATGGTGAAGGCTGGCGGGCCATCTTCAACCACCAGGCTTGGCATTGCCCCACTCCCCTGCAGCATAGACACCACCTTCTCATGTGAACAGCTCCTGAGAAGATGCACAAATACGCGACACATATACAGTGTTAACTTACAGGATTATAAACATGCAAAGAAGATTCAATGTGATCACAAAGGGTATTTATATATCAGTGGAACTTGACCAGATCTATTCTAACCAATAACCAATGTATCAAAGAGAACTGAATCATCAAGTACTGCGATGATACAGTGTTGTGCATTGCTGCCATGGCACTGCTAGGTGGATGCTAAGGAGTTCTGATTGTTAGTTATTGTGCTCCTATTGGGTTGGTAGGATGTTCTGGGTGTCACTAGGGGGTTGTAAATGGATACTAACTGGTCAAAAGAACCCACCCACCCCATATTCTGGTCTCTATGGGACTATTTTGCCAGTTTTATCATCCACCAGGTGAAAATCACAAGTAGGACAAGTAGGATGGCTTTGAGAAATACCAGCACACCTATATTTAACGAGGCAGATGCTTTGAGTATATATATATATATATATATATATATATATATTTTAAATTATTTAGAAAGTTTAATACTTATGTTTAGGGTTTTTTTCAAATCTCTAACCCACCTTATGCATAAAAATAACAGTGATCTATTCCAATGCAACCCAACCACAAGCCTCACCTCATGTCCAACCCATTGAGAAACAGGATGCGATCTCCTGGTTTGAGACCCGCCTTCTCAGCAGGGCTGCCTGGAGAAGGAATGGCAACAGACCAAGCAGAAAGTAACTACTAACAGCAGATCATATGGGCTCCAACTGAGATTAAGCTGTGCTCATAAGATGCCCTTTGAAATGACGTGAGATCTATAAGTCAAGACACTGCAGCTTGGGTGATTGTCACATCCTGACCAAGAATGGATGCCTCTTTTTGGCTTCTGAGTGCTGGTTGTGGGAAAAGTGTTAATCTAAAAGGATTTGTGCTAGATAAAAACAGAGCTCTACCACCTGTGTCCCTCTGAATCAGCCTATGGAGAGTCTGCTGTTGTCTTCTCGTTTCTCTCTCTCTCGTCTCCTGCTGTTCTTGCACACTGCCAGCTTTTGCAACTTTTTAATGGCCACCATTAGTCAGAAATGACAGAACTTTCATGATTTCGGCATTCATGTCATCTGCTTCAGTAATATGTCTGATAATTGACTCCCCTTCACTTGTTTCATGTCCAATTTTTTTTAAAATATATTTCTAAAATAGCCTTGTTTTGTTGTAGGATGTCAACTAAAAGAAACGCACCACAAGACACAAGCCCTTCCCTTATGAAGACGAAAGCTCAACATATGAAAATACTACTTTGTAAATAATTTTGAAGAGCAACAATAATATTGCTGTTATACAACAAATGTAAATAGAAAGCTTTTTTTTATTTTTATAAAATCCAAGTTGTTTACATTTACATTTATTCATTTAGTAGATGCTTTTATCCAAAGCGACTTACAAATGAGAACAATAGAAGCAGTTAAACTAAAAATAGGGCAACAATATGCAAGTGCTATGAACTGCTTCCCAGTTTAATCTAACGCAGTACGTGTACTTTTTTTATTTTTTATAAAGATAATAGATATAGAATAGAAGATAAAGTGTTAGTATTAATGGATCAAGTGAAAAAGCCGTTTAGAGAAAAACAATAAGCACACACACACACATATATATATATATATATATATATATATATATATATATATATATATATATATATATATACATATATATATATATATATATATATATATATATATATATATATATAAACAGTGAAACCTTTAAATATTAAGGTTTAATCAAATGTTTAAACATTTGCACAAGACACTTTACTTATAACCATAATCATTTTTGTTCATTTCATACCTGGTATTACAGAGTCAATCCAGACTGGAGCATGGCCACGCAGAGTAAACCCGAAACTCTGGTTCCCTTTGTACACGCATACTGTCCTAATAAAACACAATGGGGAGAAGAAATAGAAAATATCTTTAAAAAAACAAGATGTCTAGGTAGAATGTCTTGATTATTTGTATAATGCAGGCTGACTTGTTTGTAAATATGATCAAAACTGGCTGTAAAAAATAAATCTACATCGTTTATCCTTTTGATCTTTCATTCAAAAAATTGACAAAAATCTAACCTTTCATTGAAGTAAAATAATTGAAAGTGGTCTGTGGCGAGGGGGGCGTGGTTTCGCGAAGTCTGTAGGGGGAGAGGAGTCAGCGAGCTGCGCGGTGAGTAAGTGGGTCAAGTGCAGATGACGAACACCTGTGTCTGATTGCAGTAATTGGCGTGGAGACTGCATATAAGCTGCCGGCTGTGAGAGAGGAGAGGAGAGAGACCTGGGACTCGCACGAGGGACGGAGAAGCACTGTTGGAGTCTATTGTCAAAGTTACACGTTTGTTTTGTTTGCTGTGTGTGATACAGCGGCCGCGCCCGAGCGCACCTTTTTGTTTTCCTCTGTTTATTTGTGTAATAAAGTGCGAGTCCCAATTTCGCCGACCCCGTCTTCTTCTTCCTCCACCCACTCTGAGCTCACGCTACACTACACTGGTGCCGAAACCCGGGAAGAAGAAGACTGCCGCAGCCATGCAAACCCCGCCGGGAACGCCATTTGCGGATCTCATCCAGACGGTCGCGGGTCTTCACAGGGAGCAACATCACGCCCTGCTGGCCGTAAAGGAGGAACAAGACCAGCGTTTTCAGATGCTGCTCCAAGGCCAGCAAGAAGACCGCAAGCTGTTCCGGAGCTGGCTCGACCGGGAGGTTCGGGCCGTCCCCGCTCCAGCTACGGCCTCGGCCCCGCCCCTGCCTCTCAACAAGATGGGACCCCAGGACGATCCGGAGGCGTTCCTGGATCTGTTTGAGAGGTCCGCCGAGGCACGGGGATGGCCCCGATCGGACTGGCCCATGCGGCTCATCCCTCTGCTGTCGGGTGAGTCGCAGATAGCCACCCACCAACTGCCAGTCCAGAACCTCCTGGTCTATGAAGATCTGAGGCGCGCCATTCTGCAGCGGGTCGGCCGGACCCCCGAACAACATCGTCAGCGGTTCAGGTCCTTGAGCCTGGAAGAGTCTGGCCGACCCTTCGTGTTGGCGCAACAGCTCCGGGACTCCTGCCGCAGATGGCTGATGGCCGACGGAGGCAACGTCGAGGACATCATCAGCAAGGTGGTACTGGAGCAATTTGTCACCAAGCTTCCCAAGAAGACCGCTCAGTGGGTCCAGTGCCACCGCCCGACGTCGCTGGACCAGGCCATCCACCTGGCGGAAGATCACATGGTGGCGTGCTCAGGGGTCGGCGAACCCCTTCCATCAGCCTCTCTCTCTCCCTCTCTCTCTCTCTCTCTACCCCTTCTCACCCCAAACCTGTGCCCCTTCCCAGGTCTCGCGGGGGGCTGGTGCCCCGGCCGGCGCCAAGGTGGAGGACAGGGACCCCGGCGGAGCCCCTCCCTGCGTCCCGGGCCCCACCCAGGGGGCCCGCCGTGTCCGACCACCCCGTCCCGAGTCCGGCAGCCCTGCACTCTCCACGCCAATTCCTTGACCCGCTTCCTGCCACTGGAGCGGCGGGGAGGTCTGGGCCGGCCTGTTGGCGCTGCGGGGACCCGGGACACTTTATCGACCGGTGTCCGGTGATGGAGGTGGGGACGCTGATCCGGGTTCCCGACGCGCCACAGGCTGCCCCCGATCAAACTGGCCTGTACCAGATACCAGTGAGTATCAAGGGGGGTACTTATCAGGCTTTGGTGGATTCAGGCTGTAACAAAACCTCCATTCATCAAAGTCTGATACAACCGGGGGCATTGGATAACAGCCGCATGGTTAAGGTGCGGTGTGTGCACGGGGTGGTGGTAAGCTATCCGATAATGCCTGTGGTAATTCAATTTAGGGGGCAAAAGCATAGTGTGGAGGTAGCAGTTAACCCGCACCTCCGGCATCCGCTTATTTTGGGGACGAATTGGCCTGCCTTTAGTGAATTATTGGGGTCATTATCGACGGGTGCCTCTTGGAGTAAGAAAAGGAAAGACAGCGATTGTTCAGGTGGGGGATGCTGAGCCGGGACCACTGGTACCTGCTGCAGGGGAACGGAGGGCTCTGGCGAGAACTATCCTCTCAGAGCGCGATGATTTTCCCCTGGAGCAGTCCCAGGACGAGACTCTAAAACACGCCTTTAATCAGGTCCGCTCTATCGACGGCCAGCTCCTCCACCCAGACCAACCGCTCCCTTACCCCTATTTTGCTATTTTAAAAGATAAGTTGTATCGGGTGACCCAAGACACCCAGACAAAAGAAGATACAACACAGTTGTTGGTTCCTAAAAGCCGCCGGAAAATGCTTTTTCAGGCGGCTCACTGCAATCCAATGGCAGGGCATTTAGGTCAGGCGGCGACACTAAACCGTCTCATGGCCCGGTTCTTCTGGCCGGGCATTCACGAGAATGTGCGCAGGTGGTGCGCGTCTTGTCGTGAATGTCAGTTGGTGAATCCACCGGCCAATCCAAAAGCACCATTGTGCCCCCTTCCGCTAATGCAGGTCCCCTTCGAACGAATTGGTATGGACCTCATCGGGCCATTAGAGCGGTCAGCACGGGGGCACCGCTTTGCGTTGGTCCTGGTGGACTACGCAACGCGGTACCCTGAAGCAGTCCCGCTTCGTAACATTTCTGCTAAAAGTGTTGCGAGCGCGCTCTTCTCATTAATCTCCCGAGTGGGAATCCCCAAAGAGATTCTCACTGATCAGGGCACGGCGTTTATGTCACGAACGATTCGCGAACTCTACGAATTGTTGGGCATTAAATCGATTCGCACTAGCGTCTACCACCCACAGACGGACGGTTTAGTGGAACGATTTAATCGCACTTTGAAGTCCATGATTCGTAAGTTCGTTCACGAAGACGCCAAAAATTGGGATAAATGGCTAGAACCCCTCTTGTTCGCTGTACGCGAGGTCCCCCAAGCCTCCACGGGGTTTTCCCCCTTCGAGCTCCTCTATTGACGTCAACCCCGCGGGGTGCTCGACGTTCTTAGAGAGACTTGGGAGAACGGACCGTCCGCTGCTAAGAACGAAATTCAGTATGTCTTGGACCTGAGAACAAAACTCCACACTTTGGGGCGGCTATTAATGGAGAATTTGTTACAGGCCCAGGGCAGACAGAGTCAGCTATACAACAGGGGGGCTAGACTCCGCCAATTTGCACCGGGAGATAAAGTACTTGTGTTACTCCCTACTTCCAGCTCTAAATTACTCGCAAAGTGGCAAGGGCCCTTTGAGGTCACACGGCGAGTTAACGATCTCAACTATGAGGTAGCCCGTACAGACAGGGGAGGAGCACATCAGATTTATCACCTCAACCTCCTCAAAAAGTGGGTTGAGGCAGAGTCAGTGATGCTGGCGACGGTGGTGAGCGAAGAGGAGGATCTCGGGCCAGAGGCGAGTTCAAAATCGCAATCTCTCGCGCTGGCTCTTGGTGGAGATCACCTCTCACCCTCCCAGCTCACTGACGTTAAAAATGTACAAGCTGAGTTTGCGGATGTGTTTTCTCCCCTGCCTGGTCGGACGAACCTCATTCAGCACCACGTTGAGACGGATCCGGGGGTGGTGGTACGCTGCCGCCCGTATCGTTTGCCTGAACATAAAAAAAAGGTGGTTCAGAATGAATTAGAGGCTATGCTAGATATGGGAGTAATAGAAGAGTCCAGCAGTGACTGGGCGAGCCCAATAGTTTTAGTTCCTAAAACTGACGGCTCGGTCCGCTTCTGTGTGGACTATAGGAAGGTGAACGCAGTTTGATGCTTATCCAATGCCGAGGGTTGACGAATTGCTTGATCGGCTGGGTACTGCTCGTTTTTATTCGACATTGGACTTAACGAAGGGTTATTGGCAGATCCCCTTGTCTCCAATGTCCAAAGAAAAGACAGCTTTCACAACGCCGTTTGGATTACACCAATTTGTCACCCTTCCTTTCGGCTTGTTCGGGGCTCCAGCGACCTTTCAGCGTCTGATGGACAAAATTCTCCGGCCGCATGCTGCATATGCTGCTGCCTACTTGGATGATATTATCATCTATAGTACCGATTGGCAGCGTCATATGCAGGATTTGCGGGCTGTCCTGAAGACGCTGAGAAGGGCGGGGCTCACGGCCAACCCAAAGAAGTGTGCAATTGGGCGTGTGGAGGTAAGGTATCTGGGTTTCCACTTGGGACACGGACAGGTGCGTCCCCAAATTGATAAGACGGCAGCCGTTGAGACCTGTCCGAGACCCAAGACCAAAAAGGAGGTTAGACAGTTCCTGGGGCTAGCAGGATATTACAGAAGGTTTGTGCCTAATTATTCGGACCTCGCTAGCCCGCTGACTGATTAACTAAAAAGGAAGCGCCAGATACGGTCCAGTGGACGGAGCAGTGTCAGCAGGCCTTTACCCAGATAAAGGCTGCTCTGTGTGGCGGCCCGCTTTTACATGCTCCTGATTTCTCTCTCCCTTTTATCCTACAGACGGATGCATCGGACAGGGGGCTCCCCGGCCTGAGTCGGGCGGTGGGGGTATGTGGCGAGGGGGGCGTGGGGCCACAGTCATTGGTACCCCTAGAATTGTTTACGAGTAAAATATCTCTGAAGTATATTCCCATTAATGTTTACCTTTTTTAGCGCACCAGGGTGACTAACATAAATTGTCCAGCTATGACTTCTTGTTTCACAGGAGTATAAATATGAGAAAATATAAAGGCCAAATTCCATTAATCCTCCTTCACAATGAGTAAAACCAAAGAATATAGTTCTGATGTGCATCAAAAGATTGTTGAGCATCACAAAACAGAAAGTGGCTGTAAGAAAATAGTTAAAGAATTGAAAATCCCCATTTCCACCATCAGGGCAATAATTAAGAAGTTCCAATCAACTAAAGATGTTATGAATCTGCCAGGAAGAGGACGTGTCTCTATATTGCCTTAATGCACGGTGAGGAGGAAAGTTTGAGTGGCCAAAGACTCTCCAAGGATCACAGATGGAGAATTGCAGAGATTACTTGAGTCTTGGGGTCAGAAAGCCTATAAAAACAAAAACAATCAAACAACCCCTACATCACCACATGTTGTTTGGGAGGGTTTCAAGAAAAATCCTCTTCGCTCATCCAAAAACAAACTCCAGCAAATTCAGTTGTCAGACACGACTGGAACTTCAAACGGAGGAATGGTCTCTGATCTCTTGTCAGGTGTTCTCCAAACTCATCAGGTTATCTTGTCAAAAGGAGATTGCAAAAATTATTTAATAAAAGGGTGCCAATAATTGTGGCCAACGTGTTTTGAAGAAAAACATTTATTTCATAATGTGATTTCCCCTCCACTTTCAATTCTTTTACTTCAATGAAAGGTTAGATTTTTGGCAATTTTTTTAATGAAAGATCAAAAGGTTAAACAATGCAGATTTATTTTTTACAGACAGTTTTGATCATTTTAACCAGGGGTGCCATTAATTCTGAGCATGACTGCATATATATACCGTATATATACCGTGTGTATATATGTATATATATATATGTTTTGTGTTTGTTCAGTCTTGACCCACACAGAGAAAGCAAATGAATACGGATTCAATCTGCTCATATGCCACATATATTATTCTGATTGTTGTTTTCTTTAAAGGTAGTGCTATAAATAGAAATAATCTCTTTGAATTTCTTCCACTACAGTCATATGCTCAGACTACTGCTGCATATAAAGAGCTCTTCTTCTACATACTTCATTTGCTTTCCCTGTGTGGCTCAATGAATTTCCATTATGTATACGCTGTCATTACGTAAATAAGTGGCTAGCAATTCTCCAGTCCAATGAAACCACACATTCAGTCTTACCCACGTTATTAAAGAGAAACTACACCTGCGTTCCTGGCGACATATCATTAAGTGTGTATTGTACTAGTGACTGACAGGATTTCACACCCTCCCACCTTTTCCTACTTATGCATCAGAAACAAAATTAAGAGATAATTCATTCATACTTACGATATACACTTGTGTAGTAAAGTTTAAAGCATAATATTGAGGACGAATCTTAGTGATCTGTCATATTTACTCTCTCACACATACGCAGGTGTCAAATAATATGACTAAAAATAACATGAATTATGAGGAGTGAAATATTGCAGTGACATAAAATCCCCAGCATTTACAGGCTACAACAGTTGTTAAAATTGGAAATCCAACAAGAAGGGATCTATCTATCTATCTATCTATCTATCTATCTATCTATCTATCTATCTATCTATCTATCTATCCGTCCACCAATCTGTCCATCCATCCTTTTACCTATCCATCCATGCTTCCATCACTCAGCATTATATTAACACGAACCTAATAATGTAAAACATGACAACTATTTTCTAACAAAAACAAATAAAAAATAAAACAAATATAGCAAAATAAAATAAAAGCATAAAAAAAATCAAATGAAAGCATAAATAAAATTCATAAATAAAAATAATAAAATTATATAAAATGAAAAAGGATAAAAGTAAAATAATTGTTAAAGGAAATCTAACTGATTTATTGGAATATGAAACATTCCAAAATACAAAAGCAAATGCCAATTAAAATTTCTACCACATACAATAAACCACAGGAGAAAAAGAAAAGTGTGTAATTGTTCTGAGAGTGAGAGTTTCACTGACCTGCGGGTGGAGAAGGAGCTGGAATGGCCTGCGATGAGAGAGGTGGTCTTGCGGAGGCCGCGGGCAGGAGGCATGATCACATCCTCATTTGAGGTCCGGGGCACAGAACTGGCTCTAGTGGACACAGACAGCAGTCGTTCGGGGTGGTCTTCGCTCCGGCTGCGCCGTAAGCGGTTGTTCCTGTGCTCGCTGAAGCTTCGGCCCCTCAACCGATTGATCAAACTCTGAGAGACCATCTCATCAAAGCGTTGCCTGTGCTTCTTAGGGATGAAGATCCTGACAAACATGACACACACACAGCAGACGCAGTCACAGAGGAGAAACTGTTCAGGCGTGTGAACACTTCCATGCCTACTGAGACAGACACTGGATAGAGACACACAGGCAAAGATGGAGGAGGAGGGACAGCGATGAGAAAGAGTCTGCTATAATTACACCAGATTATGGAGATGTTTGTGACCTGCTATGAAAAAAATAGAGGGCTCATGTGATGCAATGAAGCGTTTTTGTTTTTACTCTCCTATGAAGAGGTGCAGGTAAAAATATCCTGTTTGATCAACTTCAAAAGCTAAGCAGGTAAGCAGGGGACTTCTGAAAGATGGCTGATGGGTGTTTTGAAGTTCTGGGAGGATAAATGATTAAAGTGAAAAAGAAAGTGATTTTTATCCCTCTGTGATACAAGCTGTCTCTGAATTTTTAATTCTCACCATCCTTTAAAACCAAGTCTAAAGTTATAAACATCCTCATTAGCTTCCACCAACCCTAAATATACAAAAATCAAGCTGTGCCTTGATTATATATACATATATATAAAATGCCTGGGTCATATTTTTCATCTCAAAATGAATAAAACATAGGAATGATTTAGTCTATAAAGAAAATTAAGCCTATACTAGGGCTATTTACATTTTTGCATTGTCTTTATTTTGTAATTCTCATTAATCGGCAGTGGCTCAGTGGTTCATGTAGGTTGGTGGTTCAATCCCCGGTTCCACCTGACCAAGTGTCGAGGTGTTCATGAGCAAGACATCTAACCCCCGCTGCTCCCGACGAGCTGGATGGCGCCTTGCATGGCTGACACCGCCGTCGGTGTATGAGTGAGTGAGTGAATGGGTGAATGTGAGGCAATATGTAAAGTGCTTTGGTGGCCATTGGGTCTGTGAAAGCGCTATATAATGCAGTCCATTTACCATTTACCATTATTCTCAATGATTATTGTCATTTCATTCTCATTTTTGTAATAACCATTATTATCAGTAATAATCATTTTAATCAGTAATTTTATTTACTTTCTGCAATATATAATTTCTCTTTTTATCTTTTATTAATGCAATTGTTCCTGTAGTGATTCGGAGCACTAGTCATAGATCGAAGGGAGTATGAATCTGAGATTCAGAGACAACTCGCTAATACAAAGTTCTACGAGAAGTTGCGAGGTAACCCTGTTTCCCGATTCAAAGCATCTTTTCATGACTCATTAAACCATCTTTTAGAGTTGGGTTTACTGACTAAAGGTGAAGTTGATTTTATGTGTGTTGAACATCCTATTACACAGGTTCTCTATACACCTCCAAAAATCCACAAAATATATAAAGACATTCCCCCTGGGAGACCAATAGTGGCAGCAATCGGCTCACTCACAGAGAAGATTTCGGCTTCTGTCGATTTCTTTCTTCAACCTCTGGTCTCGTCATTGCGCTTTTATATCAGAGACACTATGGATTTTATTGAACTCATAAATTCTGTGACATTACCTAACTCTCCTGTTCTTTTGGTGACTATGGATGTTGAATCACTCTATACTAATGTTTCATTCCTAGGTTGAATTTTTTCTTGATCAACGTTCTGATAGAACTCAGCACTGGATGCTTATTAGACCTGACCAAATTGGTATTGTCATATAACTATTTTTTATTCGGATCTGATTTTCATTTACAGATCTCTGGTATGAGTATGGGTTCGAAAATGGCCCCTATAGCTTTGCATCCCTGTTTTGCAGTATGTTTGAACAACGATTTGTGTATCACCCTTTCTTAAAACACATCGTGTTATGGAAACATTATATTGATGTCAATTCTATATTAGTTCTAAATTTAAGCTTGTAGAAATTAATGTGTAAATATCAACATTGCAAAATTAAGTAAAACTTTCTGATACTGGTCTTGCAAGGGTGGCCACAGCTGTCCTCACTCAGGCGATTGAAAGCTTTATATCTATGTAGTGTGCGTGCTGTCGCGGAAGCGTCAGCGGAAGCGTTCAGCTCTCGTGTTCAGCCTCCTCGTGTGAAGACCTGCAACTCTACCTGCGCGACTCCACCGAGCAAGGACGCCTGCAAGGCACTTAAGTATCTTCTTCACCCTTTCCTTTCCCACCTTTTTCTTATTTCCCTTAATCAACATGTGCTTTCAATTCATTCCTGTTGTCTCTCGACAACGCTCTCTCATCATGCACAGAAGGCAGCGCAATACTGCTAATCTGTGCCCTATTCTCTCATCCTCACACTCACCTCTCACTCTTTCTATGGGTCTATGGAATTGTCAATCAGCAGTCAATAAAGCTGACTTCATTCCAGCCTTTGCATCTCATTCTACTCTCAATATCTTGGGCTTGACTGAGACCTGGATCCGTCCAGAAGACTCAGCAACCCCTGCTGCTCTCTCCAACAACTTCTCTTTCTCTCACACTCCTCGCCAGTCGGGAAGGGGTGGGGGTACTGGTCTTCTCATTTCTAACAATTGGAAATACTCAACTCTCTCTTCTCTATGCAATAACTACTCATTTGAATATCATGCTATTACACTTACAACTCCCATTAAGATCCATTTTGTAGTCATATATATCGCCCCCCAGGTCAACTGGGAAGCTTTATAGAGGAGATGGATGTGCTGCTTTCCTCTTTCCCTGAGGATGGCATCCCACTTGTAGTCTGTGGCGACTTCAACATTCATCTAGATTCATCCGTATGCAACAGACTTCATCTCTCTCCTAGCCTCCTTCGATCTCCAACAGCTTAACACCACAGGTACTCACAAGTCAGGCAACCAACTGGACCTGGTTTACACACACAACTGCATCACAGACAATATTTTGGTGAAACCTCTCAATGTTTCAGACCATTTCCTCATTACTTTCAACTCACTACCCATGCACCACCAACTCCCCTACCAGTTACTTTCAGACGAAACCTGCGCTCACTTTCTCCGTCCCTTCTTTCCTCTGCTGTGTCATCTTCTCTTCCCTCACCCTCGCATTTCTCATCTCTGGATGTGAATACTGCAACGGATACTTTATGCTCCACTCTAACCTCTTCTTTAGACAACATCTGCCCTCTCTCCTCCAGGCCAGCACGTGCTACTCCCTCCAACCCCTGGTTATCTGAGGTTCTTCGCGAACACCGGACCGAACTCAGGGCAGCGGAGAGGAAATGGCGCAAATCAAAAGACACATCCGACCTGAGTAAGTATCAGTCTCTGCCTTTTCTGCTGATGTTCACGCCGTAAAATCTTCATATTTCCACAACAAGATCAACAGCGCCTCTAACACACGTTCACTGTTCAAGACATTCAACTCTCTCCTCTGTCCACCTCAACCACCACCCACCTCCTCGCTAACTGCTGATGATTTTGTTAACTTCTTCACTAACAAAACTACAACTATCAGCAGTCAGTTCTCAGCTTCACACACACAGGAACACAGACTAACCTCTCCCACAGCCAACAACCTTCTCTCCTCCTTCACGCCACTAACCGAGGATGAAGTATCTAAACTTCTCCTCTCTAGTCATCCTACCACCTGCCCTCTGGACCCCATCCCCTCACACCTTCTACAAGCAATCTCTCCCACACTTCTTCCAGCTCTCACACACATCATCAACTCATCCCTCCACACTGGCATTTTCCCTACAGCATTCAAGCAGGCTCGGGTAACGCCACTGCTTAAAAAAACAACGTTAAACACATCACTTTTAGTGAATTACAGACCTGTCTCTCTCCTACCATTCATTGCGAAAACACTTGAACGAGTTGCTTTCAACCAAGTATCATCCTTCCTGTCTCTGAACAACCAGCTGGATGTCATCCAATCTGGCTTCAAGAAAGGGCATTCAACAGAGACTGCATTGCTGTCAGTCACCGAAGCCCTGCGGATCGCAAAAGCTGCTTCCAAATCATCAGTTCTCATCCTCCTGGATCTGTCTGCTGCCTTCGACACTGTGAACCATCAGATCCTTCTGTCCACCCTTTCATCACTGGGCATCACAGGTACTCCTCTCCACTGGTTTGAGTCCTATCTCACAGGTAGGTCCTTCAGGGTCACATGGAGAGGAGAGGTATCCAAAGCACATCAACTAACCACAGGGGTTCCCCAGGGTTCAGTTCTTGGACCGCTCCTCTTCTCCATTTACACCACATCACTAGGACCCATCATACAGGCACATGGCTTCTCTTACCATTGCTATGCTGATGACACCCAGCTCTACCTCTCATTTCAACCAGATGATCCCACAGTAGCTGTATGGATCTCAAGCTGTCTGGCTGACATCTCGGCATGGATGAAGGAACATCACCTACAGCTCAACCTGGCAAAGACTGAGCTTCTCATCCTCCCTACCAAGCCGTCTCTACAGCACGACTTCTCCATCCAGCTAGATTCTTCCTCAATCACCCCATCAAGGTCAGTCAGAAATCTTGGAGTAATCTTTGATGATCAGCTGACCTTCACAGACCAGGCTCGTGGTACCATCACAGAGAGCCTCAAAATCGCTCTCTAGAACATTCTCATTCACGGTGCCATGCTGGTGGAATGATCTGCCCACCCTCATCCGGAATGCAGTATCCCTGACAGCATTCAAAAGACAACTGAAAACTCATCTCTTCCGTGAGCATTTAACATAAAAAAACTAAACAATTAAAAAAAGAATAAAAACAAAAACTCCTTTTCCTTTAAATCCCTGCTTATCTGGCTTATGCTACTCCGAGCAATATCTGAACTTTGTATTTTGAGCACTTCTTGCGTTGTTTTTGTCTCTTCACGATGACTCGCTTGGTTTAGTCCTCAGTTGTAAGTCGCTTTGGATAAAAGCGTCTGCTAAATGACTAAATGTAAATGTGTTCCCATCATGCACTGGGGAATAATTAATAAGGTTGCAATTTTCACTGTTTTACAGCTGTATCTATACCGTTTTATCATTGCTTTTGTTGTTAGGTTTAGTTACTTGCTGTTTTGTGACATTCAAAGTTCATTTTCAACTCAAAATGACACATTCATACTCAAAATGATCCATTGAATGTTACCGTTATTGTGTATTGTGTAACAAGTATTGAGATCTCAGTGTTTGGATGGGTACCACATTTTTTCTATTATGTAGTCATATTAACTATAAGACAATGTATCATTTACTTAGAAGTTCTAAGTAAAGCACACTTTATATTGTTTGAGAATTTGTAAGTAAACTTTAAGAAGATATTACTCAAACTTCAACTGGCCAAATTAAAATTACTTATTTTCTTTGTTAATTTTACTTAACTTAGTTAAGTAGATTTAACAATTCCATATATGAAATTTATGTAAAAAATATGCATGCAAAAACTTGTGAAAGGAAAATTTAGTACATTTTACTTATTGTTTTTTTCAGTGCACTAAATGTGCATTACCCACTGGACTATTTTGACTAATCGGAAAGTCGAAGATATCGCATAAAACTGAACGAACTCATGCATCATCAAGGACACTATCACAACTCACAGCCCAGAACCAGCTCAAGAGCTTCAGTCTGGGTTGATCCTCCAGATGCACTCATCTCAAACACTGCTTCAAAACTAGTTTAGCTGCAGGACACAGATTCTTCTTTTGGCAACAAGTGGAGAAACAACACAATACCAAATCTGTGTACAGTGTACAAAAGTAAACATATGGTCCTTAAATAAAATAAAGCTATGCAATTGATTAATATTATCATGAACAGACCAAACAATCAGTGAGATTTTAAGTAATACTTTTAGTCACCAAGTATGCATTAAATACATCAAAAGTGACAGTAAAGACATTTATAATGTTACAAAAAAGCTGTTGTCAGGGATATGTAAATTTGGTCTGTTTCTGTAGTACTTCAAGTTGGATTGTCTCTGTCGTTGTTCATTGTTTTGAGTTGTTGTCCTGTTATTTGGTTTACTTTGCATGGTTTCTAGATTTACCTTGTATGTTGCCTGTGCTTGCCCTGTGTGTATACAGCCCTCAGTTTGTTCAGTTATTTGTCTTGTGTGGTTTATGCTGCCACGTGTTTTCCTGTGATCTTATTCGTTGTAGATTATCTTTTAGTGATGGTGAAATTAAGCTTTGCGAAGCACCAAGGCTTTCCCCTCAACTGTATCGTATAATGGTTAGACATCTTGTGGTCAAAAGGTGGAAAAAGCAGCCTTTGCGTCCCAGACAACCCAGACATTTTTGATTGTTTCATAATAAATCAGTTTGTGTTACAAAGGCAATAATCTTGTGCTACAAGGCAATAAATATATTTAGTAAATTGTCATTGTACTTATACAATGTAGCCTATGATTAATGAGTCTGGGATAAAAATGTATGAAAAATAAATAAACAAATGGGACAAACTTGTACTGTACTGTTGTCATGAACAACCAGACAGGGTTAGATCCAAACGCAGCGTGAGTTTATTCACAGGGTAGTCAGACAGGCAAGGGTCACAGACAGCAAACACAGCATAGGAGACAAGGCAATACTCAGGATCAGAAACCAGGCGAGAAGACAGAGGCAGGCAGCAGACAAGACGGAATCCAAGAAACAGGCGATGGGTCAGATACACAGACTAGAACAGACTAGACAAAGGAACGCTCGGAAACGTACACAACAGTGAAACAAGACTTAGCCATGAGTGATCGTGGGAGTGGGGTATAAATGAGTGTGGAGCTGCGTGAGGAACTAGATGCAGGTGTGAGAGTGATCAGTGGCGACAGGTGTGTGGGTAATCAGTTCAGGGTGTGTGCGCGTGATCAGTCCCAGGGAAGGCAGTGCAGGGGTATGCCCTCTAGTGACACTCGAGTGCAATCCAGCCGAACATTGTCACAACTGTACTGTAACAGTGTTTATTAACCTGCTTCGATCAACACATGCAGCTCTATTCATATAAGCTTTTGCCTTAGTCCTATAACAATGAGTTAATTGGCATGGCTCATATAAGAAATCCAAATAAATGAAGATGATTGTGGAATGGTCAGTTGAAGTGCTTGTGAACTGGGGATTAATTCAAATTAAACATGCACAAATCTACACATATAAATATTTATTCATATTATGATTTATTCATATCATAGAGGAGAATGACATTCGAAACTTGTGCAAGGGTTTTGCGCTATTTTTAAATCAGAATACGACACAGTCACATGGCTGTGTGAGAAAAAGTTTCGGACGTCACAGTTCACGTGGATATGGCAAAACGAATCAAGCTCCGATACAGTGCTTCATTGTGAGAGGGTTCGTTTTTTGGATTCAAGCCGAACATCACATCACTAAATGACGCCACATTGAAGACCTGCTTTTGGAGTCTGCTTGAAAATTACCTCCTCTACCTGATGCCTACAGGAGATACACTTTACTTCAGTACATTGAATATGCATTGTGGATGACTGGATCTCCCCTTACAGTTGAGGAGGACGCCCACTCCACACACACCATGCTCATCCCACCCACGACAGTCCATTGTTACTCCCACCCAGACTCCCTTTGCCGTCTCCTCTACCCAAGCAGGCCAGTCCTTCAGCCCCTTCTGCTGGCTTCTCTATTGACGCTGCCCTGCAACTCAGAGTCTTTCAGTCTCCAGCACTGCCTTTGCAAATGGATCTCCTTGGCTTTACCTTGGCCCATCGACCATTTGGCTCCTCGTCCCCTTTACTCCACCTGGAAACGTCGTCCTTACCACTCCAACGAGCTACCTCATCCCTCCGGCTCCGCCTTTGTCAGTCGTCCACCACGGACTTCACCTGCGCTTCGTCTCTCCACACATTCAGATCCGTCGGGCTCCGCCTTAGTCGTACCGGCTCTGTCGCAGTCCTCCAAGACCCTGGCTCCACCTCGGCAGCTCATCGCTGCACTCCCGGCTTGGGCTCCAGGACCTACAGTGTCGTCATCTCCTCTGCTACGCCTGGGTCTCCAGATCTCCTGGTTGTACCGCTGGCTCCAACCTGGCTCCTCCTAGCATCGTTCCCGTCGAGGGCTTTTGTCTTGGATATTCTCTGGGAATTTTATCAGGTTATCCTCCTCCGTCCTTGTTTGTCCTGTCTGCCAGTTCTGCGTCCACTTCCCAAGCCCTGTCCACCGTCCTCTGTTGGACTGTTGTTTTGGTTACAGCGTGAAAACGCGCCTTCCCGGGGATATGTAATGTCAGGGATAATGTTTAGTTTGTCTGTGTTTCTGTAGTACTTTGAGTTGGTTTGTCTCTGTCGTTGTTCATTGTTATGTCAGTTCGTTGATCAGCACTGTTTCTAGATGTCCTTTATCTGTTTATTAGTAATAACATGGTTTTTGATTTCAGTGCAGTGTAAATAACAAATACTATTAAGTGATTTTAATAATAACAATGAAGCACAGACCTCAACAATAAAGGATATTAGACGAATTTTGTCGTCTATAAAAGTTTAGAAGCCTGTTTATTTATTTGATTAGTTGCATTTTATTACTTGCAGTTAGCATAATTTGAAGCATCATCTGATCAGAACAGATCTGCAACCTGTATTTATAAAAACTGAATCATTCCTTGTACTGTACTGTAGTGCTGAGGTGAAGATTAGATTATAAACTGCAATTGTATCCTATTTACTGCCTCATATACTGTAAATGCATGCTTTCACTCTACATTACATTATCCCTGTTTGTATAAAGTTGTTGTATTCCACATACAACATAGGCTGTTCTTCTAGCCTCTGAAGACCTCAGAGCCCAGCAATTGTGAGACATTATGTTCCAAGCAAAAACAAAAACTAATACTAACTTGATATTTTTTAAGATTCATGTCATTCATTCACAATTACTTTACCCAAGTACAAATGTGCAACAGAACTCTCATCAGTGTATTCGTTCTTAAAAGTTTCCCCAAAAACTTAATGCAACTTAAATCCACATTTCTCTCAAAGTTAACTTTTGTTAGTTCAAGATGCCCTCAATTAGAAGGAGGTCACACTAAATCTAAAATTAACCCCGAGTCAGAGAGGGGAGGGAACGCAGATCAAGGACACACTTTTCAAAATGAATGAAGGTGGGAATGAAGAACGTATTAAAGAGTCTCAATTATAAAATATATCTATTAACACATGTGAACCTTTCAACCTATTTCAAACTGTTTTAATTCCTTTTTGTATAATCGACAAAGCATGCCATGCACTTTACAAACTGATGAACATCTCCTTAAGCCCTCAATCACGTAAAATGATGGAAAATTCATTATTAAACAAAGCAAGCTCAAAGCTTTAATATTTTTTTTCTATTTGCTCTCTAGATCTATGAGTCCAACAATTCTTGAAATGGCATAATTGATTAAAGAGTAACACTTTCTCTAGAAAATGAATCAAACCCCAACTTCTGAAACTAGTTTATCTGAGCATGAGAAGGTTCTCCTTACCGAAAACGCCTGAGTCCCATCACTCCTTTACATTACGTCTCAAAGAAACAATGAGATGTTCTTGATCTCAGTGCAGGATTCCTCATAGAGCTGAAATAATCATTCTCTGAATAAAACAGGATAGTTGGAAAAGTCATTATGTCCAGTAGCCAGATGAGGAGATGCTTATTAGCGCCAACTTGAGGAGCGATGACGTTGCATTTATGAAGAAGGAAACTTCAGTTCACGTCATCATTGAGTCAGCTTTGGCAAGATCGCCCACACTGCCATGCTGGGTTGCCTTGGGGAGTTTAACGTTAGAAAGGTGTCTACATCCAGAACTGTAGACCAGATGCCTTCAACTGCAGACGAGAGGCAAAGCTGCAGCTGCTTCAAAGGTGAAGAGAGAGAATAGAATAAAATAGTGCAGCAAGAAAAGAGAGAGAGAGAGAGAGAGAGAGAGAGAGAGAGAGAGAGAGAGAGAGAGAGAGAGAGAGAGAGAGAGAGAGAGAGAGAGAGAGAGAGAGAGAGAGAGAGAGAGAGAGAGAGAGAGAGAGAGAGAGAGAGAGAGAGAGAGAGAGAGAGAGAGAGAAATAGATACTGTCCCACTGGATATCTAAGGCAGGTCATCATCTAGGAGAGTTATTCAATCCGATCCACATAATGCATGAGTTAAGATCCTTGAAGTATCCAGGTTCACAAGGACAAAAGCACACAACCGACACCAACCAGATAAAAAGTCGTAGTTGAATGCAAAACATGAAGCCACAAAGAACTGATTCTTTTAACATTTAAGGTAAGGTCCCAAAATCTAGTTAGCCGGATCTTTGTACCTCAGCTGTAGTTTAAATCAAGAAAGTAGTTATTAGGATTTTGTTCAAACTTCATGTGCGTCACCGACCTAAGAGAGATTTATTACAAGAAGTAGGCTGCTTAAAAATAGGGAGGTTCCATAGGGAGAACTGGGCAAATTTTTGCAGGGACAAAGCGCAGCACACAAACTGGTCAGCGCTCGAGTCCACTGAAGGACAGTGAAAATGCAGTGATATCTATGAGGAAAATGAGCTTTCACTAAAATGTTTATATGCCTTCAAACTACATGTCTGAATTCTCTTTTCATTCAATTAAAAGTCAAATGTGATCAATATTCAAAACGAACACCATCAACAATAGTCTTCTGGTACCAAATCTTCTCATAAAGACATGTAACAATATCCCATAAAAGAGTAACTTGCCTCTGAACAATGGAAAATGACAGCAAATTGAAGCTTGTGCAAATACAAAAATGTTTCTTACTTGCTAAAAAAGGCTTTCATGGTTCCTGACAATACAAGGACAGGCTTGGTTTAATCAGAACAAGCTGATGGAAAGTGTAAATCCAGGTATCTAGAGCATGCTGTCCTTCTTCATAATTCACTCTTCCTGAAGGTAAGAGCGCTCCAAAAGATTTCCCATTTCTGAGAGTCTAACTTTAAATCATAACATCTTTATATGATAAATACTTGATGAAACAGTATTTTATCTGGTAAACCTCACAGGGATAATTCCTCACTGGTAGCCAGAGGCGGTTGCTGTTAAAACTGCTCCGTTAGTGAAACTGAAAACCTCTCAGCTGTGAGACGAGTCAAATTCTCCTGACAAAAACCCTTATCAGCGAGTTATTACTGCAAGAGACAGAACCGACAAAGCTAAGAGAAAGAGACATTTCCTATAGAGTAAACAGGTCCTTCTCAAAAAAGTTCATTATTTTCCATAATGTAATGATAAAAATTAAACTTTCATATGTTTTAGATTCATTGCAGACCAACTGAAATATCTCAGGTATTTTATTGTTTTAATACTGATGATTTTGGCATACAGCTCATGAAAACCCCAAATTTCTGTCTCAAAAAATTAGCATATCATGAAAAGGTTCTCTAAACGAGCTATTAACCTAATCATCTGAATCAACTAATTAACTCTAAACACCTGCAAAAGATTCCTGAGGCTTTTAAAAACTCCCAGCCTGTTTCATTACTAAAAACCGCAATCATGGGTAAGACTGCCGACCTGACTGCTGTCCAGAAGGCCATCATTGACACCCTCAAGCAAGAGGGTAAGACACAGAAAGAAATTTCTGAACAAATAGGCTGTTCCCAGAGTGCTGTATCAAGGCACCTCAGTGGGAAGTCTGTGGGAAGGAAAAAGTGTGGCAAAAAACGCTGCACAACGAGAAGAGGTGACCGGACCCTGAGGAAGATTGTGGAGAAGGACTGATTCCAGACCTTGGGGGACCTGCGGAAGCAGTGGACTGAGTCTGGAGTAGAAACATCCAGAGCCACCGTGCACAGGCGTGTGCAGGAAATGGGCTACAGGTGCCGCATTCCCCAGGTCAAGACACTTTTGAACCAGAAACAGCGGCACAAGCCCCTGACCTGGGCTACAGAGAAGCAGCACTGGACTGTTGCTCAGTGGTTGCATGTCATTCGGAAATCAAGGTGCCAGAGTCTGGAGGAAGACTGGGGAGAAGGAAATGCCAAAATGCCTGAAGTCCAGTGTCAAGTACCCACAGTCAGTGATGGTCTGGGGTGCCATGTCCGCTGCTGGTGTTGGTCCACTGTGTTTTATCAAGGGCAGGGTCAATGGCGCTAGCTATCAGGAAATTTTGGAGCACTTCATGCTTCCACCTGCTGAAAAGCTTTATGGAGATGAAGATTTCATTTTTCAGCACGACCTGGCACCTGCTCACAGTGCCAAAACCACTGGTAAATGGTTTACTGACCATGGTATTACTGTGCTCAATTGGCCTGCCAACTCTCCTGACCTGAACCCCATAGAGAATCTGTGGGATATTGTGAAGAGAAAGTTGAGAGACGCAAGACTCAACACTCTGGATGAGCTTAAGGCCGCTATCGAAGCATCCTGGGCCTCCATAACACCTCAGCAGTGCCACAGGCTGATTGCCTCCATGCCACGCCACACTGAAGCAGTCATTTCTGCAAAATGATTCCCGACCAAGTATTGAGTGCATAACTGAACATAATTATTTGAAGGTTGACTCTTTTTTTGTATTAAAAACACTTCTTTTATTGGTCGGATGAAATATGCAAATTTTTTGAGACAGGAATTTGGGGTTTTCATGAGCTGTATGCCAAAATCATCAGTATTAAAACAATAAAAGACCTGAAATATTTCAGTTGGTGTGCAATGAATCTAAAATATATGAAAGTTTAATTTTTATAATTACATTATGGAAAATATTGAACTTTATCACAATATGCTAATTTTTTGAGAAGGATCTGTATTTATTTTCACAAACTATAATAATATTAAATATAATTATAATACATTTCTCTATAATATCAAATAATTAATAATAAATCTAATAATAATAGATTTAATTATATTAAAATTAGGGAGGCACCAACTATTGGCCAATTATTGGTGTCGGCAGATAAAAACAATTATTGTCACTATTGGGCATAGGCTAATTGTTTAAAAACAGATTATATCCTGTAAGGGGTTATATCCTAAAAGGGTTTGGAAAAACATGTCAGACTGCAAAATGTCTCGTGTTGTGTTGAATTAACGGCTTTCGAAATTGACGCGACAATTGCACATTGATGCTTAACAGCACCGTTAAAGCGGGATGTATTCGACCCAATGAATCACCGTAGTTTAAGCCAGGGTTGCCAGGTCAGCGGTTTTTCCCTACATCAAACATTATTTGTAGGGCACTTCCTATCCAATAATAGCAAAAAGCTTGGTGCTTTGTTACTTCTGATAAGAAATAAAGTCTCAGCTTTCAAATTCTGTCGATTAAATCAAGAAATTCAAACAATAAATGGCGTTTTGACACTCTTAAATGTGACGTGACAGATCGCTGTAGCGCCTTAGTTCGAGCGGCAGAGCGGAGCGCGAGACTTTTCTTCAATACACTTCAATACACATTATAGCATGAAAAAACATGCATGAACATCAGAAGGTATGTTGTATTATGTGTATTATGTGTACTCTAAAGCACTTTGGTTCAACTTGTTTTTTTTTTTTTTTTTCAAATGTAGGCCTACTCAATAAATAATGGAGAAAAGTTGAGAACTGCAGAAAGACGTCAAAAAACAGCTTGTGCACAGTGTCCCTGAATAGATTACACCATTAGTAGGGAGAGATTTGTTTTCCAAAAAACAAAACAAAAACCGCAGATATTCTGAATAATCGGCAATTGGTATCGGTGGAGACAGTATCTCTAAATAAAATGGAATAATATTTAAATTACATCTGTGATCTAATTGTTAATGGTGATAAAAATGTTAAGGAATGATGAAATACATAATCTATGATCAAAGGTTTTATAAAACTGATTGATAAAAAAATATGCCAAGTATTTTTGCATTTTAAGCCATAAGCATGTTGAAACAAACTAAAGGATCAGATAAAGCTAAACTTAGATAGCTGACATGTTATTGTCGCCCCATAAAGAGTTTTTAATTAAGGATGGGAGAGAATAGCCAGCACATTGGATTCAAGTTAGCCGTCCATAATGACATGGCAAATTTGAACTGAATCAAGCTGCTCTCCCACCATTTCACTGTACAACAAAATGTTCTGAAATATTTCATTGAAATATTTTATTGAAAATGATGAGAGATATAATCTTTAATGAATGGTTTTTATCCTAATCAGCACCTCCTCTATTATTCGATAGGAAAAGGCATTATGAGAAATGATAAAGAACTTAAAAGTCCGAGAGGAACAAGAGGTAGTACATCCAGTTAACAATTTCTTAGCATCATTCATTTCCACTACAGGTGGGACAATTCAGATTCACAATATAAAACAAAAGCACCCATTTCATGGCTGGCCTGTCTTAAGGCAAGCTCACACTACACAACTTTGGCTGGATTCTGCTGTCACAGACAGATTTGTTACGTATGAGCAGGTCAGTAAAGCGATCTGTGCCCGTCTCGAGGCACTGCGATATTTTCAAACCTGTTTGATATTATAGACGCGTGATCTTGTAGTGTGAAACTAATCCAGACAATAAAATACAATTTTGCCTTGTCATCAATCCAAAACACAAAGAGGAAACTTAAAATGTAATCAGTTGGAATTGGTCAAAAAGAAAAAGGAGGCGGGTCATATAACAGGATTCATGAAAGCTCATTGGTACCTGATGCTGTCAATCAAATGCTGGTGCTCCTCTGTGAGCAGTATTTCTGGAAGTGTGGACGCAAGCCCTTCAACATCCCTCTCGTTTGCATACTGCTTCAGCAAATCAAACAGCCTCTCTTTCACTTCAGGCTCCTCCCCTAAAATCTCCTCAACCTATAGAAATGCAGAACAGACAATTTTACACACACTTTTTATACTGGGGTTTGAAACGCTGTTGAAAATATAACTAACTTTCGGGGGTTCGAGTTACAGTTTAACCATTTTTACATGCCTTCAGGACTGACCTTCTTGTTGAACTCCAGAGCTTTGTGCTTGCGGTCATGCCTCACGATGTCTCCGCTCTGATAGGTCTCCTTCATGCTGCTGCTGGTGCGTTTCTGCCAGCGGTTAATACGGAGCACTCCGAGACGCAGCGTACGTCCCTGAGAGGCCTTGATCATGGCCGCCGCCGTCTCGTGCTGTTTCACTGGAATCCCATTCACCTCCATCACATAGTCCCCTGCTCGCAGTCCACTCCGGCCCGCTGGAGAGTTGGGCATGCAGTTCTCCACCAGCAGGGGACTGTCTCCCACTATGGTGAAGCCAAAACGACCATCAGGCCCTGGGGCAATGTCCAGCTGTGGTGGTAAGTTTTTGCAAAGGAAAAAGAAGAGAGATCTGAATTCTCTTTTAGACAACAAGGGTACATCTATCTATCTTTCTATCTATCTATATATCTATCTAACATCTGTCTGTCTGTCCATCTATCCAATCAATATCTATCTATCTATCAATATCTATCCATCCGTCCGTCCATCCATCCATCCGTCCGTCCGTTCATTCATCCATCCATCCATCATCCATCCGTCCATCCGTCCATTCATCCATCCATCCATCCATCGTCCGTCCATCCGTCCATCCATCCATCGTCCGTCCGTCCATCCGTCCATCCATCCATCCGTCCGTCCATCCATCATCCATCCGTCCGTCCGTCCATCCATCCATCCATCCATCATCCATCCATCGTCCGTCCGTCCGTCCGTCCGTCCGTCCGTCCTTCCATCCATCCATCCATCCATCCATCCATCATCCATCCATCATCCGTCCGTCCGTCCGTCCATCCATCCATCCATCCATCCATCGTCCGTCCGTCCGTCCGTCCGTCCGTCCGTCCGTCCATCCATCCATCCATCCTTCCATCCATCCATCCATCCATCCATCGTCCGTCCGTCCGTCCATCCATCCGTCCATCATCCATCCATCATCCATCCGTCCATCATCCATCCGTCCATCCATCCGTCCGTCCATCCATCCATCCATCCGTCCGTCCATCCATCCGTCTGTCCATCCATCCGTCCGTCCGTCCGTCCATCCATCCATCCATCCATCATCCATCATCCATCCGTCCGTCCGTGTCCTATTAACAGTAAAATCTAACTTCTATAAAAAAACAAACTGACCTGTTCAATTCTAGACACGACTCCGATGCTGGGCGGCACAGTCTTGAGGGTCTGAGCCAGAGCGACGAGAGCTTTGGTGCTGAGAGAGGAGACGTTCTGCCCATCGATCTCCAGAACCTGGTCACCTGGCTGCAGCCCGGCCATGTACGCGCTGCTGCCCTCCACCACAGAGAGGATGTAACTGGGTCCATCTCCACCCAGCTTAAAGCCAAAGTCCTCTGGCCAACCCTGGTTATTTGCTGGAAGGCCCAGTTCTGGAAAAAGTCAATAGATTATGTATATGAACAGAAATAGAATAATAAGCCCCTAAAGGGGGGAGGTGGTTTATATCAAAAGTAGGAATCTTGTTGTGGTGTTCACCAGCTGCTTTAAGTCCTACAGTGCATCTCATCCTCATGGACTAAAGAAGATCTGCCAGTTCTTGTAGTTAGATGTTACTACACTCTTCCACCAAGACATCTGCAAGTTCTCATATTCATGGTTACATGTGGATCAGCTGTCCTTTCTCTCTCCCTGTAGCAGCGTCTCACATTATGCAGTTTATTGCTCTGTTCTCTTCAGCAGGACTATGGCGTGTTCATGCAGATGATCCGAAACTCTGGGCATCTTTCAGAGTCAGTAAAAAGATCTCTTTAGTGTCCTACATTGTGACGGAGTTAAACTGTCTTCCGCCTGTAAACTGTGAGTGTCTAATGGACTGATCCACTGGGGCATAAGCAATAATTGTTTTTGCTTTATTGTACAAGCATGTAAAAATTGTTTAAACCCTTTCAAATAAAGAGATGTAAAGCTCAATATTACCTTTAAAATACAGTATATTGAAAAATGGACATAAACGCGCACACACACACACACAGCACTATACCTAAAGATAATCTAAACATATAGAATTCTAACTTTAAAAATGTTCACACCAAAAGACATCTGCCCAAACCCCATACATTCATCTATCCAGATTTAAGTAAATGAATAAAATAAAATGTTGGAAGACTGTCAAAATCCACACATCTATTCAAATCAAATGTATACACCCTTGCATCTAAACTTATATCAGAACTTTTCAGTTCATTTGATGTGTGTGACCTCATAAATTATGGAAAAAAAGGTCAAGCAATTACTTTACGCACCAATATTCAGTGGGAATTCTCTCAGCACGTTAGGGTTTGGGTCTGTGGAAGTAAAGAAACATTAATTTGTCTATGTATATGTATGCATTTTATATTACCATATTATATAAGGTAAATGGCATAAGTATTATCTACATTCTGGTGAGAATAAAATTGGAGACAAAAAAAGGTATATATAGTGCATCTAAACTATTTAATAAAACATATGATATTTAATATAATATCTAAAATACAAGAATATTTTTCTCAGGTAATGACTCAAAGGCATATGACTATAGCACTGCAGTCACCGCCTTACAGAGCTCCATGTTTTGCTTTAGGAACTTACAGAAATCTTTGGAGGCACTGCGGGATCCCGATCGGCTTTGGCGAAGAGAGAAACGGCCCTTCTGGCTCTTCAAAAATCTTCTCATCATGGTTTCTGGGTCTTCTGAATGGTATTGAAGTCAAGCTCTACGAGGTCACCTCAGGTCAGGTCATCGCCCTCCTCAACAAGTCACTGCTCCACTTTTACCAAAAAAGCCTTCAGTGAAGGAACTGATCCGGCAGGTTTAGCCTCCATCGAGGATCCTTCGATGAAGATATCAGTCCAGTGTAGATCAAGAGAGCGCTGTCAAGCTCTCTGCAGCCGTGGCTCTACATCTCCACTAAGCTGGTCCAGTCCTAACCCTCATGCAGAGCACCGAGCAGAAATCTGGGACAAGCTAGCTGGGTCTTTTAATGATTCTTTTGCAAGAAAAAGGTACAGTGAAGCCCCATTTTTCTATAAATACCTCCCTCTCCCCCCTCTCTCTCTCTCTCTCTCTGTGTGATGCTGGTGATTTGGGCCCTCTCACAGGGCTGAGGACTGACCCAGAAACTGCCTGTCAGAGCAGCAAAGGATGGCGCTCCGATTAGAGATCCTCAGAGATGCTGTGGTACAGTTAGATATAGTCTGGTACATTTAACTCCAATTTCCCGTCTAAGAATCGGATCCATTCTTCCAACTGTTCCTTATGCAGCAGGAAAAAAACGGTCTCAGAACAGCAGGATTGGTTAACCTCCAACACGGCAAGGAGAGGCATGATTTAATATGATATTAATAGCATTTATAGCATGACGTTAGAAAGTAATGAGGAGATCTGTGGCAGTGAAGTCATTTGTTAACTTTCATGTAAATAAATATACTTTAATTACCTTTGAATAAAAGGGTGAATCTACCAAAACATTTCAACAAAACAACAAATATTTAAACCTAAACTAAAGAACAAAAGAACATTATATATATATATTTTTTTTTTTTTACACACACACACACACACACACACACACACACACACACACACACACACACACACACACACACACACACACACACACACACACACACACACACACACACACACACACACACACACACACACACACACACACACACACACACACACAACATTTATGCAAAACAAAAAAATGTATTTAAAATAAATAAATAACATTAAAAAAAAGGAAAATAAAAGTAAATTCAAAACAAAATAATGAAATATATACATTTTAAATAAAAAATAATATAGAAAACTAAATAAAAACAAAATACAATTTAAACAAAACAAAAAAAAAAAATAACAAAACCAAAATAAACAAAACAAAAGGCAAGTAAAATTTATCCTAAATGTATACTTTTTCAACAAAAATAGTTTAGGAAACAAAACAAAAAGAAACAAATCTATTAAATGTAAACAAATCAAAAATTAATAAAACAAAACTAAAATTAACAAAACTCAAGTAAAATCAAAACAAATAAATATATACATTTTAAACAAAACAAAAAGAAAAACGTTGAATTAAAAATATATAAATAAATAAAACTAACAAAACAAAAGCCAAGTAAAAAACAAAACAAATATATAAAACAAAAATCTATAAAATGTAAACAAAAGAATAAATAAATAAAACTAAAATAAAGTAAAAGTAAAATTAAAACCCTGTTTAATATCACTCTGAAACATGCCAAACCAGAGGGCTTTTCAACGGATCAGTAGCAAGTCAGGTCAGGGATTCAATTATAGCTGGAAATAAAAGACAGATGCCATTATATATGGGCATATGTGAAGGCCTGGAGGGGCAAAGCACTGCGCATGTGCAATGATGAGCTGATGAGAAGGAGGACAAGTAGAGTCAAGGTGAGCAAAGCTTCATCATGCACCCGATCTGCCAGAATGAAGCGTCTACTGCTACATCTATCTATCTATCGCTTAATGAGAGAACAGAGTGGACGTGAAAAATACACCAACCTCATACTGTAGTTGCCTTGCCAAATCTCAAGACGACAGAAACCATGCGGGCTTGTAGACTGAAACATGCAGTGTATCAATCAGTCAGTCAGTCGCAAATTCTATTCAGAAAAGGAACAATATATCCACAAAAATATGATGCAGCACAACTGTTTTTATTTTTATCAAATAAATGCAGTCTTGGTGAGCAAAAGAGACCTCTTTTCAAAAACATATAAAAATACCGACCTGACTTTTGAATGGTGGTGTACTAAGTTTGTAAAAATTGAGTTCACTATATTGGGTATTAGGACTGGATAGATACGTTTATAGCCGAATTGCGTCATTTCTCTTCCACAAGCATCAGTGTATGTCTTCCACTGGTCAAACAGATAGTCCCATCCCAAACTCACATCATTGCCAATGTTGCGGTGTCCACCTGGTCAGACAAATAAAGCGATGTTTCGTAAGCGTCACAGAGCCCGTCTTTACTCACAGTTCTCTCTGCATCTGACCTGGAAAAGAAGAAAGTATTTTGAACATTGAAAAATGACACACTTTGCGACAGCTGCCATTGGGCATTGCTTATTCTTGAGCCCTGCCCTCTGCTGAATTAAAAGAGGTAACTTTCCTCTGCCTTGGCTAAAAGCAAGGACTAAAATAAAGCCGTTTAATATGAATTAATATTGATTCTGAAATATATATAAAAAAAAATTTTAAAAAAATAAATCATAAAAATAGGTGAATGCATTTTTCCCCAGCGGCCCTAATTGACATGTCCAAATAGTCCATCCGTTTGTTTAAATAAGGAAAAATTACAGTAATGCACATAGTATGAGCATAAACATTCAAATATACCTTCAGCTACTTATTATACAACTTATTAAACAGTGAATTATACATGTTAACATTACCAGTGTGATTTTTAAAAAAAAAAGCTTACTAACCTTGACTGGCCAAAATCATATCCAATTTTTCAACTCCTGTCTGGATTATGAACTTTGAAAAGGCAGAAAGGCACCGTCACTGCAGGTATTAAGTCAGGAAACTGAAACTTTATTGAAAATTCCTATTGAAAAAGAACATATTTAGCTCTTTTCTGATTTTAAACACTCCAAAAAGCCTTTTCCCATAGGCATTTTATAATGCTTTTTTAATCAACTGGGGGATGAAATATTGCCAGAGATGCTGTCAATAAAGCTTAACATGCTTTTTGTGCACAGAATATTTCTTTTAGGAGACGACTGTGCCAATTGTGCATTACTTAATGCAAAAATGAGAACTGAACAATGACTGAAAAAAAATACAGAAGTGCATAAAAATATATTTCATATTTTGTACTTTCACTCCCTGCCAGTTGTTGTATTGTGGAAACATGTTACTGTATGTTACACATTCATGATGAGTAGATGATAGTCATATATGATTATATGCCATTCAGCAGGAGAGAAATGCTGGTATGGCATCATCACTGCCATGAAAGCTGTACAATAAATCTTGGGGTGTAATATATGTTATCAAATGAATAGAACAGAAACATGGTTTAACAGTCCATTGAAAATCCCATAGTTCATTAGTAGAACCTGCAGCTCGAAAGTGATCCGTTTAAAACAAAGCTTTTGAATCCATCAGGCCTTCCACATGCAGTGCGAAACATGTGGAATAAAGTCTCACAGAGAAGGGAAATGCAACACCACCGCTGTTAAAAGATACTAACTTAACGAAACCTGCGTCTTAGACCACTACCACAGTCTGGATTTCCACTTCGTCAGGTGAAGCAATGACATACTGCTCCTCCTGCTCCATTGGCTCAATGTTCTCGGCTGTTACCATTGTAACTGTGGTGTGGGGCGTCTCGATGGCGCCCTCTGTTGTCGTGGTAAGGATGGTGCCATCGCTAATGGCATTTGCAAGTGTCATTGCCACCTGTTCGGTCAAACTCTCTGGTGTGGCGATTGTGATGGTGTCTCCGCAGTCCGAGATGCCGGGCGTTTCGTCGGCGGCCACGTTGCGCACGATGATCTGGTGGCCTCCGTGTGATTGGCTCACGATTTGCTGCACCACTTTCATGATGTGACTGTCCATCTGAAGTCAGAGACATTGAGCAATGTGGTTAACTCTAATTGGTTCATAAAGTCCTTTTTTTTACCTTGCACACATAAGTTGACATTGACAAAAGTGAAAAATGACCTGCTGCTGACTGTCTTGAATTATTGCCAGTTCCTCCCCTTGCGCTGCTTCCTCAACTGGTGCCTGCAAAAACATGAGACAAAATCTGTATTGTTAACAAAATTATAGTGATTATATTGCAACCACTAATGTCTCAATGGATACGTTTTTAGATAAATATTTGGCCATCGATATTATTGATTATAAAAATATTATTAAACATACACTGCCATTCGTTTGAGGCCAGTATGATTAAAAAAAAAATTATTCAGTAAAGAAGGACGCATTAAACTGAAAATGTATCAAAGGTGACAGTAATATGAAAAATAATTTCTATTTCAAATAAATGCTGTTCTTTTGAACTATACTCATCAAAGAATACTTCAAAAAATGAATCATGGTTTAAAAAAATATTAAGCAGCACAACTGTTTTCAACATTGATAATAAATGTTTCTTGAGCATCAAATCAGCATATTCGACTGATTTCTGAGGGATCATGTGACACTGAAGACTGGAGTAATGATGGCAAATTCAGCTTTGCCATCACAGAAATAAATTATATTTTAAAGCACATTTACATAGAAAATGGTTGTTTTAAATTGTCATAATATTTCCCAAAATTACAGTTTTCACTGTATTTTTGATCAAACAAATGTAGTCTTAGTGAGCATAAGAGACTACTTTCAAAAACATTTTAAAAATCTTACAGATTCCAAACTTGTGTACATAATGGTGAAAATCACACACATTATATATATATATATATATATATATATAGCCGGTATACATGTAATGACATGAAAAAAAAAAAAAATAATATAAAACAAAAGACATCAAATTGGTTGGATTTTCATCAAAATCTTATACACATTAGATGTCACATAGCAAGCATACAGTAACACAAGTGATGCATTTACCCCTATGATGTATTCCTGAGTGTCGGCCACTACTGAGGAGAACTCCACCAGCACAGCATGAGGGTCGTCTGATACGATAGTGGTGGAGACGTTCTCAGCCGTCACCTCCTGCTCATCAGAGCTCCCTGCATGTTCAGAGTCCTTCTGCTGCGTAGCGAAACAGCCTCCTGACCACACGCACACAAACATACAGTCTTTACCAATGACAACTGTAAAGGGCCTTTCACACCAAGAATGATAACAACGTTTATTATAAGCACACTCTACAGTTTTGTCATCTGGTGAATTAAGTGCTCTTTAAAGCAGGATGGGCTCTGATTGGCTGTCAATGTTTTAATAATTAATCAGACGGAATTATTATTATTAACCTTGGTGTGAATGGGTCTTAATGATGTCTATAATTAGCTTAAATGAGTCTCTCATGTGTCCTCACGCTTTAGAGAAAAAAAAATCAAGCTTTTTTTCATCTCATAAGCCTCTGATAAGTCTTAAAGGCACAGTAAGTGATTTCTGAGAAATACTGTTGATATTTGTAATCAACCCAAACAAACACACCCCTCCCTTCATTGCTCCGTCCCCAAAATACTATGCAAGAGTGGATGTCTCCTTATCATAGCTGTAGCGAAAATGATGCTCCATGAAAACTACAGCGAAGATGAAGGTGAACGAATGAAAAGGAAGAACAAAAAATGAACAGTACACAAGAGAATATACAAGCAAAAGTTGATTGTGTGTCGCCAACAGCTCTAGACAAACAATGACACTCAAAACTGTCCTGTTACTAGAGCTAATATTACAACAGCAGCGTATCTTGGTCCTGTAAAACATAGGCAATTACTCACGTGTGGAGCAGAAACAACTCAACCTTGGCATCTGTTTTCAGGCCTTACCGCTTCAGTCTCTCCAGCGCTGGAAAGCTTTTCTAATATTAACACTGGTCCTCAAGCTCGTCTGATCATAAACCTTCTGTTTCTAGTGATATTCCTCTGAGCTTTTCTCTTTTGTAAAGTCTCCATCTTTCTTTCTACAGTCTTTCTTCAAATCTCCCTCTTGCTCACTCTCTCTCCGCCCCCATCAGGAGTGGGCACGCCCCCTACTGCTGATTGGCTCACTCTCCTCCCCCATCATGAGTGGACACGCCCCCTACTGCTGATTGGCTCACTCTCTCCTCCCCCATCATGAGTGGACACACCCCTACTGCTGATTGGCTCATTCTCTCTCCACCCCCATCAGGAGTGGACACGCCCCCTACTGCTGATTGGCTCACTCTCTCCTACCCCATCATGAGTGGACACACCCCTACTGCTGATTGGCTCACTCTCTCCTCCCCCATCATGAGTGGACACACCCCTACTGCTGATTGGCTCACTCTCTCTCCTCCCCCATCAGGAGTGGACACGCCCCCTAATGCTGATTGGCTACAAGTGTGTTGTGCTGCACGGTCCGATCCACTTTCAACAGCGTGTCTCAGAAATCACTTACTGCACCTTTAACAAATACAAATATGTGGCTCAAAAGGGTTTGAAATCCATTGTTTTTTTACCATATCAGACACGTCATTTCAAGACATGAATAAAAATGAGTTTAATTCAATACAAAATAGCAATATAAACACTTATGATATCCATATAGACAATCTGGCCCTAAGAAATATTTATCGATTGTGTAGCTTATTTTTAGGACATTTAATATGCCAGAAAACATGTTATATTTATGCTGACCTTTTTTTACTAGTTGTCGTCGAACATTGACTTCAGTATTGGTGTGTTTTAATTCATTTGAATGGTTAATTAATAACAATTCTACATATCTACAAACCTTTAGCTCGCAGGTGGCGGTTCAGCGTTCCATGCTCAGCAAAGCCCCGCCCACATTTCGAGCACTTGAAGGGTTTTTCTCCCGTATGATGTCGGATGTGACGTACTAAAGCGCTTTTTTCCCGGAAGCCACGGGAGCAGTGCGTACACACGAAAGGCTTTTCGTCTGCATGAGTGCGATGGTGGACCTGCAGAGCATTCTGGAACACAACGGATATGAGTCGGCATGAAACGGAAGTTGTGATGTATTGTGACGCATATCTGAGCGAAACGGCTTCTCGAACAAGCAAAAATGTAGGGCGGAACTTAATTTTGTCCATCAAGAATTTATTGGATGCTTGTTTTTTTGCTATTTCTGTGATCTCATGTTGAGTGACTGACAGGTTGTCCCGCCACGCCCCAGTAAATCATTCATAATAAATACTGCAATGTTGCATAAAAAAAGAATGATCAATTTTAATATTCATGATGACTTTACAGATGACACTAGCTATGTTTCCATCCACCTATTTAATGTGCATTTTGGGATATAGCATAAAAAACACTGGATGAAAATTCCAAGATTGAGGCAGATATATTTTTTTATCCGATAAGACATTAACATAAACTAAGATAGAAACACATTTACAGATTAAATTCCTCCATGCACACAACAGAGAACTCACGTGACTTTGCCTCAACAGTGGATGTGATTGGATAACTGGACTTACCAGCGACTAATGCGCTCACTGTTCATTGCACAGCACCGATCGATCATTCGATCAGTCTGAAACGTCTCAGCCAAAGACTGTCATCAGAATTATTTGGTTTAATTCCCTTCCAGAAGCGTCTCAAACACCAGCATTCGAACACAAAGTAACATGTCAGCGTTTATTGTGTACTAAAATTTCATCATTTTATGATGTACTAAAAAAGAGCCACAGTTTCTTCCCTGATGGCAGCAACTTCCATTTTTATTACAGATATTTTGAGCCAATTTCCAAGGAAGTGAGAATTTTGTTCTCTTGAACGTGATGGAAACGCTCCTTTAATCGCAAATATTTGTATGCAACATTCTAATTTTGCACAAGTTAAACTCTGGATGGAAACATATCTAATGTCTCTCCAAGAATTGTTTTTGCATATTGTTCTTCTGTGGTGTCTCACCTTGGTCTTGTAACTCTTGTCACAGAAGCTGCAATGGTACGGCCTATCGTCCGAATGAGCTCTCATGTGTTCCCGCACATGTCCGATGGCTTTAAACTGTTTGCCGCACTCTCCGCATTTGTACCGCCGCTCGCTGACGTGCGCCTCCATGTGTTTCTTCAGCACGTAGCCTGTCAGGAACTCCTTCTGACATGTTAAGCACTTAAACGGCTTATAACCTGTGGAGGGGGAAAAACATACACCTTTAAAAAAGTTTTCATAGTTAGGTCCCACTTTATATTAAGTGTCTTTAACTACTATGTACTGATTAGATTAATAATTTGATACAATGCATGTATTGTGCAGTTACATGTATTCACATTGTAGTTATATTTATAAAAAAAAACAGCATTTAATTACATCTGTAATTAATTTCTGTAATTATTACATATATAATTACAATGTTGACCCTTCCCTCACTACTTAACCCACCCTTAAACCTAACCATACCACCAAACCTGTCCCTGACCGTACCCATATACCACCTCAATGGCAGCAAAAGTGTTAAGCTAAATAAAAAAATAAGTACGTTGTCCCTAACATTTTTTTAATACAAGTAAATAGTAGTTAAAGACAACTAATATAAACTGTAACTCATAATTACATAATTAATACACTTAACATTTAATAAGTAGGCTTGTGGGAAATGAATAAATTGCTTTTAAATGGGGCCTACCAACATGCCCTTTGACATGGACCCTCAGGTAGGCCAGTGTCTCGAACATGCGCTCACAGTGAGGACATTTGTATAATTTTGACTCAAGAGGTTCTCCTTCCTTCACAGATGAATCCTACCATGGATAAAAAGAGTTTGTAGTCTCATTTGTGTTGTTCTGCAATTTTACTGTAATAAAACGTGCCACCACGACCTTATAAACTCACCTGCATCTCTTCAGACACGGTCTCCACACACTCTTCTGTCACCTGGATGTCAGTGAGTCTGGTCTCGGCCTCAGGAGACTGCAGGATGGCTTTAGGTGACCGGGCCTCTGCCTGCTCAGCTGCCTCTGTGGCTTCGGTCTCCAGCGCGATGCCAGAGTTGATGATGGCCTGGCAGATTAGGTTGTCGGCTTCAACCGCAGTCGCAGTTTGAGGCTGAGACACCACCTGTCACGGACAGAACAGAGAACAGCCTTAAAAAGCAACTACTTCTGAATATACACTACCATTCAAAAGTTTGGGGTCAATAAGAGTTTTTAATGTTTTTTTGTAAAACAAGGTTTGTGCTCACCAAGGTTGCATTCATTTGATTAAAAATACAGAAAATACAAAACAGATATTGTGGGAAATTACTACAATTTAAAATAACTGTTTTCTATGTTAATCTGTTTTAAATTGTAATTTATTCCTGTGATATCAAAGCTGAATTTTCAGCATCATTAATCCAGTCTTCAGTGTCACATGATTCTTCAGAAATGCGTCCCATGATTCTTTGATGAACAGAAAGTTCTGGACAGCATTTATTTGAGAGCAATTTTTTGTAACATTAAAAATGTCTAGACTGTCACTTTTGATCAATTTAATGTGTCCTTGCTGAATAAAAGTACTAATTTCTTAGTAACCCACCCTTTTAAACATGTGAATCTTTTTTTTTAGGATAAAAGCAAACATCTTTTTTTTTGCGAGTTCCTGAAAAATGATGTTTTTTTCTTTGTTAAACCTATAAAGTAATATTTTGGGTTTTCATTTAAAAAACAAATCATTGTAATAATATCCATTTTAATGATATAACACTTTACAATAAGGTTCACTTTGTTAATATGCATTAAATACTGTTAACATTAGTTAATTATTTAGGCATCATTAACTAACAATAAACAAAAGAGATCTCAATATAAATGCTAATTTATAAATACACTTTGTTCTTTGATGATTTATATTTGTTCATAATACATTAATTTAAAATGCTAAACATGCGTATGTAGAAATTAACATTAACCTAGATTAAAAATGCTGTAAATGTAATGTTCAGCTTTTAAAGTAAATTTTCCATGTAAAGAAAACTTAACAATTGTTGAAACAATGGATAATGAAATGTAAAAATATTATAATTATAAATATTATTAAAATAAATATTTGATAATTAATGTAAAAAAAAGATACATTTTAAACATTTAAATAAATAAAAAATCAATATAAGAGTAAAAATGGCAAGGGGAAATCCAACCAAGCAAACAGACAACCAAGCATAATCTTTAAAGTGGACCCTTGTCATATGCTTAAATATAAAAATGTAAAATTGCAGCCCCCCCCAATATGCCATAACTGTTAATGCAAAATGTTTTTGTTTCAAATAGTGCAATTCAACATGCTGTTTTTGCATAATATACTATGTTTGTTAGTCTCAGACCTGTTGTACTTGTCCTACCACCTCGATCTGGATGATCTCCTGGCCAGCTTCCACCACTCTCAAAACAGGAATTTGCTCCTTCTCAGCCTCAGGATGTGACGGCTGAACTTCTAGAATGATACCCAATAGTGGCAGAATCAGAAAACCTCCATTTTACAACAGTTGTCACGTTAAAAACAAAACACTATTGTGACACGAACAAATCAGCTAAAAATGTTGACCAATAACAACCATGTGTACCACGGATATTCTCAAACGACACACTTCTATCACTGAAAAGGTCACTATGAAAAGTCATTGTGAGATGTGAAATACCTTTCTGAACTCCATCCTTGCTGACAAGTATCTCTTTACACTGACTGTAGCGAATCTTCTCAGTGCAAGGCGTGAGAGACTTCAGGTGTCTGGTAAGAGCTCCGGACTCTCTGAACGCAAGTCCACACTGATTGCAGCGGTACGGACGCTCATCTACAGAAGGAAATTACATCATGATTTGATTCCTCAAAAGACAACCTTGAAAACTTAAAAGACACCTATTATACTTCACATTTCCAGCTCTCTTTAGTGTGAAATGTCACTGTTTGAGCATGAAAAAGGTCTACAAAATTACTCCAAAGTCATATTCTCTACATCAGTGCGCACCGTTTCTGAACTCCCTGAAATGCCTCTATTGTAGGCTTGAGTTTTCTTCCATCACAATTTCCCTCATTTTAAAGAATTCCTGCCCAAGGCATATGCAAATTAACGGGGCGGTGCCTGGTTAAGTTAGTTAGTAGTATTGAAACTCGCGGTTATGATAAGGGGCATGACATTTCCCAAACACGCTCAAAGTGGTTGACCAATCACAGCACACTGATCCAGCCGACCAATCAGAGCACATTGTGCTTTTCACAAGGAGGAGCTTCATAGAGACAGGAACTAAACAGAGTGTTAAAAAAAAAATCAAGACTTTGAAAAAGGGCATAATATGGACACTACCTAATATAGTCCAATATAATGAACTATAGATTTACCTGTGTGTCGACGCTTGTGTCGGATCAACGAACCCTTGGTCCTAAACGCAGTCTCACATATTTCACATTTAAAATCCTTCTGATCGGTGTGCGTGAACATGTGGGTTCTCAGAATATTTGTCTAAGGGACATAGCAATGGATCAACTGAAGTGACCATATTCACAAATATGACACATATCAGTATTTAAAAACATAAAAAGTGATCAAATATTGTACCGTTTTAAAGGTCTTATCACATATCTCACAGATGTATCGTCCCTCTGTGTTTAACTTCCAAACCGCTTTTGCAGGACTGGGACTGTCATCCTCACTTGCAGAGCAGCTTCTCTTTTTTCTTCCAGCTGCCGCCTTTTTATCCGTCTTGTCTAAAAGAACAAAGCAACTTCATTTAGTACCCAAACAAAGACAGAAGGATTGGTAAATTACGTTAAATTCAGCCCCAAATGATCCCACTGTAATCATACTGCATACAACTATGGTTGGGACATCATGGAAAGGTCCTGTCCCATTAAATTTGGGCTTCTGACCCCCCCCCCCCCCACACACACACACACACACACACAAAAAAAATCAATGACAATGATAGTTTAATGACTTCAATTACAAAAAGTGTAGTACCTGCACTGGACGTTCCCACTTCATCAGATGAACAATCATTTTCACTTATGTTCACCTCAATGGAAGCCCCTTCATTAGGGACAACATTTGTCTGAGGGAGGAGACAGACAGATATATTATACAATGACCTCAAATGTACATTCTTACATTTACAGATTCTTGAGTCTTGGATTACTTTTCAAAATATAGGGTCAGTAACATTTTTTTTTAAATGTTTTAGAAAGAAGTCTCTTCTGCTTACCAAGCCTGCAGTTATTTGACCAAAAAAAAGTAAAGACTGGAATATTGTGAAATATTATTACAATTTTAAAGAATTGTTTTCTATTTAAATACTTTTTAAAATGTATTTTATGGCAAAGCTGAATTTTCAGAGTCATTACTTCACAAATAATTCTTATATGATGATTTGATGCTCAAGAAACATTTCTGATTATGTTGAAAACAGTTGTGCTGCTTAAAGTGACCCCTATTATGATATTAGTATTTTAGGTTCATCGCGTTTAGGTTTACACGCATCCAAGGTGAAAAAAACAAACAAATAAATAAACTTTGATTTTCTCATAATATGAATTGCAGCGTCACCGCTTTTCTCAGTGTCTGAAACAGTTCGATAAAGGATTCTGTCTCTCTAAACTCCTCTGTCCCGAGAGCTACTCTGCTCTGATTGGTCAGATCTGTTGCCCAGTCTGTTGTGATTGGTCTACTCTGCTCTGATTGGTCAGATCTGTTGCCCAGTCTGTTGTGATTGGTCTACTCTGCTCTGATTGGTCAGATCTGTTGCCCAGTCTGTTGTGATTGGTCTACTCTGCTCTGATTGGTCAGATCTGTTGCCCAGTCTGTTGTGATTGGGCTACTCTGCTCTGATTGGTCAGATCTGTTGCCCAGTCTGTTATGATTGGTCTACTCTGCTCTGATTGGTCAGATGGCCCAATCTCTTAGGAATGGTCAATCGGGAAATGCTAATTTCCATATCTGAATTTCAGCTCCGGATCTTCCTCTGTGCTTGTCACACAGTGATACGAACAGTAATGATGGTGTCAGGTTTCCCATATCAATTCCAGTGCGAGTCCTCATCCTTTTGAAGTGCATGTAAAAGTGGATTCGCAGTTCTGAGAACAGCATCTTCTCGACGTTTCAACAACAAGAACCAAACTCTTCCGTTTGTGGGCGGGCCATAATAGACATCGTTTGCAAGCAGCCAATGAAGACAATAGGCGGGCATAATGCCAATTTGTTACATTGTTACTGTATGTAACAGGAAGTGAGACCGGAATTGCTGATGACTCGTTTTAGCAGTTCAGAATCAATTATTTAGTTTAGGAGACAATAACTTTATTTGTCATGCACTTTGATCTTTAAAACTTTGTAGACATTTTACATTCACAAACAGCAATACTACACACTACATGGAAGGTAATATCTGAAAAAGCATAATAGGGGCACTTTAATATTTTTGTAAGATCCGTAATACATTTTTAAGGATTCTTTGAAGAAAAGAAAATGTAAAAAAACAGCATTTATTTGAAACATAGAAATCTTTGTAACATTATGTCTTTACTGTCACTTTGAACAAATATGTTCGCTATTTCTTTCAAAAATAAAATCTAACTGATCCCAAACTTTGAACGTGTATGTGTATCAATGTGAATCAATGTAAATTCAAACATTTATTTTAGGTGAAATGTTTTTAAAGTAAAATATAATAACATGGCATGTTTGGCTGTACAGTTTACTTTGCATGCATTTAATGTACAGTATGTAGATGAATACAAGTCACAAAGCTTCCCAGAAATTACTACTCGTTTTGCTGGTTTATATGGTTAATCTCAGGGAGATTTTCCCCATCAAGAAATATACAATAAAGTCACTCTGGATGTGAAAATATCCGCTTAATAAGGAATGATAACAATAACACACAAACCTGATGGTCTTGCAGAGGACGCTTGCAGTTTCTGTTGAGTTTATGTTGGATGAAAGCATCCAGAGCAGAGAACTCCTCCAGACATCTGCCACATTTATGAATATCCTCATCTGACAGAGAACACAAACATACTGACTTAACTTCAATTTGACAGATCATGCATATTGTGAATTAAACAATTATTTACTGATCTAAAATAATCACATGTTCACACAGCTGTGGCATATTTGTTTGCGTCAAAAAAAGTTTTAGGCAAAATAAATATATTTATAAGATATACATTTAATAATAAATAATTAAATATAATTTATTAATTGTGCATGTAGGACATAAAATGCTAGCAAGACAAAGCTATTTTATTCCATGAATATTTCAAATGTAATTTCCATCACAGAATGCTATTCAACAAAATGCAGAATTTAAGGTGCAACTGACTTTGTTGTGGAAATGGCCATTGTGTTTTAAGAGTGTTGATTTTCTTTCATATAAAAATCCACATAATCACAAGTGTCTTACTGCCTTGCAGTTTTAAGTCTACAGTCTTTACTGGTGCAGGAAAAACATGGATGAGCTGTTAGATCTTCTTCATCCAATACAGTACGATGCTAAGCAGCATTAGCAGCCTAAACATGCTGCTCAAAAATAACATTGCAGCTAATGGAGACTTTGCTAGCGTGACTGAACGACCCAAAGTCAGGCCTACACATTTAATCGCGTTTTTACTATGTGATTGTGGCTCTACCTTCGTCTCCAAGAGTGGTTTGGATGGTGATGATGTTGCTATGCTCCGTTTGGTCGGTAACTGTTGCTGCCGTATTATTATTTTCTTCAGTCATGTCGTTCCAGACCTCCGTCTCTGTCGCAACGCTTCAGCAAGGAAAACATGGCGGATTTACGACCTCGTAGTCATAACAACAAAAGGGCGGCGAGTGGAGTGAGAGTTTACGTCATAGTAAATTCAAAATAAATGCGCGCTCACTCATATTAATTTCTCCAGTCAAATCGGTTCTTTCGAAAACTGGTCAGGGTTCAGCGATTGGCAACATTATTACATATTGCTGTTTATTAGTATTTTATTTATAATATATAGTTATATTTTATATGTATCTTAATCGTAAGTTCATGTCCCAAGCAATATAGTAGGCTACGTTATTTTTTACTTTTTCTGCCTTAATGAGGGATAGTTTATAGTTTCTCATTATTTTTCTCACCCTCATGTTGTTCCAAACCTGTATGAATTTATTTCCTCTGTTGAAGTAAAAAAGATATTTTGAAGAATGCTGATAACCTTAAAACAAGACAGTTGACCCTGGCACCCATTGACTTCCATAGTAATTTTTTTTCCTACTATGGAAGTCAATGGGTGTTGTCAACTGTCTGGTTACCAACATTCTTCAAAATATCCTCTTTTATGTTCAACAGAGGAAAGAAATTCATACAGGTGTGGAACAACATGAGGGTGAGTAAATGATTACACATTTTTCATTTTTGGGTGAACTATCCCTTTAATGTCCAAAGTTACTATCAGCTAGCTTTCAGTTCTCTGTCTCAGATCCATTGAAAATACCTGACTCAAAATAACAATTCGTTCACGAATGGACATCGCCACAAGCAAAGTCGTTTCATTACCATGTTCGGTCCAAACCCAAAAACACAACAGTATATTTTAATATAGCCTATAAAGTAGGCTAAATATTCTTATCGAACAGTAAATTGTCTTAAGGACTATGATTATCTATCAAATTATCTGTCACACTCAAACAACAGTGTCATATTTGTGATGTTAAAACTTGAGAACTTGAAAATAGAAGTGAAATATTAGTTTCCTTCATACTTTAACATGTTCACAGAGATAGGATCAACAACAACACAATGCTACAGCATATTTTCTTAAATGATTATCATACATTTTTACACTGACTTTCATTCACAACTCCTTTAATAACAACCTTTTATAACTTGCCCTATATTCACTGTGGAATCAAATAGTGTCTGAATACTGAAAGCATAGAAACTAATCAATCTTAAATGTTGAAAAAAAAAATCTACATTGTAAACCCCTCAAAATACAGAAATGAAACAATTTCAAGCCAATCATGTTGATGCAAATCATGTTTTAGTATTATAAGGCAATAATTATTATAAATCAGTATTATAATGCAAAATAAGCTCCAGGGTTTTCAGGTTTAATGCTTTTTACACCTAAATGGAACTGTGGCGAGCAAGACGAGCATGGAGCGACGACGGTGAAGGACAAGAGAGGCCAACTTGGTTGTTTTATTATGTGAAAGCAGTCTCCGTGAGGGGCTGCTGTCTTTAACTTTCGTTTTGTATTTGTTTATTTTATTGTTATTAAATTGTGTGTTGAATGTTCGCCGGTTCCCGCCTCCTTTGCGTTACTGGTGCCGAAACCCGGGAAGGAGGAACGCGCAGTCAAAGAGCCCTCTGTGCATGGTGACCAGCTACTATTCTCATACAGCTACAAAACAGTGTCCTACATAGCATTTTATGAAGATAAACACAATGTATCCCTTTTCTAAAATTCCAAGGGCCATTCAGAAGAAAGAGACAATATTGTTGTTCACAATTTTTATTTATTAACACCATTTATGAATTATGATGACTATGGCTTGCCACTCTTCTTTAACTGTTTTTCTATCCTCTCAAAGTGCTCCTGCTCACTGATGAAAAAAAAAAGATTAAAAATTTTTTAAAAAGGACATCCATTGCGAATTTGATCTTGAAACTGTGGTGGATGTGCTGCCCAAAATTGTTGTCAAAAAATTGAGAAAATTGAAAATGACCTTAAAAATATGGCCATGATGTATACCTCTGAAGTCGTTTATTTACTAGACAAACAATAGCTATATAATATATTATATTGGCTTGGTTGAATTCTAATGTAGAGTGCGTTTCCTGTATATAGGGGTCCTGATCAGCCTGTCGGGGTTGTATTCGCTATAACAACCGCCTCGCTCTAGTCATCAACCCTTACATATATGATATATTGTTTTGGAATGCAGTTAAAAAAGAGATGGGTGTTTATAGTTTATACATTTAGAGAGAGAGAGAGAGAGAGAGAGAGAGAGAGAGAGAGAGAGAGAGAGAGAGAGAGAGAGAGAGAGAGATTTTCATTTTCTTAAGTAGCTAAACGCATCTTTTATGAGATGAAAGTTAAATAACATCTCTCTCGTCTCTGTCGCTCCTCTTGCTTCCGTCTCCTTTCTCTCGGCAGTTTGGCCACCGTGACCGGAGTAGACGCAGTCTCGTGGGTACGCCCCGGCCTGCGAGGGATATGGGCCTGTAAAAAATTGCTGTAAAAATTACAGGATTATTTTACAGCAACTGGCTGTTTTCTAATATTACAGCATATTGCTGTAAACTGCAATGCATTCTGGGGTCGCGCGGCGGTTTGATTCAAAATAGAGAATATTGCTGTAAATTTCAAATCTTCAGAGGCATTGTGATCTTCAACGGTCGTGTCGGCGGCGGCAGGAGGAGTGATTCTCAACTCTGTGGAAAGTGACTTATTATTTCAGTTTCTTATTTTCATGTTGGGTTACTCGTAGACTATGAAGGTAACGTTATATTCGCGGAATCGCGGTTCATATTGGTAGGTTTACCCCGGATCACACATCCTCCGACCGCGGGGCGCGAGGGAGACTTGCGCGGGGCTTCAGCAGCGCGGACGCGGTAGTATTTCACACATTCCTCGGGATCTATAGGCTCCTATGTTAAGAATTACATGCTTTAATGACAACAGTCGGTATTCACACAAGCTTCGTGTAGATCAGCACACTTCGTCGTGATTATTTTATGGTGTAAATCAAATCAAGTCATCTGTTAAAATGGGCGCCGAAATTAAAACGGCGTTGCTAAAACCTTGCGTCAGACTCACGGAGGATGTGTGTTATATAACGTTAGCCTACATTTTGAATGGTGCTGTAATACCAGTTGTCGCATGTTTAATATGCCGGTGTAAAAACTTTACATTTCAGTACATATATATATATATATATATATTATAGCCTACTCTGTGTGTGTAATTAGCTTATTGTTTGTATAATGCCTTTGTTCATTTTATTTAAAAGAAAGTGTTCCTGCACTCTGAATACTAAAATATAGTTTAAATGTAAAAAGCTGAAAAATAAAAATGGTATAGTAAAAAATTTGTCACATGTGCTATTGTTTTAGGAGACACTTTGACTAGTGGACACTGGAAGGCCAAGTTGTGTGTGAGGAGAGCATTCAGCCCAGCTTCCTGTCTGGCCTTGCCATACTGTTCACTGCATAATACATGGAGGAGGCAGCCTGCACCTTGGAGTTTATTTAAAGGTAATGATTGAATTCTTAACAACTTCAGTACCTGCATTTTACACATGTATTCAATATCAGAACTTGCCTTTAGATATATTATCTGTTGAGTTAATGAGTCTTAATTACATATTGTCTGTTTCCTGGCCCTTTAGGTGCTTTGTATGTATCAATCCCGAGAGAGGAAAAAAGAAGTCGAGAGGAAAATTGCCATCGAAAACGACAGGGCAAATGGTACAGAACAAACAGGTGGCAGTGAACCCACATGTTGCCACTCTTCCCAGCAAAGTGATGGGTTATCAGTGGAATTTCTGAAATGTAAGTAACACACACACACACACACACACACACACATATCTATTTTTTCTTTAATTGTAACCTTTTAATATTCTCTATCTGTCTCTAACTGTATCTGTCATCCCTCTATTTGTCTCTGAATGTATCATTATGTTTTGTAATATATCTAATATATTGTCCTTTTCAATATTTCTAGCCACTCTTTGCATCCTGTGATGGAACAGCATCTGGAGCTGAATTATTCTCCATTTTTGATCAGAAGTTTGTTGGACTCACTTGGGGCCTTGTTGTTTGGATATGTTTGTCTGGTAATGAAGTGGTGAAAATTCATCGGTGTCTGTGTTTTTCAGAACCTTTTATTATGATCATGTTGGTCAACTTGTGGTTTTAAATGTATGTTGTTTGCGTATTTCTTCTTTGTGTGAAGGGCTATGACGGCCAATTTGTTTCAAGTAATTAAAAAATATTTAATTTTATGTCCATTTTTAAAAAAAAAACAAGTTTTTAAATAAAAATTAAATCAAAATATACAAAATACACTGTTTTATTACTTTTTTTCATGCATATTTTAAAGTTATAATTAAACAAATGTTGACCTGTTTTTCAAGATTAGGATGTTGAATAATTTGTTTGTTTTGTGAAGTAATGGGGGAATTAAGTTGTGCGTTATACAACACTTAATGTATTTAAAAACAATTTGCATTTGATGAATAATTAACATTTCAAATTCAGCTGCCAGTCATTAATATTCAGACATCAGGAAAATATATTGTATATACTGCATTTTACATACTTCCTCTAGATATAGCAAATACAGAGATTCATTTAACTTAACTGTAAAAATACTGTTATTTACTGTAATCAGAGAATACAGTAAAATTCTGTAAAATTAAATTACAGACCCTACTGTAAAAAATACAGTAACTGGCTGGCAACCCTGCTGCCAGTATTTTACTGTAAAATTTACAAGTAATTTTTAACAGTGGGGGGATGTGGCGAGCAGGACGAGGCCTTGGGCCGTGGGAGAACGGCGTGAACGATAATGAGCGATACCTTCTCTCACTGAGGAGCGGAAGCAGAAAAGGAGGAGCCAAGACGGTAGGCTACTAGCCCAAGTAACAATGCTCATTTTTGATATCATTAACATTTTCACTAATGGCAATGTTAATTTCTGATATCATGAATGCGATTGTTACTAGTAAGAAAGCCATTTTAGATATCTGAAATAATATTGATATCAGAAATACATTTTCAAATATCAAAAATATTGCACTTCTATAGTTGAAATATCAAGAATAGACATTTCAACTAGTGACAATTGAATTATTGATATCAGGAATTCACATTTTTACTAGTAACAATGTAATTATTTATATCAAAAATGATATTTCTACTAGTAAGAAATCAATTCTTGATATCAACAATTGATTTTGAATGGCATATGGAAAGCCCTTTGACCATTTATTTCATCTTACTAGTAAGACTTTTGTTCAAACTAGTTTGACAAAATGGCAAAGTAGTAGATCAAAAGTCTCAACTAGTTGGCTTTTTGACGAACTAGTGGCCATCTGGACCAAACTAGTAAAGCACAAAGGCGTACTAGTTAACTAGTGAGCAGCAAAACCTTTAACATGTTAACTAGTCAGACATAAATTCGGCTTACTAGTTAACTAGTGGACGGCAATTTTCTGCACTAGTTAACTAGTGAGCATTTTGGCTCTCACTAGTTAACTAGTAAAGCCCAAAATAAAAAACTAGTTGACACGTGTTGGAACTTACTAGTTAACTAGTAAGGCAAAAATTGTCATACTAGTTAACTAGTATGAGCTAAAATGTCTACTAGTTAACTAGTTGACGCTTTTTTAGACCTTACTAGTTAACTAGTAAAAACATTTTAAACCTTACTAGTTCACTAGTGAAACCCAAAATCCCCACTAGTTAACTAGTTGAACTGTTTTTTTTTACTTTACTAGTTAACTAGTGACGCTCAAAATGTCTACTAGTAGTACTAGTGAAAGCCAAAATGCTGACTAGTTAACTAGTTGCACAAAATGCTAATAAGGGGGCGGTAGCGGGCACATTTTAAACATCCCTATTGACTGTCCAGGAAGAATTCCCTCCTGCCAAAATTTAACCCTTTAAAGCCTGATTAACTTTTAATTTTGTTAACTGCTAGCTCATTGATTAATATCTATGCAGAAAAAAGTGTGAAACCTGTGTACTGTCAGATGAATCTTTAATCTTGCTTGATTTATTTTACTTTTTGCCTTTTTAACAATGAAACCAAGATTTTTCTGGGTTTTTTTCCTTTTGTATTGTTGGTGAGTAAAACAGAAAAGCAGGTTCTCTGCTCCATGGAGTAGGCCAGTGGTTCTCAACTCGAGTAGGCTAAAGGATGGGAGAAAAAACGAAAAAAAAAAAAATCACTTTTTTTATCACTAAACTACTGTCATAAAAAGTTATAGTTTGTATATACATAACTCCTGAATAAAAATTAAAATGTGTTTGAACGGATTTAAAAAAAGTTTTGAACAAATTTGATTGGTTTGTCGATAGTGAGCGCAAATGCAGGTGATAAGCGGTTTTATTAAGCGAGTCATTGAGTCGCTCATTCAAACGATTCATTCAAACAGCCGATTCATCAAGAATGAGACAGATGTTTGTGAATGGATCATTGAATCTTTGACTCAATCTATTGGTTCACAACACTGAATCATTCAAAACACGCTTGAGTGTTGCTGTGCGCTATGCTGTGATCTTTGTTAGGATTCATCGGATCTATTTTCGCTGCTAAAATAGACCAAAACAGTCATTATTTCGTCTAAAATGTAAGTAACTTATTATTATTAACTTGTTTGTTGAACTGTCATTTGAAATCATTGTCAATCGTGAGGTGATGGTAAATAAGTGATGGTCAATTGTCAGCTCTCTTGGTCGTCAGGTCGTGTGTCGTGATGTATGTTGCTGAACTGTATTCAAATGTTATAAATATAAAAACACCACATTTTGAAATGTAACTGCAGTATGTCAATTTAGTTTGTTTGTGTGTGCTGCGCTCTAACGTTAGACTTTAGAAAACGGCGCTAATTTGTTTGATTTCTCCTCGAGAAGCTGCGCAAGTAAATAAATAAATAAATGAGACAGGGCAAAGTCTGCGTCCGTCTTTCATCTCGCTCAGCAGAAAGAGAGCCAAGAGGATTTATTACACAATCACAATTAAAATCCTACTTGGTTACAAACACACAATGTTTTCTCATGAAATAGACAGTTTCAACAATAAAATACAATTTGTCTTTTTTCATCTTTCAGCAATTACTGAGATATAAATTGTGTGTGATCAAATAAATCAAAATGACAAAAACCTCTGTTACCTTGTAAGTTGTCTCTTTTCAACTTAATATAAAACCTAGCTTATGTTATCACTTGCATATAATTCCTAAATGCCTTTTCAACTAGCATCATAAATACTCTTCCACAATGCATGAGCTGACAGACTTCTAACTTGTTTTTAAACCACTTTTAGAATATAAAACGTTTGGTTTTAACACTAGCTTTTCACACATTACACAATCTCATACATTTCAAAACTATCTAACTTTACAAAAATGTTCAAAGAACTAAAAAAGAAAACTCCGTTCGACGTGACTTTGGTAATCACAGATGACGTCACCGGGCGCGAACATACAAACACTGCTGTAACGTTATATCCATATATGTCCACATTTTCATAACACAGCCTTGTTACACGGCCCTTAAAACATTCAGCGACATGTAAACATTTTAGATTTCAGTTATTTAACTTAATTTACAAATCTACCAACCTGAAACAGGAGAAATAAATGAGACAGGGCAAAGTCTGCGTCCGTCTTTCATCTCGCTCAGCAGAAAGAGAAAGATCGCAAAGCGGGACAAACTGACGTAACGCCCCGGAAACACAATAAGCGCTACACTGCCCACTGCTGACGAGCTCCAAAATACTCCTGCCCTCTATATAAAATATATTAGTGCAAATGAATGGTAGAAAACAGGTTAATTACCCCTGCACAAAATTAAAAAAACATTTCTTTATAAAATTACAAAAAAAAACTACCACAAATGTGATAACAATTTACTGGGCATCACACACTCCCTGACAAAAAAAAATGGCTTCTGACATTTCCAAAAATCTTTATCTCTAAACTGTTTAACCATTTTAACTCTTAACTTTGATTCTCAAATCTCTATTCAATGAACAAGCATAGTAGGTGGAATGTATGTGGCTGGAGCTTGGTAAGGATATGGTAAGTATGGTGTCTGAGGGTAATGGAGTAGATACGGATATGGAATACAATAAGGCGGTATGTATGGAAAGAGTGAGCGTGCAGGTGTAGTGTGATGAGATGCTTCTATGACAGGTACATAAGGTGCTGTGTAACCAGTCATTGAATTAACTGTGGCGTGTGCCTGAACTGATGGTTCACCTAATGACTCATATGTGAGGAAACGGCGTGGCCTTCTCTCACGAGCTGACCTTCTAATGTCTGACTGAGTGTTTTCTACGGGAGGGGTCACAGGTCGAACTTCTGGGTCAGAGTCTTGGTGCCTATTGTTTTCTTCTTCCTCCACAGGTTCAATGCATGAAGGTAGGTTTTCATCACCGTTGTGTCTTGTCTCAGTAGGGTTTGGTAAGTGTTCAGGTACCGTATGACTTTCTCTTCTTACAGGTGTTGGTCCTGACTCCCGAATCTCTGGATACCTGGTTAGTTGCTCCTGGTAGATAACAGGCCTTTCCTCTGTCCTTACGACTGGTCTCCTTAACCAGTATCCCGAGCCAGAATCATTGTCTGAATCATTTTCACTATCCTCACTCGTGTCTGCCTATCTTTGAGTGTCTGTCATTCTGTCTTGGTTTTGTCTGTTATGTTATGGAAAAACATCGACAGGTAAATCGTTCACCAGCAACAGGAGGTTACGGTGCAGTGTCCTGCTCTTCTGTTTGTTTCCAGTTTCAGGGCAGACAACGTACACTGGGTTCTCGCCAAGTTGACGTTCGACTATGTATATAGTCTTCTCCCAGTACGCCCTTAGTTTCCCTGGTCCTCCACGTTCGCTAAGGTTCCGGACCAAAACTCTGTCCCCTGGTTGCAGTACCACCCCTCTTGTCTTCTTGTCATACGTCACTTTTCCCCTGGCACTGGACTTTCTACTATTCTCGCTAGCAATGCGGTAGGCTTCTGTCATCTTTTCAGCCCATTTCTCTGCAAATCCTCTAGGTGAGTATGGTTCCCTTTCTCTATCCAATCCAAACAGCAGGTCGACCGGGAGATGTGGGTGACGGCCGTAGAGGAGGAAATACGGTGAGTAGCCCGTGGATTCATGTCTGGTGCAATTGTATGCGTGTATAACATGCGGGAGGTGGTCCTTCCACCGTAGTTTCTCACTGTCAGTCAATGTTCTTAACATCTGGAGGATGGTGCGGTTCAACCGCTCGGCTGGGTTGCCTTGTGGGTGGTAGGGTGACGTCCGCGAGTGGCCAACCCCTGCCAACCGCTGTAAGGATCGGAATAGCTTGTTCTCAAATTCACGACCCTGGTCATGATGTAGTTTAGATGGATATCCCAACCGGGGTATGAAATCATTGAAGATGCGCTCAGCAGCTGTTTTCCCGCTCTTGTTCTTCGTGGGGTATGCCTGAGCAAATCTAGTGAAGTGGTCAATTACTACTAGGATATATTCATATCCTCCACAACTGGTTTCCAGATGCAAGTAATCAATACACACAAGCTCTAAAGGGAAATTAGATGTGATACTGCCCATAGGAGCTCGAGTGTGCGTTGTGGGTTTCTTAGATCTGATACAGGGACATTTTCGGGTGACATGGTCTTCAATTTCTTTCGCCATAAAGGGCCAGTAAAACCTTTCCCGAGCAAGATGGAGTACTCTTTCTGTGCCTACATGACCCATCTCATTGTCTAGGTACTTCAGAGCTATTGACCTGTATTTCAGAGGGAGGACTAACTGCTTGTGCTGGGTCGACCTTCTGTACAAGAGTCCGTCTTCAAGGTGCAACTTACTCCACTCATGCAGCAGCTTTCGGGTGGCTCCACTTACAGTTTGGCGTATGTCATCCGTCAGTTTTGTGTTTGACTCCTTTAACTCAATAACCTTGCCTATTGCTTGATCCTCTCTTTGAGCTTTAACAAGATCATCATGGCTGATAGTTGGCAGGTGACAATGAGGTTCCGGAGCAGGTTCCGGGGAACGCATGTTAAGTGCTGAAACCCAGGCCACATCCTTCCGTGCTGCTGCCTGACTCCCATCCCATGTAGCACGTACTGCCTCGTTCGAGAATTCCTCTGTACAAACCACCTCATATTTCCCCATGTCCAACGGGAGCCGAGACAGTGTGTCTGCATCTCCATTTGATTTTCCAGGCCTATACCTGATGTCAAACCGGAAGTCTGAGAGTTCTCCCACCCACCGATGACCAACAGCGTTGAGTTTTGCTGTACTCATGATATAGGTCAGGGGGTTGTTGTCCGTGTACACAGTGAAATGGGGAGCGTAGTACAGGTAATCCCGGAACTTTTCACACACAGCCCATTTCAGTGCGAGGAACTCCAGTTTTCCACTGTGCAGGTGGTAATTACGTTCAGCCGGTGTCAACGTTCTCGAGCCATAGCCAATGACTCTCAGCTTTCCATTCTGGCGCTGATAGAGGACCGCCCCCAGGCCCTGGTCTGAGGCGTCTGTATGCAGCGTGAAAGGTAGGTTGAAGTCAGGATAGGCTAAAACAAGTGGAGTTATAAGAAGATCTACCAGTTGTTCTAAGGCTTCCTGATGCTGAGGAGTCCAGTCAACAGGCTCTCGGGAAGGCAGCTGTGGGCGTTTGGTGGTTTTCCCACGTTCTGGAATCTTGGCTTTCCCTGGCTTGAGTTGGAGCAACTCATAGATTGGCTTTGCGATCCTGGAGAAATCCTGGATGTAAGAGCGATAATATCCTAAGAAACGAGTCAGTTTCCTTACCTCACCAACTGTCTGTGGTGTCTTGTTTGTCAAGGTTTTGACTGCCTCAAAGTCCCTTGGGTCTATCTTTACACCATCAGCTGACACAAGGCGCCCGACGTACCTGACTTCTTGTCTGAACAGTTCACATTTTTCAGGCCTTAGTTTTACTCCGTGCTGTTGAAGAGCCTGGAGCACTTTACGGAGAGCCTCTACATGCTCATCAAATGTTCTGGCATAACAGAGCACGTCATCCAGATATGGGATGCAGCATTCATCCCTGAGTGTGCCTAGCACCTCCTCCATGCTCCGCTGGAATGCTGCTGGGGCGTTTGAGAGTCCGAATGGGATACGGACCCACTCGTAGAGGCCCCACGGGGTGATGAAGGCAGTCAAGTGACGTGACCCCTCCGCGATGAAACCTTGATGGTAAGCTTTTCCCTGGTCAAGGATGCTAAACCAGGTATAGCCCCCCAGTGTATCTGTCAGGTCTTGTATTCTGGGCAGCGGATGTCGATCAGGTACAGTCTTTTTGTTCAGGAGGCGATAATCAATACAAAGCCGTAAGCTGCCATCCTTCTTCCTAACACAGACAACTGGGGCAGCATATGGGGACTTGGACTTAACTATCCAGCCTTTCATCAGCAACTCCTGCACGTATTCCTTTACCTCTTTAAACAGTGGCTTCGGGACTCCTGAGTATGCTCTCTGCACAGGAATTTCATCTGTGAGGGTGATCAACATTTGTAGGCTTGGTAAACATCCAATATCATTGCTGTCATGTGCGAAAGCTCCGGCTTCTTCACACAGCATTTTGTTGACTTTTTCCCTTTGTGTCTCATCAAGGTGACTGAGGTCGATGGAAGGTTGCCATGACGTTGGACGGGCGTCCACAGGTGTTGATACAGTACTGTTAACAGTCACTGTGGGCTTGGGTGTTTCAGGTGAGTCTGTGGTGATCACTTTTTCAACACCGTGGATGCTGCCAAGTGCTGTCTTTCTCGGCAGGGTTACTGTATGTTTAGTGTTGTTACCCACAGGTACAGCTACATAGGGTTTTCTTGGATTTTGTACCTCCAACAGACCTTTACCCACGTCCAGTTCTGTCAACTGCACATTGTTGTCATCAGGCTCAAATAGGATGACTGTGTCAGATGTACTCATGTGAGGAGGAAGTTGACACTTGACCCAGGCTACCTGACCTGCTGGGACAACAATGTCCTGTATGCCTGTCCGTAAGCGCCCGCACTGTACAGAGGGTTTGCTGGCTTGGATGAAGCTCACCATTAGCTCTGCCTTCTCTGCTGGTATACACAAGGCATTACAGAGTAGGACGACGAGGGTTGAAATCAGCTTTTCAGGTTGTTCTTCTATCATCTCTTCCAGCACGTTGAAACCCAGCAGTGGTCTCTCCAGAACAAGACTGCTGACAAGAAAAGGCACAGTGATTGACAGATTAGGGTCCTCATTCCCCATCAAATTGACTGTAAGGGCAACCCAGCCATCAAATGGGAGGACGTCACCGTTTACTGCATACACCCTTAACTCGTCTTCGTCACCAATAATGTCACTGAGGGGTCTTATAGGAGTGTCAGGTAAATATCTAGTCTTCCAGTCTCTATCAATCATGCTTACTTGAGCACCAGTGTCTAGCAGAGCACTGACTGCTAATCCATTTAGGTTACATTGGGTGAGAGCTCTCCTTCCAAGAGTTTGGCTAGGCGTTCCCTTTTGCTGTGAGGTAAGTCCTGAGTGAATGGATTGGTTGTCTTGTTTGGTTGTTTCTGTTTCTTTTCCGTGATTTTATCTTTTGTGTGAGTGTTTGAGTCTTTTGCCAGTCTTTCATTTTCAGGTTGAACAGTATGACAAGTATCAGGTTGGGACGATCGCTGAGACCCGGTCACTGTTTGTCCCTCGGCAGGGACCGGCTCAAGTTTCCCTGACGTGTTGGTCTCTTTAGACAGCCCACTGCCCGGTGGCCTTCTTCACCACAGTGGAAACAGTGAGGACAGTCGGGACGATTTTGCTCCACACACTTGTCACAGCCATATGGTTTCTCTCTCCTGCGGTCTCCTCTGCCTTTCCTATTGTGGCTGAACTGTCCTGCCACCTGTGTCTGCATTGACTGTCTCATGAGCTCAACCATACTTGTAAGCTGTTCAAGTTTTTCCGTTAACTGCTGGATCGTATCTGTTTTTGGTACCTTCTCCTTTACACTAGGACACGGTGCAGCGTTGACTTCAGACTGAGCACTGTGCACATTTGTTGGTCTTTGGCGGGTGGTTGGACCTAGCCTTCGCTGCCTTTCGCTTTCATCGCACATTATTTTCTTAATCTGTTTCAGGATTGCCTCATCCGATACTCCGGTGTCCCCAAGCAATGACTTCAGCTCTCTGCGGACATCATCATGTTTATGACCTAGGCCCTGATACACGGTATGAAGAAACACATCCTGCACTGTACTTGCACTGTACTTGACACCTGTGTCAGCATGTTTTGAAGCTAGCATGATCTTCTGTTTAAGTCCAATGACTCTGTATAGGAACTGTTGGGGTGTCTCACTGTCTTTTTGTTTGGTGCACATGAGCTCCTGGAACAGCTCGGTGTTGCTTTGCTCACCCAGGTGGGAATGGAGAAAGGCTTTCAGTTCTTCGACAGTCAGATCATCCTTATTCATCAACATGTCTTTAAAAGTTCCTGGCTTGATGACTTTGAGGACAGCTCTTACAACCTCTGCATCACTGAACTGCTCCTTTAATCCGTCTTCCATCTGCCAACAGACACTGTTATAGCTGAGATCTGACCCCTGGTCCCCAATCTGACCCCCCTGAATCTTCAGTTCCCTGCGATGAAGGTAAGACAACTCTCTTAAGGAGAGCAACTTGTCATGTGTTAATGGTGTCGAGTTTTCACTTTAACCTCTGGGGCCTGCTACATTACTACTCTGTGAGGTGTGTCCTATCTTTACAGATGACTGAGGTACAGACTGTGGAGTGGGTGTGTGTTTGCACTGTATAATTTTCTGGCTCTGCTCCTCATAACTAGTAAGTAATTTCTGCAGCTCTGTGTCATGTGTTTCACTAGCCGTAGAAAGTGCCATGTGGGTTGCACTAGCAATCCCAAAATCAGTAGCATCACTATCGTCAGCTGGGTTAACATTATTATTAGCATGACTTACATCCCCACTGCCCGATACATCAATTGCTACAGCAGCTTGTGAAGCATGACCCTGAATGACTGTGTCGATTACCTCCTTTAAGTTTAATAAATGTGCCATCCCAGAATCCTCTAACTCTAGTAAAGGCCCACTGGACATGAAACTGCAAATGTACTCAAAACAACCCTCCTCGTCTGTAGGATTGCCGCGAGACTCATCCGTTCCTGGCACTGCACCCACTGACTTTGCAATCTGGAACAGTTCATCTACGAAAAGAGTGAGCAGGGTCTTTTTGATGTCCCACACCAACCTTTTCCTCTCATTATCCGCCATAACTGCTTCCAATTCCACGCACTTGGTTTCCAAAGTCCAGGATTACAATTCACGCGCTGTTCTTGACGAGTGGTGATTTCAGCACAGTTACTATTCGTTGTTCATAACCGGTAACCTCTTCATTAGTAGACAGGATCGGTGTTATTTGGAGATTTCTTTCACGGGCTGCAGCTCGCTGGTTGCATCAGGTCACTTTTGGTCCGAGGTTGCAGTATCACTGGATCAGCTTCCGGCCACCAGGTGGGAGTGATCCCGGACGAGCCCCCAATAAACTGTTACAAGTACCGGCTGGTATCATGTAAACGGCTTATATGCTCTCGCTCTGAAACAGGAGAAATAAATGAGACAGGGCAAAGTCTGCGTCCGTCTTTCATCTCGCTCAGCAGAAAGAGAAAGATCGCAAAGCGGGACAAACTGACGTAACGCCCCGGAAACACAATAAGCGCTACACTGCCCACTGCTGACGAGCTCCAAAATTACTCCTGCCCTCTATATAAAATATATTAGTGCAAATGAATGGTAGAAAACAGGTTAATTACCCCTGCACAAAATTAAAAAACATTTCTTTATAAAATTACAAAAAAAACTACCACAAATGTGATAACAATTTACTGGGCATCACACTTGCATCCCGACTGAGTCCGAAACGGTCGTATTCGTTTTTCATATTCGTCATTTGGTGGCTCTCAATTGTCAAAACCCCTCAAAATAGGCTACACATATAGGCTACAGTTAGTTTCCTTTAGTTTTTGTGAAACACTCACACTCACGCACGCAGCCACGCACACACAAACAAATACAATTTATGTTAAATACATTTATGTTGTTAATAAATATATAACAATAAATTGTTGTAACAGCAATATCTCCAAGTTTTTTTTTTTCACTTTAAAAATGTCATGATTTGCCAATGCAAAGAGAGTACCGCCACCTTTTCCCCCCACTTCAAGCACTGATTATAACACAAACAAATCATCCTCCTGGCGACTTTTTTTTTTTGTCAAAAGTGACAAATGTGGTTGGAGACTCGAAAGCACAAATCACTCTGCAGTTAGGCCTACTGTGCTCAACGAGCAGCGGGTGCTGCCGTGAGCCCCTCTCCCGTACAAAAGCACTCACGGGCAGTCAGTCTCAGCATTGATGCAGGAATACCCTGAACTCTGTGACGTCGCCTTGAAGATTCTCCTTCCTTTTGCGTCGACATATTTGTGTGAGGCAGGATTCTCAAAAATGACTGCACTCAAAACAAAATACCGCAATCGTGCACAAATCGAGGATGATTTGAGGCTATGTTTATGAAGCATTGAGCCAAGAATTGAGGATCTTTGCAAGACAAAGCAGGCTCAGGTCTCATATTAACATCACCTACCTGCAAGCTTCTGTAAAAAATGCAGATGATGCCTACTATTAGGCCTATAATAATAACAATAATAAAGCATAGATTAACAATAATAAAGCATAAATTAATATCAGAGGTCTGGTGCAAATTCTCAATTATAGCAATAGCCTAGTAATGATAATAGGCTTACTGATGATAATAATAATAATAATGATAATAACAACAACAATAAAGCATGTAACCTCATATAATTATATAGCAATAGCCTAGTAATGATGATAGGCCTACTACTACTCATAATAATAATAATAAAAATAATGCCTGCAAGCTCACAGAAGTCTGGTGCTACTGCCAATTATAACAATAGCCTAGTAATGATAATAGGCCTACCTACCGCTACTGATGATAATAATAATAATAATAATAATAATAATAATAATGTGGGCTTAAAAATAATAGCCTAGGGCTTTTGGGTGGCCTGGCTTGCAAAAGGTTGAGAACCCCTGGAGTAGGCTATACTGTATATATAGGCTACTGTAAATATTCTCTCTCTCTCTCTCTATATATATATATATATATATACACATACATAAAATTGTTCCCAGCACGCCTGACAGCAGTGAAGGTAACGCTCCAGTCCTCAGCTGTGTGGGATCACTTTAAACTGATGACAGCAGTAGTGTGGAAGTTATGGTGTTTATTAAATACGACCACACTACCCGTTTTAGCTTCATTACACTGGCTCCCAGTATGTTTTAGAATTGACTTTAAAATTGTATTGATCACTTTTAAAGCTCTTCATAGCTTCTCACCTTGTTATATTTCTGACCTTTTAGTCCCATACACACCACATACCTTGAGATCCTCCGTCAGAGGTGTGGCGTCTGTTCCAGAGTCTCGACTAAAGAGGACAAAGCGTTTGCAGTGAACTCTTTTAAGTCCCTTCTGAAAAAATACTTTTATAGGAGAGCCTTTCCTGATTTTGTCCGACTTCATTTTATTTTATTCTATTTTATATTTATCTTAAACCTGTCTCTTGTTTTCTTGCTTTTATCATGCAAGGTCTATTGTTTTTGTGTTTTATTGTTTTTTTTTTACACTTGTTAAAGACTTTGTAACTTGTTTTTGAAAAGTGCTCTACAAATAAAGATTATTATTATTATTATTATTTCTATTAATATTATTAATAATTTTGCAATTGCTTAATTTCATTACAGATCAAAACAGTCAAATTTTCTACATTTTAAAATGAACAATTGTCTTCGTCCCTCTGCGATGCCAGTTCCCTTCTCGCAACATCAAGTGCATTCCAAACGCGATGAAAAACATTATTAAAACCACTTTCTGCGGCAGCTCCTTGTGATGTCTGGCTCATGATCCCAGCAGCTCTGGACATTACGTTACGTCCAGATATTTGCAGCCACCTGCTGGTTAGATTTGACCATGTAAAAGGCGCGCAGAAGCCTCTTTAGCTGCAGTCTCACAAACGTTGTGCAGTGTTGAGTGTGGGATCACCTAGCTGAATAACGAAGTCGAGGTGAAAGTGCTGCATCATGGTTGATAATTTAATGTGGTACTCAACATCCATCTATCTATCTATTTATTTAGTTTTTAATAAAATTCCAGTGACATGCTATTCCTTTATTTCCCCAAAATGTAGATTATTTGGAATGTATATGATTTGTATAATATTAATGAAAAATATCAATAAAATAGGAATGCAAATGTAAACTGTTTTGTAAATGCAAGTCTTCTATACAAAGATTAATGTCACATTCACTTTAGTTTTATGTGTGCATTGAGTTGTTGTACATTTAATATACCAAAGTGCATTCAATCAATACAAAACAAAATAACTTAACACACCTTCTGTTACAATTCAGAGCTGGCCCTTTAAGGCTCTCCAGCACACAGTTTGAACATTGACCAATGAAAATCCTTGTCCGGCCTGCTCCATTTGCATGCGGTCCACTAGTAGTACTAGCAGTACTAGTGGACCGCATGAAGCACTTTACATGTTAACTAGTAAGAGCTAAAATGTCCACTAGTTAACAAGTTGACGCATTTTGGACCTTACTAGTCAACTAGTAAGGCGAGAAATATTGCACCAGTTAACTAGTAAAGGCCAAAATGTCCACTAGAAGCACTAGTTGACGCATGTGTTTTAACCTTACTAGTTAACTAGTAAGGCCAAAAATGTTTTACAAGTTAACTAGTAAGAGCTAAAACATCCACTAGTTAACTAGTGGAGGCCCTTTTAGCCTTACTAGTTAACTAGTTACACACATATTGTCAAACTAGTTAACTAGTGTGGTCCCAAAAGCGTAACTAGTTAACTAGTAAGGCTGATTTTGTTCTTACTAGTTAACTAGAAGGAATTTTGTCTCACTAGTTCACTGCAAAGCCGAACTAATTAGGACTTTGACAGACATTTAATAAAAATTTGATAGACATTTAATTAAAAAACGTTTTAATTAAATTGAGCTGTACCAATTTAACGGGAAAGGCAAATGATTTACATGAACTCCACAGCACATACCAGCGAAGCCTTCAGGAAATGAGCAGGACCCCTGGGGTGGAAAAAACACCTGTTACTGAGAGCACAAGAGGTTTGAAAGTCACATTTTGGAATATACTCCCTGTTGGTCCCCTTGTCTGTTTCACCTAGTTTAACAAGGCATCAACCTTTGGCTGTCCATTGAGTTTAATGATTCGTTCTACGTCAACCAACATTTCATTAAGTCTTTCTATGTGTTCATTGACGTTCTCTTCCAACCACTCTTCTAATGTGTCTGGGTAGAAGATAGCATCCATCATTCTCTGGAAAGTTTTTAAAAAGGAATCCCATTCATTCATCAATCTGACAAGAAAGAAAAGCAAAATATTTAGGTAACTGTAAATATGTTTCACTTTACGCATCCCATAGCATGAACAAGCTTTACTAGATCAACTCTTTGAACCAAAATGTCTAATTTATGGTTTATAATAATCCCCTACACCTGATAGCAAACAAACATTGTGACAAATACATTTATGAGTGTTGCATTACCTCTCCAGTCCGTAATTACTGAACAAGGATTGAACAAATTGATACAGACCAAATTAATTTAGGACCATCATTTGTTTCTGAGAACTTCTAAAAAGAACCGTCAAAACAACAACTGGCTCATTTGTTTTTGCCGCACTTCCTGCTACCAGCAGATGGCGCTATTACTATAGCTACTGAATTGCTGAATTTGAGTATGGTCATGTGTTCAGGACAGGACAAGACAAATTTGAAGAGGATCATATCAAAACTGTAGGAGGAGTTTGTTAAAGTATGAAGCCTGAAAATGGCAAAAACTGCAAAAAAATCAGAGAGGAAATTCAAAATGGCAGACTTCCAGTTGTGTTCAGGGCTATGCTCCAAGATACATGTGGCGCTATTGCTATAACCGAATATGAGCATGGTCATGTGTCTAGGATAGGACTCTTATCAAACATGTGAAGTTTGGGGCAGATTGGACATCTTTACTGCAGGCTGTCTGTGGTTGCCTAGCAACATCGGAAATGCAAGCAACACTTATCCGATGATGAATATTGCACCCAGAGGCTGAAATTGGGTTTGCACATCTACATTTGTTAGGCCGCCGAGGGCACACCCTTCGACGAAAACTCTACATCTTCGCAAGTTAACGTCGCAAAGCCCTTAAGATTACACTTACCAAATCTGAAGAGGATCAGATAAAAACTCTAGGAGGAGTTCATTAAAGTACAACGTCCGGAAATGGCAAAAACTGCACAAAATCTGAACACCTGTTGTGTTTAAGGCTACGCTCATAGAGACTTTTTTGTAGGTATTGCGTCATTACATTGTATGTACCGAATTTCATAACTGTACGTGAAATGCAGAGCCGGGGCAATAAAGTAGAGGGGGCCATAAGCCATTTTGCCCCACCCAATTCGGAAACCCATGTCACACGTACATTTTCACCACTTTTGAAGCGTGTGCAAAGTTTCATGAGTTTTCCAGCATGTCTAGGCCCTCAAAAAAGCGATTCACTTTGGAGAAGAAGAAGAAGCGGAATAATAATAATAAACGGAGCAAAAACAATAGGGTCCTCTCACCATCGGTGCTCGGGCCCTAATAACTGTTAAAAGATATGACTGAGCAAAAAAAAAAAAAAAAACTTACTTTTTCAGTTTGTCATTGAAAAATCCAAGATTCCGAGGGTTTGCAAAGTTGTGTTTGCGATGATACGAACTAAATGACCCCCTGAAATGGCTGCACAACACAAGACCAAGAAAACAACCAAGTGAAAGAGAATTAATACTGGCTTATGCTCTGAGTGAATGTCATTTGAGGTCATATTTTTCTGATCACTCACTAGCTTTGCATGATCTTTTTGACTGAACTCTCAAGGTTTTCGTTGATCTTCTTCACCATTTCATAAACATCTGAGCCAGGAAAGGATGCACCCTCACTGCAGAACATTCAAGGAAAGATCCGTTACAAACGTGTGTGTGTGTGTGTATGTGTATGTGTGTGTGTACATTTCATACCACTCATTTTTGCTCATCTCAATTTTACAGCCAAGAATGCGTTGTACTTCACTCTGTGCCTTGGCATCAAACGAACCTAATGCACACAAAACACATGACAGCATAATACCTTTGCAATACATCACATATGCCTTTATTCCCATACTAAACCATTACTGAAATAAAATTTGTTGGTCAGCATAATCCATACACCATATATCCATATACATGAATTTCATAAATACTCACCATATTTTAGTGTCTGAAGACAGACAGCCAGAGAAGGGATGGCCACCGGGAAAAGCTCACACAGCACAGTGTGATGCTCATACCTTAAACACACATTTTCAGTTTTTCATTAACCACAGCTTCTGTCATGTTATACAGAAGTGTGGCAGTAGCCCTGACAAATGGCGGTTCCCATGCCATCTTGGACCAAATAACGCTGTCAAAGCGTTCAAATGAGCACATTGAAACATGGATTAGTGAACCTAAAATATGTCAACTTTCATGTTCAGCATGTTAATTGGCATGTCGCTAATCATTCATATTCGCCCGGTAGAATGTCCTGGCAATAAAAATGCCAAATGGCACAAAAAGGTTGATCACCTCTCGTCCATCTACATGACCAACTCATGCTGAGCACTCTGGTCAGTTCTGTGATTTGAGTGTTTCCTCACTTGAGCAGCAAGCACTAGATCGTATTTTAGTCCTTGGGGACTTTAATTTGCATATTGACGATCCCTCTTGTTCGAATGCAGTTGAACTGTTGTCAATTATGGATTCTTTCAATTTTGTACAGCATGTTTCTGGCCCCACGCATAAAAAGGCCACACGTTGGACTTTTTCTTGTGGCCTAAACATTGATAAACTGAGTGTTGAAGATTTTCAGATTAGTGACCATTGTTGTGTCTCTTTTAATTTGTCACTTATCACGATGCCTGCTGTCCGAAATGTTGTAACACAAAAACGCATCATTAGTGAGACAACATCTAGTGATTTCTCTGCCTCTTTTGAATCTCGCTCCTTTATTGAATGTGATGATGTTGATTCACTTGTGCAAAGTTTTAACAACCACTGTCTGACGGTCTTGGATATGGTAGCGCCTGTTAAAAAGATTTCAGGATCACAGAAGAAGGCTCTTCCATGGATAAATGATAATATTTGTAGTTTTAGGAGAAAATGTCGGAAGACAGAGCGTCTGCGGAAAGCCACTAAATTAGAGGTACACAGACTCCGTTTAAAAGACATGATGCTAGATCTGAATGAATTGATAAAGCAGGCTCACTCAGCTTATTTTTCTAATCTTGTATCAGGAAATAAGATAAATCCAAAAGTCTTGTTTGACACCATTGAAAATCGTACTGCGCCTCTGGCTCCTCTTGTGCCTGTGTACACACATGAGGACTGTAAATAAACAAAGTACATGACACTAGGGCCAGTGTAAATCCTCCACTCATTCCTGGTTGTTTTATTGAGTTTTCACCGGTGACGTCTTGGTTGTCCTTCACTCCTGTCAGCCTACAGGATGTGAAGACCATAACAGGAAATATGAAACCGCCCTCGACCCCCGCTGACATTGTCCCAACAAATCTATTTTTGAAAATGTTTGATATTGTCATCCCTTGTGTGGTAAAAATAATTAATCTGTCACTTAGATCTGGCTCAGTCCCCAACTACTTCAAACACGCTGTGGTAAAGCCGATCCTTAAAAAGGCCAATCTTGACTCTTCAGAACCTAAAAACTATAGGCCCATATCTAAACTTCCATTTATCTCCAAAATTTTGGAAAAAGTAGTGGCATGCCAGCTGACCTCCTTTACGGAGCAGCACAACCTGTTTGATACTTTTCAATCTGGCTTTATCAAACAGCCCTTATCAAAGTCTCTAGTGATGTGATGATGGCAGCAGACTCTGGTCGCTACACTGTACTTGTACTTCTTGATTTAACTTCTGCTTTATAGCGCAAGCAATGTCTCGTTTCCTCCTCTCAAGGAACCAAGGTTACATTAGGTAACTGGAGACGTTTTCAGAACACATCGGTGCTTCGTGATTTTGAATGAATCGTGGGAGACAATTATTCAATGACCCATTCATAAATACAGCCACTTGCTTAGTGAATGAATGAATGAATGACTCACTCATTTAGAGAGTAACTTGGCGTCACCTAATGGCTTCGCTTGGTATCACTTCGTTTTTACCATCATTGCATATTTCTCTATTGAAATGTTTTGTTTAAAACATTTATTTTATAAAGGTATTGATAAAGGTAAAAAAAATTACTGTAACATCAATTTAAGGGGGCAAATATGGTAGAGCGGGTGTATGCAGAATAATGTTAACTGCCTCAGGGGGTGTGCCACTGTAAAAAGTTTGGGAACCACTGATTTACTAGATCGCAAACACTGTAATGCTTTAGGTTTGGGAGTTCCTAAAACTTTTCTATCTTTTACCGTTTGTGTATTGCACGATTAATGGCACAAAATATTTGAAGAAACAGTGCAAGCTTACCTCTGCCAGCCAGTCAGCACAATGCCTTGGAATCTCACAGACTTGTACTGCGGCATGGATGTAATGACTTTCTGCCATTGCAGGTGGTTATTTAAATGGTGATTGATTGGAGTCCATGTCTGGTCAATTTCAGAGGCTCCTTTAAAAGCACTAGCAAACCACACGCCCCGAAATCCAGCCTCCTCATACTTAGAGATATAGTTACCTACAAACAAGAAGTAAATATTTTTTGAGAAAATGTTTGAGGAAAGAAATTTACAGATTGAAAGATTATTCATTGTTTCATAAAGAAGGTGAATCGTTTCATAGGTGAATTTCTAACGTTTTTATAAAAGACTACAAAGAGAATTTTTTTTCTTCTGAATAATAAGCATAGATTGTTGACTTTGTCATTTATAAGAAACAAAAGATGGCCTCACCGATCTCCTTCACGTTCAAGTTTTGAGTGTACTCCCATATCATTGGCGATGCAAGATCTTGCAAACCTGATTCTAAAAATCAGAACCAAAAATATTATACTTGCTTTTCTACGCTATTACCATTGTTGTATTTTTTGAAAGCTTAAAGGTGCACAAAGTAATTTTCAATTGAAAAAGTAATTGTCCCACCACTTCATGCCCCTTTTTCATACTTTCAGTTACGGAATAAATCATTTCATAAGGTGACAAAATGTTTGCATGATGCGTCACCCACACCAATAGGTGTCACTGTTATTAGATTTTTTTGTAACTTTTTTTTACTATCATTATATGCACATACATTACAGTAAATTAACAATGTGAAACTGATGTCTTCTTTAACTGTAACAGCAGCCCACAGTGTGTGCAATGTGGGTTTGGATATTTAAGTCCTTCCCATAGAGTTTATTTTGAAATAAAACTAATGTTATTGAAGCTGTGGCTTTTGAGCTCTCAATGATAATTTGGATACATTGAATTTATCAAAATTGACACCTGCAATTTAAAGAAATAATGAATTTAAAGGCTTGCATTAAACCTTTGATAGATTTGGAGCTGAGCTTCCTAAACATGTCATCCCACAAGATCAGCTTGATTCCTTGCTTCAGTTTGATCATAAATTTCCCCACTGAGGTCACATGATTGAAGAACAGCTTTTCATGGTCTCCATTGTTGGCCTCCAACCAGCGCTTCGAATCTTCGCTTTCGCCCAGGCCACGCACCTAAATGAATTATATCAAAAGTGGACAGCGCTTGGGGTTATGTATTACAAGTAACATGAGTTATGTAATAAGATTACTTTTTTCATGTAAATAGTAAAGCAATTCATTACTTTTAAATTTACAAGAGAACTATCTGAGATACTTTTTCAAATATGCTTGTGGCGAGGGGGGCGTGGTTCCGCGAAGTCTGTAGCGGGAGAGAAGTCAGCGAGCCGCGCAGTGAGTAAGTGGGTCAAGTGCAGATGACGAACACCTGTGTCTGATTGCAGTAATTGGCGTGGAGACTGCATATAAGCTGCCGGCGGTGAGAGAGAAGCTGAGAGAGACCTGGGACTCGCACTACACTTGTGGACGCACGAAGCTGAACCCGAGACCGAGTGTCTAGTTTAAATTGCCTGTTCTCTGTTTGCCGTGAGAGTGACACGGCGGCCGCGCACGAGCGCACCCTTTCTATTGCCTTTTATTTAAGTGTGTAATAAAGTGCGAGTCCCAAATTTCGCCGACCTCGTCTTCTTCTTCCTCCAACCACACTGAATACACTACACTGGTGCCGAAACCCGGGAAGAAGAAGACTGCCGCCGCCATGCAGACCCCGCCGGGAACGCCGTTTGCGGAGCTCATCCAGACGCTCGCGGGTCTTCACTGGGAGCAACATCACGCCCTGCTGGCCGTAAAAGAGGAGCAGGATCAGCGGTTCCAGTTGCTGCTCCAAGGCCAGCAAGAAGACCGCGAGCTGTTCCGGAGCTGGCTCGACCGGGAGGTTCGGGCCGTCCCCTTTCCAGCCACGGCCTCGGCCCCGCCCCTGCCTCTCAACAAAATGGGTCCCCAGGACGATCCGGAGGCGTTCCTGGACTTATTTGAGAGGTCGGCCGAGGCCCGGGGATGGCCCCAAGCGGACTGGCCCATGCGGCTCATCCCTTTATTATCGGGTGAGTCCCAGATCGCCGCCAACCAGCTGCCAGTCCAGAACCTCCTGGTCTACGAAGATCTGAGGCGCGCCATTCTGCAGCGGGTCGGCCGGACCCCCGAACAACATCGTCAGCGGTTCCGGTCCTTGAGCCTGGAGGAGTCTGGCCGACCCTTCGTGCTGGCGCAACAGCTCCGGGACTCCTGCCGCAGATGGCTGATGGCCGTCGGAGGCGACGTCGAGGATGTCATCAGCAAGGTGGTACTGGAGCAGTTCGTCACTAAGCTGCCTAAGAAAACTGCTCAGTGGGTCCAGTGCCACCGCCCGACGTCGCTGGACCAGGCCATCCACCTGGCGGAAGATCACATGGTGGCGTGCTCAGGGGTCGGCGAACCCCTTCCATCAGCCTCTCTCTCTCCATCTCTCTCTCTCGCTACCCCTTCTCTCCCCAAACCTGTGCCCCTTCCCAGGTCTCGCGGGGGGCTGGTGCCCCGGCCGGCGCCAAGGTGGAGGACAGGGACCCCGGCGGAGGCCTTCCCTGCGTCCCGGGCCCCACCCAGGGGGCCCGCTACGACCGACCACCCCGTTCCGAGTCCGGCAGCCCTGCGCTCTCCACGCCAATTCCTTGACCCGCTTCCCGCCACTGGAGCGGCGGGGAGGCCTGGGCCGGCCTGTTGGCGCTGCGGGGACCCGGGACACTTTGTAGATCGGTGTCCGGTTATGGAGGTGGGGACGCTGATCCGGGTTCCCGACGCGCCGCAGGCTGCCCCCGATCAAACTGGCCTGTACCAGATACCAGTGAGTATCAAGGGGGGTACTTATCAGGCTTTGGTGGATTCAGGCTGTAACCAAACCTCTATACATCAAAGTCTGATACAACCGGGGGCATTGGATAACAGCCGCATGGTTAAGGTGCGGTGTGTGCACGGGGTGGTGGTGAGATACCCGTTAATGCCGGTCGTAATTCAATTTAGGGGGCAAAAGCATAGTGTGGAGGTGGCCGTTAACCCGCACCTCCGGCATCCGCTCATTCTGGGGATGAATTGGCCTGCCTTTAATGAATTATTGGGGTCGTTATCAACGGGTGCCTCTTGGGGAAAAAAAAACAAGGGAAAGACAGCGGTTGTTCAGCTGGGGGATGCTGAGCCGGGACCACTGGGTCCTGCTGCAGGGGAACAGAGGGCTCTGGCGAGAACGGTTCTCTCCGAGCGCGATGATTTTCCCCTGGAGCAGTCCCAGGATGAGACTCTAAAGAACGCCTTTAATCAGGTCCGCTCTATCGACGGCCAGTTGCTTCACCCAGACCAACCGCTCTCTTATCCCTATTTTGCTGTATTGAAAGATAGGTTGTATCGGGTGACCCAAGACACCCAGACAAAGGAAGATACAACACAGTTGTTGGTTCCTAAAAGCCGCCGGAAAATGCTTTTTCAGGCGGCTCACTCTAACCCAATGGCCGGGCATTTAGGGCAGGCGGCGACACTAAACCGTCTCATGGCCCGGTTCTTCTGGCCGGGCATTCACGAGAACGTGCGCAGGTGGTGCGCGTCTTGTCGTGAATGTCAGTTGGTGAATCCACCGGCCGATCCAAAAGCACCATTGTGCCCCCTTCCGTTAATGCAGGTCCCCTTCGAGCGAATTGGTATGGACCTCATCGGGCCATTAGAGCGGTCGGCACGAGGGCATCGCTTTGCGTTGGTTCTGGTGGACTACGCAACGCGATACCCAGAAGCAGTCCCGCTTCGTAACATTTCGGCTAAAAGTGTTGCGAGCGCACTCTTCTCGTTAATCTCCCGAGTGGGAATCCCCAAGGAGATTCTCACTGATCAGGGCACGGCGTTCATGTCACGAACGATTCGCGAACTCTACGAATTGTTGGGCATTAAATCGATTCGCACTAGCGTCTACCACCCACAGACGGACGGTTTAGTGGAACGATTTAATCGCACTTTGAAAGCCATGATTCGTAAGTTCGTTCACGAGGACGCCAAAAATTGGGATAAATGGCTAGAACCCCTCTTGTTCGCTGTACGCGAGGTCCCACAAGCCTCCACGGGGTTTTCCCCCTTCGAGCTCCTCTACGGACGGCAGCCCCGCGGGGTGCTTGACGTTCTTAGAGAGACTTGCGAGGACGGACCGTCCGCTGCTAAGAACGAAATTCAGTATGTCCTGGACCTGAGAACAAAGCTCCACACTTTGGGGCGGCTATCAATGGAGAATTTGTTACAGGCCCAGGGCAGACAGAGTCAGCTTTACAACAGGGGAACTAGACTCCGCCAATTTGCACCGGGAGATAAGGTACTTGTATTACTCCCTACTTCCAGCTCTAAATTACTCGCAAAGTGGCAAGGGCCCTTTGAGGTCACACGGCGAGTTAATGATCTTAACTATGAGGTAGCCCGTACAGACAGAGGTGGAGCACATCAAGTTTATCACCTCAACCTCCTCAAAAAGTGGGTTGAGGCAGAGTCAGTGATGCTGGCGACTGTGGTGAGCGGAGAGGAGGATCTCGGGCCTGAGGCGAGTTCAAAATCGCAATCTCTCGCGCTGGCTCTTGGTGGAGATCACCTCTCGCCCTCCCAGCTCACTGACGTGAAAAATATTCAAGCTGATTTTGCGGATGTGTTTTCTCCCCTGCCTGGTCGGACGAACCTCATTCAGCACCACGTTGAGACAGAACCTGGGGTGGTGGTACGCTGCCCCCCGTATCGTTTGCCTGAACATAAAAAAAGGTAGTTCAGACTGAATTAGAGACTATGTTGGAAATGGGGGTAATAGAAGAGTCGAGCAGTGACTGGGCGAGCCCGATAGTCTTAGTTCCTAAAACTGACGGCTCGGCCCGCTTCTGTGTCGACTATAGAAAGGTGAACGCGGTGTCCAAATTTGATGCTTATCCAATGCCGAGGGTTGACGAATTGCTTGATCGGCTGGGTACTGCTCGTTTTTATTCGACATTGGACTTAACGAAGGGTTATTGGCAGATCCCCTTGTCTCCAATGTCCAAAGAAAAAACAGCTTTCACGACGCCGTTTGGATTACACCAATTTGTTACCCTTCCTTTCGGGTTGTTCGGGGCTCCAGCGACCTTCCAGCGTCTGATGGACAAGATTCTCCGGCCGCATGCTGCATATGCCGCTGCCTACTTGGATGATATTATCATCTATAGTACCGATTGGCAGCGTCATATGCAGCATTTGCGGGCTGTCCTGAAGACGCTGAGAAGGGCGGGGCTCACGGCCAACCCGAAGAAGTGTGCAATTGGGCGTGTGGAAGTGAGGTATCTGGGTTTCCACTTGGGTCACGGACAGGTGCGTCCCCAAATTGATAAGACGGCAGCAGTTGCGACCTGCCCGAGACCCAAGACCAAGAAGGAGGTTAGACAGTTCCTGGGGCTAGCGGGATATTACAGGAGGTTTGTGCCTAATTATTCGGACCTCGCTAGCCCGCTGACTGATTTAACTAAAAAGGAAGCGCCAGATACGGTCCAGTGGACGGAGCACTGCCAGCAGGCCTTTACCCAGATAAAGGCTGCTCTGTGTGGCGGCCCGCTTTTGCATGCTCCTGACTTCTCTCTTCCTTTTATCCTACAGACGGATGCATCGGACAGGGGGCTGGGCGCGGTCCTGTCCCAGGAGGTGGAGGGTGTAGAGCGGCCGGTGCTGTACATCAGTCGTAAGCTCTCTAAGAGAGAGACGATGTACAGCACCATTGAAAAAGAGTGCTTGGCCATCAGGTGGGCTGTTCTCACCCTCCGCTACTACCTCCTGGGGCGGGAGTTCACCCTCTGTTCGGACCACGCTCCCCTGCAGTGGCTCCACCGCATGAAAGATACCAACGCGCGGATCACCCGTTGGTATCTAGCTTTACAGCCTTTTAAGTTCCAGGTGATCCACAGGCCGGGTGCACAGATGGTTGTGGCTGACTTCCTCTCCAGGAGGGGGGGGGGGGAGGCTGCAGGCCAGACGGCTCCCCGGCCTGAGACGGCCGGTGGGGGTATGTGGCGAGGGGGGCGTGGTTCCGCGAAGTCTGTAGCGGGAGAGAAGTTAGCGAGCCGCGCGGTGAGTAAGTGGGTCAAGTGCAGATGACGAACACCTGTGTCTGATTGCAGTAATTGGCGTGGAGACTGCATATAAGCTGCCGGCTGAGAGAGAGAAGAGAGAGAGACCTGGGACTCGCACTACAATTGTGGACGCACGAAGCTGAACCCGAGACCGAGTGTCTAGTTTAAATTGCCTGTTCTCTGTTTGCCGTGAGAGTGACACGGCGGCCGCGCACTAGCGCACCCTTTCTATTGCCTTTTATTTAAGTGTGTAATAAAGTGCGAGTCCCAAATTTCGCCGACCTCGTCTTCTTCTTCCTCCAACCACACTGAATACACTACAATGCTCAATTACAGAAATATACTTAATGCATTTTATCTCACTTTATTAACCAATGTCTTTGCTGCTGACATTTGATGATCTAATTCAACCATAGTACTAAGCAAAAATAACTTTAGATAAGCATCACGTGTGTTCATTTTTTTTATATTGCTGAAGTAAGAGTGTTGAACTTTCTTCTCCTGCATTGTATCCTTCTGCAGTCCAGGGGTGTGTTTCCCAAAAGCTACTCTGTGTATTTAATCTCACTATATTAACCAATTTATTAATAAACAATTGAAATTGAAAAATACTGTTTTCAGGAAACAGTCGTGACTAGCAAGTTGATTTCTTCAACAATGCCTCGCACTATGGTCGTTATGCTAAGCAGTGAGTTACGTCGCTGTACGGGAAACACAGTCCAGAATGGCAGAACAGCTAAAAGGTTTGTTTGAGCTGCACCCTCTACTGTACAGATGTGGCTTATGAAAACAATGAAAACAATCTCATCATCACGCCTTTCTGTTATTTTCTTTCTTTCATGAAACAACCATTTTTAACTGGTCCGTAATGAATAAAAATCCACCGACCTCGTCAGCTCCAATGTGGAACCACCGTGCTTCCTGGTGCTTCTTCATAACTTGAGCTAACATGTCCTGAACAAGTTTCATGCTTTCTGGGGCCAGAGGGTTTAGGCTATTGGGAAACGTTTCCACTTCTCTCAATCTGAAATACTTCTCGTGTTTTAACACAAACTGAAATGTGAACAGAAAGACTGGTTAAGTGTGAGCAGGAGTGTTAGGCATGCTAATAAAGTCAAGTAAAATTACAAAGCATTTGCATGAATTTTGCCTCGAAAAACAACCACCATGAATGCTTGCCCTTGATGCGTATGTAAATTTTTTTAAAGGTGCCTTTAATGCTTTACTGAAGTATATGCAGTGAGCACATGTTTGAGATACATATAGTTTTATGATAATTAGCTTCTTTTGTACTTGCCTCCATGTGTCCGAACACCTGCACAAGAGGAATTAGTTCAAGCTTGTGCTGTTTGGCAAGTGACTTAATTTTCTCTATGTCTTCCGGACTTTACCATAAACAATAAAGACAAACAAGTGGGGAAAATACGTGTAAATAGAGATTAAGAGAAAGCAATTAAGAGAAAGAGGCAAAAGCATGAGATTATGTTCACTGAATATATTATAACAACAGTTCACCCACAAATTGTATGGAAAAGTGCTGCATACAGTAACTATTCTTCAGGATACCTACTTTTGCATTCCACAAAAAATAGCAGCATACAGCTTTGGAATGACATGAGAGTGAGTAAATAATGGAATTTAAATTTTTGAGTCAAATTAAGTCAAGTTCAGCTCATCAGAAGCACAATTCTGTGCCCACCTGTACGCAAATTTTGATTTGAGAATTGCGAGCTCCCCCTCATAAGGAAACATATCCTCATATTCCAGCAATATCCCATTAGCACCCAGAGATGACAGTAGAGGGAATATCTGTTGAAGAACATGAAGGGAAACTTTAAAAAGGACACTATTCATACATACACATTTGAAACACAATGCATTCACTGATTCCCACCTCTTGGAGGTATGTGACTTTGGGTGCTGCACCTTTCAGATCTAAATGTACAATCTTTAGTGGATCTGTCAGTGTATTCTCAGAAATGTCTGGCTCAAAGTCCTCTTGGTTGGATTGGATCATGTTTTTTTTCTCTGGCTGAACCACTGAGGTGGTATTTTCTTTTTTGACCGGATCTTCCTGATTTTCATCCAAATTCAGCTGCGGGACACGCTGGTCAGCCCAGAACTTACTACCTTGTATGACTTGGTGTTTCTTTCCACTTGTGCCTTTGTTTGAGCTATGAATAGAGGGTAAATAAATTGCAATTTACGAGCTTGTTTGGAACAATGAAGCCTGGTTTGAAAGATGCACGTATGCACGTGTGTATATGGAGACGTTTGGGAACTACAATCCTCACCTTGGGCTAAAAATAAGTTTCCCCATGGCAACAATCACCAACCCACAGATGATAAACCTCAATAACTTTTGATTGTTCATGTTAGTGTCTCTGCAGGTGGATGGAATAAACCATAAAATTCAAGGCAGGCTTTAAACTCAGGTGACCTTTAAAATACAAAATTTGTATTGGAAATCACAACACATAAAATGTTTTACCTATTAGTGTTTATAATATAAATAGAAAAAATGTTATCTTCTAAATACATATTTATTATTAAATATATGTATTTATAGTAATAATCATAATCATAAAACACTTTGAAAACACTTTACAAATACAAATTGTCTGGTTTAAAAAAAAAAGAAAATGCATCAATAATCAAAGTAGATCAAAAATACAGCATGCATTTTATTTATTTTCTCACAATTCTGACTTTAAGGATAACTTTTTTCCTTCCAGGCTTTATAAATGGATGTATCTTGCCATTAGTCTAGAAATATCGAAACGTCTACTTACTTTGTTAAAGATCATCAATTCTTTAGGAAAACTAAATCCTTTATGCAGGAATTCAGCAGACATGCATTTACTTCCGTAAGTAGTTTGTGCTGCAAATCCATTTGACACAACTTCAACCCTGGTTCATCCTGTTTAACCGGTGACGTACTCACGGCAGCTTATTTCCATTGTCAATTTATGATGACAGATGGTTGGTTGGCAAACACTTTTATGCACTTGACCAAATTAACGCCAACACTTGAATGGAACCTGGGTGACAATGAAAGTAAGTGTGCGCGTCACATCGACACATTAAGACGTGTGTTTTAAAAAGGGTTATTCTGACATGCGACCGTAATATGTCTTATACATGAGCACATAAATAATACCAGTTGCTAGTACAACATAAATGATGTGCAGTATATTACAAGTACAACATACATGACTTACTGTTGTTAAAAATAAATTAAAATAAATGACAGTTGACAGTCATGTCAAGAACGTAACATCGGAGCCCTGCTATGTTAGGCTACATGATACACTACAGCCAAATCATTATCTAATTATTCTTTTGAAGACAAAACATATCTAAATATATATCTAAAAATATATTTTGCCTGTTATATTTTATATAGGAAGTCCAAATTTGAGAGATCTAGTGACATTAGTATTTTGCATTGTTTTAATGTAGCTAATACATGCTAATGAATTGCATAATCAGTTTAACAATTTAAGTTAAATAGTTTAATCTCAATGCTTTAAGGAAAACAATAAGATGTTTGCCTTATATGAAAATATGTAAAATGCAAAAACTTCAACGTTGAATGAATACACGAGTGTGGCATGTGACCAGCATGTGACACAGTTGACCTGTAGTTATATCAGCTGCTTTCTTTTAAGTCCCGCCCTTTTCCTCTTACTGTTTGCTTTGATTGGGCAGAGCCTCTCGTAGGCGCTCTACGATTGGAGAGTTTAGAAGTAATTCACAGAGCCCTACCAACCACAGCACAGGCATACGAGTAGCAGTAAAAAACAATGGCGTCGCATTTCAGCGGAGTGCTTCAGCTCACAGATTTGGATGATTTTATCACTCCGTCTCAGGTTGAATTGTTGTTTCTGTCCGTGTCTTTAAAAGCAGCCACATTTCTGTTAATTTAACGCATTTACATTTAATCAGCTGAATATGGTGGGCAAAAAATAAACGGTCAGCTGATCAAATTATAAATGGATGTAACTTTGTATAACGTTAGAGATAACTATAACGTTACCGTTTCTAAAAGTGATACATGTTTCTGACAGGTCTTATTTTTAGTACTGTAAATACGGTAAATGCTAATTATCAAGAACATTTGCTTAGTTAGAGCTCCTAAGGATGGGCCCACATTATTTGCACTGTCAGATACAGAAAGTGACTGTCTAAAACCTAATGATCTGCCAACTACTGTAAGTTATATAAAATCAATGTACAGTGGTCCTAAAAAGGATGACAAACAGTTTGTTGGATATTATTCAAAATGTCTATTCAAAATGTATTTTGACAGTTTGTTATGCACTGAAATTTACTGTTTCACTATTTAATAAAAAATGAAGGCCGCTAATACTTGGTTTGATGTTTTGACATATCATATATTTGTAATCTAAAGCAATAGCAGTCGTACATTTTTAACTATGACCTAAGTGTCCAAAAGTTTGGGGTCAGGAAGATTTTTAAAATGTTTTTGAAAGGAGGCTCTTCTGCTCACCAAGGCTGCATTTAGTTGATCAAAAATACAGTAAAAACAATAATATTGTAAAATATATTATTACAATTTAAAATAACTGTTTTCTATTTGAATATATTTTAAAATGTAATTTATTCAAGTGTTGTCATTATCAACGTTGAAAACAGTTGTGCTGCTTAATATTTGATGTGTATACCATGATACTCTTTTTCGGAATTATTTGATGAATAGAAAGTTGAAAAGAAAAGCATTTATTTCAAACGGAAATCTTTTGTAACATTTTAAATATCTTTACTGACACGTTTGGTCACTTTTATGCACCCTTGCTGATAAAAAGTAAATTGATTTCTTAACACTCTTATTAACCCCAAACATTTAAACGGTAATGTATAGCAGAATATAATTTCACTGCTGTTAATTTCCCCAATTGATCAGGAATGTGTAAAGCCTGTAAAGGTGGAAAAGAAACAGGGCAGATCTGTGGCTAAAATCCAGATTGAAGATGATGGCAGTTATTTTCAGGTCCATCAGGTGAGTACAAATTCTATGCCTTTTATTTTTTCAGCCAGTATTGTGGTGCTGTGTCTTGTTTCATTTGATAGCTAAAAGCAAAGTATGTTTTTGATTTCACCTTAGATACGTTGACATTTCTTATTTCCCAGGATGGTCAAAAGGAAAAGTTGGAGAAAGCCAAGATTACGCTGAACGACTGTCTCGCTTGCAGTGGCTGCATCACGTCTGCGGAGAGTGTCCTTATCACCCAACAGAGTCATGAGGAACTGTACCGTGTGCTACGTCATAATAAAGTGTGCAGTACTTTACGCTCATAAAACTGCATTTAACTTTTTGGTCCAAATGAATAGTTCACCTAAAAGCATGTTTGTGTCTCTGAGCAGCAGGTTAGCAGTAGCGAGCAGAAGGTGGTGGTGGTGTCTGTATCACCTCAGTCAAGAGCCTCTCTAGCTGCGCACTACGGTCTCAAAAGCAGCGAGGTGGCCCACAGACTCACCAGATTCCTGAAAAATGTGGGTGAGTTGGAAGCTGCAATTCATCTGATCAGTCAAAGACATCCTCCTATGGAAGCTTATTTCCGCAACGAAATAAAAAATACATTTTAAAAAAGGTTTAAAAAAGGCGACTTTTTTCGAACACTTTAATTTTTCCGGAGAATTGTATAAACTCAGAATGGCGAGACAAAATTCGCAAATAACTTTTTTATTTTTTAGACCGTGGCAGGAAAAAAAAGAATTGCTAGTTTAGAATTTCTAAGGAAAAAGGCAGAATTACGAGATGTACACTTGGAATTACAAGAAAAATGTCAGAATTATGAGATGTAAACTCAGAATTAGGAGGGGAAAAATCAGAATTGCGAAATGTAAACTAAGAATTACGAAAAAAAAAAAGTCAGAATTAGGAGATAAATTCAAAATTGTGAGATGTAAACTCAGATTTAGGAGTTTATAACTTACAATTGTGAGCTATTGTGAGAAGAAAAGTCCAAATTGTGACAAATTGCTAAATGGGTTTCCATATGCTCCTCTGTGTATTGAGATCATGGAAGTGCCATACTGATCTTTCAGGTGTCCATCATGTGTTTGAGACTGGCTTCAGTCGCTCTTTCAGCCTGTTAGAAAGCCAGAAGGAGTTTCTGGAGCGATTCAATCGGAAGGAAGTGGACAAGAAGGCCCTTCCGATGCTGGCGTCTGCCTGTCCAGGTAGTCTTTTCTCAATCTGTATTTTTATTTTCTGAACTATTCATGGTTGTGTGCTTTATTATGGGTCCAACATGGCTTTATTCTCTGTATTTCATCCAGGGTGGATTTGCTATGCTGAGAAGACTCATGGTGAATTCATCCTCCCGTACATCAGCACAACGCGCTCGCCCCAGCAGATCATGGGTTCTCTAGTCAAGGGCTATTTTGCCTCTCAGGAGGTACTAAACAATGAATTTCTGTTCAGAGAGTGAGGAACTGCCCACAATGCTTTGTCCCACATTAAAAACATGTATTGTTTAAACTATTTAAGTTGACAGTGAGTCATATATATATATATATATATATACAGGTCCTTCTAAAAAAATTAGCATATTGTGATAAAGTTCATTATTTTCCATAATGTAATGATAAAAATTAAACTTTCATATATTTTAGATTCATTGCACACCAACTGAAATATTTCAGGTGTTTTATTGTTTTAATACTGATGATTTTGGCATACAGCTCATGAAAACACAAAATTCCTATCTCAAAAAATTAGCATATCATGAAAAGGTTCTCTAAACGAGCTATTAACCTAATCATCTGAATCAACTAATTAACTCTAAACACCTGTAAAAGATTCCTGAGGCTTTTAAAAACACCCAGCCTGTTTCATTACTAAAAACCGCAATCATGGGTAAGACTGCCGACCTGACTGCTGTCCAGAAGGCCATCATTGACACCCTCAAGCAAGAGGGTAAGACACAGAAAGACATTTCTGAACAAATAGGCTGTTCCCAGAGTGCTGTATCAAGGCACCTCAGTGGGAAGTCTGTGGGAAGGAAAAAGTGTGGCAAAAAACGCTGCACAACGAGAAGAGGTGACCGGACCCTGAGGAAGATTGTGGAGAAGGACCGATTCCAGACCTTGGGGGACCTGCGGAAGCAGTGGACTGAGTCTGGAGTAGAAACATCCAGAGCCACCGTGCACAGGCGTGTGCAGGAAATGGGCTACAGGTGCCGCATTCCCCAGGTCAAGACACTTTTGAACCAGAAACAGCGGCAGAAGCGCCTGACCTGGGCTACAGAGAAGCAGCACTGGACTGTTGCTCAGTGGTTGCATGTCATTCGGAAATCAAGGTGCCAGAGTCTGGAGGAAGACCGGGGAGAAGGAAATGCCAAAATGCCTGAAGTCCAGTGTCAAGTACCCACAGTCAGTGATGGTCTGGGGTGCCGTGTCAGCTGCTGGTGTTGGTCCACTGTGTTTTATCAAGGGCAGGGTCAATGCAGCTATCAGGAGATTTTGGAGCACTTCATGCTTCCACCTGCTGAAAAGCTTTATGAAGATGATGATTTCATTTTTCAGCACGACCTGGCACCTGCTCACAGTGCCAAAACCACTGGTAAATGGTTTACTGACCATGGTATTACTGTGCTCAATTGGCCTGCCAACTCTCCTGACCTGAACCCCATAGAGAATCTGTGGGATATTGTGAAGAGAAAGTTGAGAGACGCAAGACCCAACACTCTGGATGAGCTTAAGGCCGCTATCGAAGCATCCTGGGCCTCCAGAACACCTCAGCAGTGCCACAGGCTGATTGCCTCCATGCCACGCCGCATTGAAGCAGTCATTTCTGCAAAATGATTCCCGACCAAGTATTGAGTGCATAACTCAACATAATTATTTGAAGGTTGGCTTTTTTTTAAAATTAAAAACACTTCTTTTATTGGTCGGATGAAATATGCTAATTTTTTGAGACAGGAATTTTGTGTTTTCATGAGCTGTATGCCAAAATCATCAGTATTAAAACAATAAAACACCTCAAATATTTCAGTTGGTGTGCAATGAATCTAAAACATATGAAAGTTTAATTTTTATCATTACATTATGGAAAATAATGAACTTTATCACAATATGCTAATTTTTTTAGAAGGACCTGTATATATATATATATATATATATGTTACTATATATATATATATATATATATATATGTTATATATGTCTCAGCTATTTTAATTTACATGACAAATCAAGGTCAAAAAGCATTTTATTCTCCATCATTTGCTTTGATAGGGTATTTCACCACAGAAGATCTACCATGTGACTGTGATGCCCTGCTATGATAAGAAACTAGAGGCTTCCAGACCAGACTTTTACCTTAGCGAGTACGAGACCAGAGAGGTGGACTGTGTTATCACTTCAGGTGAGTGAATCTAACAACATTACAAGATGAACAGGTGTACAACAACAAGGCTCAGTCCCTCATCTTGTATGCGTTTGGTTCCCAGGAGAAGTTCTGAAGATGTTGGAGGAGGAGAATGTGTCCTTGAGAGATGTGGATTTGGCCCCTTTAGACACAATGTGAGTTATTCATGTTTGCCAAACCAATAGTATTGATGCATAATAGAAATTGTCATACGTGAATGTGTGTTTTTAGGTTCAGTAACGTCTGCGGGGAGGAGCTGCTGCGTCACGCAGGAAGTGGATCTGGAGGATACCTTCATCACATCTACAAACATGCCACAAAACAGCTGTTCGGGGTTGAAGTAGATGAACTCGCATACAAGACAGTGAAGTATGTCTGAACACAGCAATACTGTTACAAAGATCCTAGAGCTGGGTTATATGTACACTGCCGTTCAAAAGGTTGGGGGTCAGTCTTTTTTTGTTGTTGTTAAAGAAATTCATACTTTTATTAATCAAGGATGCATTTAATTTGATCACAAATGTGTCACAAAAGATTTTAAAATTAAAATAATTATTGTCCTTTTAAACTATAAATCTCTCAAAATGTATCCGTTTCAGTATCAGTTTTTTTAAAACATTGAACATTAAGAAATGTTTCTTGATCAAATCATCATATTAGAATGATTTCTGAAGGATCATGTGACACTGAAGACTGGAGTAATGATGCTGAAAATACAGCTTTGATCACAGGAATAAATTAAATTCAAGAATAAATTAAATAAATTATAAAAATAAATTAAAGATTAAAGTATATTCAAATAGAAAACAGTTCTTTTAAATTGTAATAATATTTCACAATATTACAGTTTTATATACAGCAGAAGAGACTTCTTTCAAAAACATTGAAAAATGTTACCAACCCAAACTTTTGAATGGTTGTGTAAACACTTTATTGATATTTTAATTAATATTACCTAAATATGAATACTCGTTTTAAGGTTGAGATAGTTTGAAATCAATAAACGTTAGAAAAAATGACCATCAGGGTTTTCGCAGATCAGGAAAACCTAGAAATATGAGAGAATTTTTAAAAGTGTTTTTTTTTTAAGGTCTGGAAAAGTCCAAATTATTAATAATAATAGCCTTAGATCGTGGTAATATCGTGGAATTTTCTATAGCCAGTAGTTACACCCAGTTCTTTTAAAAGTTCTTTTTTAACTAGAAAGAAATCACCCTGTAATTTCTAATTTACTAATTACCAATTTAATCTAATTTCTGTATAAAATGATTTAAAAAACAATTTTATAACTGGAAATTGGTCAGAAATTGTAGTTACCATTTAATACCATGGTATTATTTGAAGTGCATTGGAGCACAGTGTAAATACTTTGGTATATGAATATAATAATCATTCAGTTCCATGGTATGTATCAAAGCTCCTTAGTATGAACAAGACACCCTGATACCTTTACCATGGTACTACCACAGTACTGCTTTGTTAAGGAATAAAATGCTTGTCACATTTGATTTATTTAAAAAGACTGTTCTTAACAAGTGTTTGTTCTTCAAATAAAACTTCCAAAAGTTGTGTATCGTGGTAGTTCCTCTGTACTTTTTTCGTAAGGTACATTTTTTTTGTCTTCTCTTTTTGTTCATACAGAAATAAGGACTTCCAGGAAGTCACTCTGGAGAAGGATGGTCAAGTTCTGCTGCGTTTTGCTGCCGTCTATGGCTTCAGGAACATTCAGAACCTGGTGCAGAAGCTGAAAAGAGGGAAGTCACCGTACCACTTTGTAGAAGTGATGGCATGTCCGTCAGGTAGGAAATTACACCACTAGTCCTGTTCTCTTGAATAATATCTGTTCTAAACTTGCATAACCTGTTAGGGCCCTATCATACACCAGGCGCGACGCAAGTGTGTTTTGCCTGACGTAGTTATCATTTTCACGTCCTGCTCCACGTTGTTTAAATAGCAAATGCATTTGTACGCCTATGGGCGTGCTGGTCTGAAAACGGGGTGTGTTTGGGCGCATTGATGGCGCGTTGCTATTTTGAGGCAACTGAAATAGACTTTTTTTAACAAAAAAAATATTGCACCATTGACTTTATACCAGGTTTCATTTGGTTTGGTCAATGGTGCAATATTTTTTTTGTTAAAGAGCGCGTTAGTAATGTGCGCCTATAGGCAGGTCCACAACGCGCGTACACTCTGCTTATTACACACACATGGAAGCGCAGCAGCACAAACATGTCAAATATTAAAATTAAATGATTACAATATAAAAGATTAATATTGTGTATATAAAGATATGGTGGAATCTGGCTTGTCCCGTAGATGGTCACACGCATTAACCTCGCGCACGAGCAGATCCGTTTCCTCATTGGAGAAGCGTTCAGTTTTTCCGCTTGAAAATTCCGCCATGTAAATAGCAATGGGAGACGAGACTCTGGTTGGTTTATTGCACGTTACGCCCAAAACACACCCATTACCCATTAAGAGAATAGGGACAACCCTTTTGGACCATGCGTCCCGCACGCCGACCATTTTTCCCGTAGCAAAAGTGGATTCGGACACGCTCTAAGTGCACGTGCGCCTGCTCTTTAGACCATGCGCTTAGATCGTTAAAATAGGGCCCCTAATGTTAGTCAGTGTTGTTTAGTAGTGTTTTAAAATAAGGTCTGATTCACAAAAGCTTTTAACTTTACAGGATGTCTTAACGGCGGCGGTCAGCTCAAACCTTCATCAAATCAATCCAACAAAGAGTTGCTGCAGCAGGTGGAGGAGCTTTACCACAGTGAACGCACCGCGGTGCCAGAGGAGGACTCGCGAGTGGCTGAACTCTATCAGCGCTGGGGCGAGAGCGTGGGAGACGGGAAAGCCCGACAGTTACTGCACACGCAGTACCACGCCGTAGAAAAAAACAACAGTGGCCTCAGTATAAAGTGGTGAGGAGCTGCCCATACACTGATCAACCAACTACATTGTTAGCGTTTTTCCTTTTTGTGTGTAAAGGCAATATTTAACATAGACACTACACCAGCTATACATGCCATTTGAATGGAGAGATTAAGTAATATTCCCTGCAAATATTAGAGATCTGCTGAAGAACGTAACATATCAAACCGGCCTTTATGTATTTTACACTTGTCCATGAATGTTGCCTTGTTTTATTTTACTTCATTTATCCATGAGTTTGTGTGTCTTTTTGAAAGTGTTGAATGCTTCTGTAAATTCATTGTTACTATGTAGTATACACTGAAAACAGTACTTTTTGTCTTGTTTTTGAGAATACATTTTGGTTCATGATGACAATAAAAAGATAACGTTGCCATGTATATAATGATTCCATGAATGTAATTATATTTATTGAGCAAATAAACTACATATATTTTACTCAATACATTTTTTTGTGCATTTGTGATTTTATTTATATCATGCATTTTGATTCACGGCATTTTAAATTACCCCCCTTTTTTTCCAAAAAAGCAACAACAAAAAAGTTTGTATTAAAATTGGTCCTGCACAGTACATTATTTTCATTTATGTAACATTGTATTTAAAACGGGATTATAAACCTTGAATTATGGTATAATTTTATTACAATTTTATACCATGATAAAGTTGATCCAGGACTGTTTGCAGACTTCTGGTGTTATAATATTGCAACATAAGTATTTTACAACTAGTACTTGATATTGTTTCACACAAAGCAGGTAATAAAACACTGCATCGTTCAGAAAATCTGTGTCACTGCATTTCTAAAAAACAAACACTGCATTTATATTAAAACTTTATTCAGTTTGAATGATTATAATTAAATGTTCTGTTACTTCTGATGACTAGTGCAAGATTGGCTGAAACAAGAAGAAAAGCAAAAACAAGTATGCAGTGTTCAATATTTTCTACATATACATTTTCTGCAAAAATGCAGTTCAATCAAATGCAATTTTCTTATGGACATTAAAACACACCAAATTAAATTTTACGGGAACACCTCGCTTTGTCAACATCTTAAAAATAATTATTTTTGATTTACAAAAAAACATTGCACATTAAGACGAAACATTGTGAAATAAAACTATAATTTAACCACACAACATTGGTTCAGACATGGCCTGGATCCTTCCAAAAATAAAACTTATGCAAGTGTATGTAAATAAAATTTGGCCTACAGCACAGACCTAGTACATTTGTATTTTTTTTTAATGCAAATCGACGGCATTAATGTACTTTTTAATGATGAAAACATTATCTGTTTCTGTTTGATCTATTGCTTGTAACAATGATTTAAATACATTGTTTTGCAGGTTAACAATCCTGTGTATTGCTCATTGAAGATGATACGCTGCCCAAAAATTGTGCTTTTGATATAAATGAAGCATGTGTAAAAAGCAACAGAGTTTATGCATGTGCCTCATGTCCTGCTATTGTTAGTGAAACGATGAGCGTAGTGGTGATGACCATCACAAAGACAAGCCCGAAAACTCAATTCTTCGGGACTCTAAAGCTGTCCTTCTCCTTACGGATACTTTTCATGGCTTCAATCGGGTCACTGGTCCCAGCATGCTCCTGTACAGACTTCTCTCTGAAGTGCAAACACAAAGACGTGAGGGGGAAAAATCGTAGTAACATTTTCCAATGTCTCATTTGTGAACATTAGTTAATGCATTAAGCAATATATTTGTATAGAATTTATTAACCTTCGTTCATATTAGCTAAAAAAAAGTACATTTTAGTTCACAGTGCTTAAACTAATGTTAACAGACCACTCTTTATCTTAAATATATTAGTAAATGTTGAGATTATCATTAACAAAGACTAATAAATGCTGTAGAATTCATTGTTAGTTCATGTTAACTAATGTAGTTTACTAATGAAACTTATTTAATACTAAATAACATTTTAAATAATACATGCGTTTAAGCATTTTAAAAGATTTTAAAATAATATTTTTTTATAATTCTATTTTTTACAATATAAAATATATATTTTTTCCATTTGTTTTTGTCTCTTATTGTTTTTCAATAAGTTCAAACCAATGCTTACATTTTATCAGCAATATTACAAGATAACTCATCTGTCTAGATAATGTGAAATGCACAAACAAGTGAAGTTCAAGACAGTCTATATATGTTGTACAGTAGCCTATTTGGCAAAAATCTTGGGGGCGTTAGTATTTTCAACCCAAAAAATGATTTTAAGCAAGTTACTTATATCTTTTGCTGTAGATATAAATAACTGTATATTTGGGAATGATTTCACATACCTCACTCTCATGAAGGGGTTAAATGTGAACTCATCAGCCACCGTAGAAGGAATGGTCGGCTCTCCGTTATCGTATTTTTCCTAATCAATGTAAGACAAGGTTATTCAAACACTTGCACTATGATAGTATTTGCAGCTTAAGTAAATGAATGTTAAAGAAGAGTTAAAAACCTTAGCCCATGCCAACTTGGTCCTGACGGCCTCGTTTTTTGGCTCGACATGCCGTGCAAACTTCAGATTATTGATCGTGTACTCGTGCCCACAGTACACACGCTGAAACCAGAGGAAATTGTGAGTTTAGAACATGCGACTTTTTATTACTTAAAACGTGTTGTTGTTTTTTTACAGTAAGAGTTTAACAGCATTTATTGCTTTAAGATGAAATGTTCAGAGATATTTTATAGCACAAAGACACAGTTTAGAGGAATCGTTACCGTCTCTGGAGGAAGACGGCCTAAAACCTCGATCAGGGCTTTGTACATCTCATCAGCGGTACCCTCAAAAAACTTCCCGCAGCCGGCCACGAACAGAGTATCTCCTATTCAGAATGTGAACGTAACAAGAAAAAAAAACTGCTTGTCAATACAGTTTTACAAAGTGTGCATGTATCAGATTGTTCAAATAGTTTTTGTAGTCCCTGCTCAAAAATGTGGAACTTAGTTTTTATTTAATTTTTTAACAAATTAAATCTGTAAAGTTGTTAAATCGCTAAAGTTTTTTTTTTTTAATCTTACTGAACCCAAACTTTTGAACGGTAGTGTGTGAAAATGTGTCTCACCTGTAAACACAGCTGGTGGTTCGGTGCTGTTGTCTTTTGTTACAAAATAGCAGATGTGGCCGGTGGTGTGACATGGCGTAAACAAACACTTTACATTCAGAGAGCCCACCTGGAACGATCAAACAATCTGCAATGTGTCCAGCGGTATGAAGCGCTTGGTTCTGATTGGCTAAGCTGCATTCAAAGACAATTTGTGCCATTCAAAAGTTTGGGGTCAATAAGATTTATTAATATTTTGAAAGAACTTAAGAAGTCTCTTCTGCTCACTAAGGCTGCATTTACTTAATCAAAAATACAGTAAAAACATTAATATTTTGAAATATAATTACAATTTAAAATAACTGTTTTCTATGTAAATCTGTTTTAAATTGTAGTTTATTCCTGTGATCAAAGCTGAATTTTCAGCATCATTACTCCAGTCTTCAGCGTCACATGATCCTTCAGAAATCATTCTAATATGATGATTTGATGCTCAAGAAACATTTATTACTACTATCAATGTTGAAAACAGTTGTGCTAAATAAATAACTTTGTGAAAACCTTTTTTACAGGATTCTTTGATATCTTTAATGTCACTTTTGATATTTCAATTTAAATTCTGTAATTAAAAAAAAACCTTGCTGACCCCAAACATTGGAACAGTAGTATATTATATAAACCAGTCTTACTTTGAAAGTGTTGCAGTGTGTGACTTTCTGAGTTAAAGCTCCCACTCTGTCATCTCCTCCGTACACTGTCAGTCCCGGCATGAGCTTCACCAGCTTCTCATTTCCTCCAGCGTGATCCCTGGAAGTTATGAAACATCACCTCTAATTCCCCAATCAAACTGTCATATTAGTGTGCATCGGCTGCATACATACCACAGAATGCTTGTACTTTATTCCAGGTCTGACTTACCAGTGATGATGAGTGGTCAGGACAGTTTTGAGCTTCACGCCATGCTTTTTGACCGCATCTACAACCTGAGACAGATGACAATTATGAATCCATGCGATGCACAATGTGTAATATGCACAATGAGATGTTCTTACTTTCTGGGGCTCTACTGGATCGACTATGGCTGCCTCCTTGGTGTCTTCATCGATGAGGAGGTACATGTAGTTGTCGGTGAGAGCAGGAAGCAGTTCAACCTTCATATCTGACTGTTCCACCAGAGATGATTTCCTGAGAGCGGAGTGAAACCAGGCTGTAGGAACTTCAAAACAGAGATTCGGGATCAGGAAATGTTCTCGCTTGAACAACATACATGTTTGTTCATAATTTCAAAACATGATGAAAAATGTACCATGGCTAACATAGTTGCTACCAAAATACTAGTTACCACAATTTGAGTTCATGTATATAACATTCTTACATCCTTTCTACCTGCTAAATCTGGTCATGTATCCTCATAAGTTCCTGGTAGTCGACCTGTCTAAGTTTCTGCGGAACTGGTTAGGCTCATTATCCATTTTACAGAAGTGCTTCACCAGCTGACTACTTTAAACTGGTTCGACCTGCTTTTTCCAATGTTAAAATGCAATTAATCCAAATGACAAAAAAACCCCATCTCATTCAGTTTGAAGGAGTTCCTAAATTCTTATATTACTAGTGCAAAATGCCCGTGCAAAATAATTTTTTGTAAGTGTTTTTAGTAATTGTTGGTTTGGTGTGTTTGAGTGCTCATTGTTACAATTACACAGCAAAAGTTCAATGACATTTTTATTTGTGCATGGTAGAAAGCAAATACTGATATTGACATAATGGCATACAATAAATATGGAAAATTGAGCTACAAGATTGAGGGAGCAGGCTACACACTGAACTATGAGAAAATGCTACGCTTGAGCAAACAGTTGTGAATAGGCTACTACAAATGATGGCCGTGAAAGAGACTGTAAACGCATTGAATAGGATATGTTTAGTCGGTAAATAGCAAAGGCTACTATTACACAGTAGCAATAACGTTAAGTGCACCAGAATAAAATATAATATTCAGAAATAAACAGTGTAGCTGACTTACAGATTCAGTTAACATCCACAAATGAACAAGCGCGACGATTCAGGGAGCAGGCTACACAGCGAACTCTGAGAAAACGCTACTTAAGCTCCGCTGCTTTCTTCGACCCTCTCTGTCTCTAGTCCTGCGCTGTGCTCACTCAGTGTGCAGTGTGAGAGGGGGAGTGGCCACTCAGTGTGCAATGTGAGGGGGGAGTGGCCACTCAGTGTGCAGTGTGAGGGGGGAGTGGCCACTCAGTGTGCAGTGTGAGAGGGGGAGTGGCCACTCAGTGTGCAGTGTGAGAGGGGGAGTGGCCACTCAGTGTGCAATGTGAGGGGGGAGTGGCCACTCAGTGTGCAATGTGAGGGGGGAGTGGCCACTCAGTGTGCAGTGTGAGGGGGAGTGGCCACTCAGTGTGCAGTGTGGGAGGGGGAGTGGCCACTCAGTGTGCAGTGTGGGAGGGGGAGTGGCCACTCAGTGTGCAGTGTGAGAGGGGGAGTGGCCACTCAGTGTGCAGTGTGAGAGGGGGAGTGGCCACTCAGTGTGCAATGTGAGGGGGGAGTGGCCACTCAGTGTGCAGTGTGAGAGGGGGAGTGGCCACTCAGTGTGCAGTGTGAGAGGGGGAGTGGCCACTCAGTGTGCAATGTGAGGGGGGAGTGGCCACTCAGTGTGCAGTGTGAGAGGGGGAGTGGCCACTCAGTGTGCAGTGTGAGAGGGGGAGTGGCCACTCAGTGTGCAGTGTGAGGGGGGAGTGGCCACTCAGTGTGCAGTGTGAGAGGGGGAGTGGCCACTCAGTGTGCAGTGTGAGAGGGGGAGTGGCCACTCAGTGTGCAGTGTGACAGGGGGAGTGGCCACTCAGTGTGCAGTGTGAGAGGGGGAGTGGCCACTCAGTGTGCAGTGTGACAGGGGGAGTGGCCACTCAGTGTGCAGTGTGAGGGGGGAGTGGCTACTCAGTGTGCAGTGTGAGGGGGGAGTGGCCACTCAGTGTGCAATGTGAGGGGGGAGTGGCCACTCAGTGTGCAGTGTGGGAGGGGGAGTGGCCACTCAGTGTGCAGTGTGAGAGGGGGAGTGGCCACTCAGTGTGCAGTGTGAGAGGGGGAGTGGCCACTCAGTGTGCAGTGTGAGAGGGGGAGTGGCCACTCAGTGTGCAGTGTGAGAGGGGGAGTGGCCACTCAGTGTGCAGTGTGAGAGGGGGAGTGGCCACTCAGTGTGCAGTGTGAGAGGGGGAGTGGCCACTCAGTGTGCAGTGTGAGAGGGGGAGTGGCCACTCAGTGTGCAGTGTGAGAGGGGGAGTGGCCACTCAGTGTGCAGTGTGAGAGGGGGAGTGGCCACTCAGTGTGCAGTGTGAGAGGGGGAGTGGCCACTCAGAGTGCAGTGTGAGAGGGGGAGTGGCCACTCAGAGTGCAGTGTGAGAGGGGGAGTGGCCACTCAGAGTGCAGTGTGAGAGGGGGAGTGGCCACTCAGTGTGCAGTGTGAGAGGGGGAGTGGCCACTCAGTGTGCAGTGTGAGAGGGGGAGTGGCCACTCAGTGTGCAGTGGGGGAGGGGGAGTGGCCACTCAGTGTGCAGTGTGAGAGGGGGAGTGGCCACTCAGTGTGCAGTGTGAGAGGGGGAGTGGCCACTCAGTGTGCAATGTGAGGGGGGAGTGGCCACTCAGTGTGCAGTGTGAGAGGGGGAGTGGCCACTCAGTGTGCAGTGTGAGAGGGGGAGTGGCCACTCAGTGTGCAATGTGAGGGGGGAGTGGCCACTCAGTGTGCAGTGTGAGAGGGGGAGTGGCCACTCAGTGTGCAGTGTGAGAGGGGGAGTGGCCACTCAGTGTGCAGTGTGAGGGGGGAGTGGCCACTCAGTGTGCAGTGTGAGAGGGGGAGTGGCCACTCAGTGTGCAGTGTGAGAGGGGGAGTGGCCACTCAGTGTGCAGTGTGACAGGGGGAGTGGCCACTCAGTGTGCAGTGTGAGAGGGGGAGTGGCCACTCAGTGTGCAGTGTGACAGGGGGAGTGGCCACTCAGTGTGCAGTGTGAGGGGGGAGTGGCTACTCAGTGTGCAGTGTGAGGGGGGAGTGGCCACTCAGTGTGCAATGTGAGGGGGGAGTGGCCACTCAGTGTGCAGTGTGGGAGGGGGAGTGGCCACTCAGTGTGCAGTGTGAGAGGGGGAGTGGCCACTCAGTGTGCAGTGTGAGAGGGGGAGTGGCCACTCAGTGTGCAGTGTGAGAGGGGGAGTGGCCACTCAGTGTGCAGTGTGAGAGGGGGAGTGGCCACTCAGTGTGCAGTGTGAGAGGGGGAGTGGCCACTCAGTGTGCAGTGTGAGAGGGGGAGTGGCCACTCAGTGTGCAGTGTGAGAGGGGGAGTGGCCACTCAGTGTGCAGTGTGAGAGGGGGAGTGGCCACTCAGTGTGCAGTGTGAGAGGGGGAGTGGCCACTCAGTGTGCAGTGTGAGAGGGGGAGTGGCCACTCAGAGTGCAGTGTGAGAGGGGGAGTGGCCACTCAGAGTGCAGTGTGAGAGGGGGAGTGGCCACTCAGAGTGCAGTGTGAGAGGGGGAGTGGCCACTCAGAGTGCAGTGTGAGAGGGGGAGTGGCCACTCAGAGTGCAGTGTGAGAGGGGGAGTGGCCACTCAGAGTGCAGTGTGAGAGGGGGAGTGGCCAGCAGCTAGAGCGGCAAAAGCCAATGTGTACCTTCTTTTACTGAGATATTTAACGATATCTTTTGCATTTCTAATCCAACTTGGCACTGCACTTACTTGTACGCGTAGCAAGACACCTGTCAAATTTGAAATCCATCGGACTAACGATTCGAGAGATATGCGAATAACAGTGCCGATAACGTTAAGCGCACCAGAATGAAATATAATATTCAGAAGTAAAGTGTAGCTGACTTACAGATTCAGTTAACATCCACAAATGAATAAGTGACGGTTCAGGGAGCAGGCTACACAGCGAACTCAGAAAAAACGCTATGCTTGAGCAGTTTGTGAATAGGCTACTACAAATGATGGCTGTGAATAAAATATAATATTCAGAAGTAAACAGTGTAAATGACTTAATGTTTAGCTGACAGAGTGTTTATCTCAAAATGTTTATTTTTAAACCACAACCCTCTAAGAGCTTATTTTACTGATATATTTTGCATTTCTAATCCAAACAACGTCAAACGTAGCACTGCACTTACTCGTGCCCGTAGCAAGACACCTGTAAATTTGAAATCCATCGGACTAATGGTTCCAGAGATATGCGAATAACAGACACACAGACAGACACACGTTCCTGTAATTTATAGATAGATGATTATACAGTTATTATGATAACAATTAGATCAATTTAATGCATCCAAGCTGAATAAAACTAGTAATTTCTTTAAAAAATATATATATAGTGAGCTTAGAATTATACAGTTCTATCTCCGTTTAGGATAGTTCTGAGATATTGAGCATCAAAGTTTTTACATCCCTGCTGTTTTGTGAGATGGAACCTTTTTATTTTATTAATAACTACTAACAATTTTTTTTTTTTTTTACAAAAATAACACCACACAGGCATTAATAAACACCTAATGGATAAGATTGTCAAACTCAATTTCGACCAAAAGTGGAGATAGAACCTTATAATTCTAAGCTCACGATATCTGTTTGAGACCATACTATTATAAAAATGCAGGGTTCAAATCAACACTTGGTGTTCATCTATAATTTATGGAAAATGCGAATATATTGTGAGAAGATTGTTTAATGTTTTGATGCGGTTTAGTCATTGTCTATTGTATCTACTGCGAAACATAATGCACGGCGTATTATATTATTGCAATAGGTCAGTTAACACCAAAGTGCGAATTAAGAAATCTTTGATAAGTGGTTTTACAACTTTCAATTGCACAACCCAGAACAAACATAAAGAAAGAAGTGTTTACTCTTACGTCGTCACTCCACACGTATGACATGGAAAGTGTTGCATTTTGCCTTTTACGTGAACACTATAATCAAGAATGCGTTATCTATTCATGCTCGATGACATACGTCAACAGCCAAGATGATGTAACTCCCACTGTTTAGGGAACACATTTTACTAGATCAAAACACTGCCTGCCATTACACCAACGGATCTGTGCCATGACAGCACTGACATGGATGCATATGACATGGATATGGATATCGATAATGCATTCTTTCTGATCACGCACGAGGAAAGATCCTCGTGTAAACATACCGAGTTTATGCGCGACAGCAGCTCCGAGAGCACCGAGAGTGCAGGCACTCGCCGCCAGTGTCCTGAACCGCATATCAGGACTTCAGCTGTCTGATATTACAGCCAGCACAGGGAGGAGGAAGTAGAAGGTCTGGTTTAAAGTGCAAAACAGCCCACCTTTTAACTTTGACCCCTCGTTTAACCAATCCAATACGAGGGAGTGTCACCCGTTCAGTAATCCACGCTGTTTTTGAGGTTATTTACGAATCCTACTACAGTGAAGGCGTGGCCATTTATTCAGAACTCGTGTCACATGGCCTAATTCATATTCAATTTATATTCAATAAGAGCCATAACAATACAATAAAATACAATACAACGTACAGTAAGCCTCTATATAAAATGATAAAACAATTATAAAATAAAAAACATTTAAATTAGAACAAAAGACAAAATTTGTATATTTTATTTACAAATATGAGGGATGAAACATCAAATAGTGACATTTTGAATGCAATTAATTAAAAAAAATATGCATAATATCCATAAATATAATCCATAAATCGTATCCGTTTTGATGCAAACAATAGAAATGTAAAAAAGTTTATGCAAACAATAAGAAAATAGCTGAAGACTTGGGAATGTAACTCGAGAGCAACCTTAGAATCGAGCTTTTGTCATTGGATGGCCAAACTAGCGTCAGCAAAACTTCATTAATATTCAATAACGCAGCTTTCGCCATTGGACAGATTTCAAAGAACTCTTGTGCCACATAATTAATATTCATAAGGTAAGCCTTTGCCGTAGTAGGATTGTTGATATCGCTATTCTGGCTTCGTGATGAACTTCTTCAAGCCAAAGAATATTTCCTGGATTTATTTCCAGACAATCGTATCAGTTTCTTGTTTGTTTTATTTGCACTAGATTTACATATTTCGTAGTGTACTACTACTCTCATTGCCCTCCGTTATCAAGCGACCAAAGGTCATTTTATTTCCGGCTGCAGGACTCGCTGGTGTTGGACTAATTTACAAAATGAACACGAGGAATATTGTTCGCTTTTGGGAATGGGGAAAGAAAATAATATGCGTCGGGAGAAACTATGCAGATCACGCCATCGAACTCAAAAATGCAATTCCCAGCGAGCCTGTGCTCTTCCTGAAGCCACCGTCTGCTTACATTAGGGAAGGGTCTCCTATTCTGGTCCCCTTCTACACCAGCAATCTCCACCATGAAGTTGAGCTCGGGGTGGTCATTGGTAAAGGAGGAACTGCTATTCCTCAGTCTTCAGCCATGGACCATGTGGCTGGATATGTGTTATGCCTGGACATGACAGCTCGGGACATTCAGGACGAATGCAAGTCCAAAGGTCTTCCATGGACCCTGGCCAAAGCTTTCAACACCTCATGCCCCATTAGTGACTTCATCCCCAAGGAGAAGATCCCAGACCCTGGGAGCATCAATCTGTGGTTAAAGGTGAACGATATCCTGAAACAGAGTGGAAGTACATCCCAGATGATCTTTTCCATACCATTTCTCATAAACTACATCAGTGAGATCATCTCTTTGGAAGAAGGCGATCTCATTCTCACTGGGACCCCTAAAGGAGTGTCAAGCGTCCAGAAACATGATGAACTTCAAGCTGGGATTGATGGCATTGTGACTATGACATTTAAAGTTGATAGAAAAATTTGATCATCGAGAATTAAAATTCTTGAGTCTTGAATTGCTGCAAAGCACAAGCATTTTGATTTGTTTTAAATGCAAATACAATGTCTGACAAGGACACATTCACTGAATGGGAAACATTATATAATATTTAATCTTTTCTAAATACAAAAAGATCTGACCACATCAAATGTGGTCATCTCATGCTATTCTCATTCTACAAAATTACCTGTGGCTGATTTGCTTTCTCACTTTCAAGACCCCTGGCTGTTGAAGTTATAATGTGTACTATTTAACAGTAAAAAATGTACTTTAATCAGAGCAGCTTTGTTTTTCAAATTGACTAATTATTGCATACGGTATATCAGTTACATGAATAAACATGAATAACATGTAGGAAAATCTATTCTCAAATGTCACCTTTCAGTAGCCATTTAAGTTGATGCTGACACCAGAATAATATGGTGTATAGTTTTAAGCTTGTGGATATGTCTTAACACACACACACACACACACACACTTACTACAAAGACTGTAAATTTGTCTTTATAGGTTCAAAGTCTAAAGCTCTATATTCATTCCCATAAACAATTTATTTACTAATCCTGTTTAAAAAAAAAAAAAAAAAAGATGCTTAAGGGGGACTTTAAACTTTAAGCATCTCCTGGGCATTTCATCAATATGTGACAACAGAAAAATGCACCAGTTTAACAATCAAACAAGTTTAATGATTGATATCTTTGTAGTGAGCACACAAGCAGTGATATACAGAAACAGCAGAAAGTTTCCAAAAGTCGATCTTTTGGCATTGTTCTAAACATGTAAATGCATAATTTGTGGTAAATGTGCTAAAGAAGATCTCCACATGACCAAGTGAGGCTGCAGAAATGATCATGTCAGTATTTAGGATCCTTGTTATCAAGTCACCAAGATATTCAATTTAAAAGTAACTATTGACCTATAACAGGCAAACTAAGATAAAATGTGCACTAGCATTCAAAAGTTAGGAGTCAGTATACGGTTTTATTTTATTATTTAAAGAATTATTATTATTACTTTTAAATAAAGAAGTGCTTTTATTCAGCAAAGATGCATTCAATCCCATTTCAAATAAATGCTGTTCTTTTGAACTTTCTATTCATCAAGTATCCTGAAATAAAAGATCATGGTTTCCACAAAAATATGAAGCAGCACAACTGTTTTCAACATTAATAATCAGAAATGTTTCTTGAGCGTCAAATCATCATATTAGAATGATTTCTGAAAGATTATGTGACACCGAAGACTGGAGTAATGATGCTGAAAATACAGCTTTACCCTCAGAGTAATAGATTATATGAACATATAGTTAAATAGAAAACAGATACTGTAAATTATAATGATCAAATAAATACAGCATTGGTGAGCAGAAGAGACTTTTAACAAAAACATTTAAAAAAAATTTTAATGACCCCAAACTTTAGAACGGTAGCGTATATTATGCAGAATATAAAAGATTTGATCTGACATAGTTGTGCGTATTGATTGGTAGTAGCAGTTATTGGTAAAGCTTCTTCACGTTTCCCATGAGGCTGTTTTACACATCATCACTCTGAACGCTCCTCTGTGGGCTTTTCATCAGAGTGTTTCATTCACCATCCACACGGTAAACACATCCAAGCTTCTCCATATGCTCTTACTGAAACATCCTCACATGCTTATCCAACCATCTGGCTCTACTGCTGCTCATTCTTGACTGCGGAAGAAACAACTGTATTAAAAGACATACTGCACATACATTGAGGAAAATAAGTATTTGAACACCCTGCTATTTTGCAAGTTCTCCCACTTAGAAATCATGGAGGGGTCTGAAATTGTCATCGTAGGTGCATGTCCACTGTGAGAGACAATCTAAAAATAAATATCCAGAAATCACAATATATGATTTTTTAACTATTTATTTGTATGATACAGCTGCAAATAAGTATTTGAACACCTGAGAAAATCAATGTTAATATTTGGTACAGTAGCCTTTGTTTGCAATTACAGAGGTCAAACGTTTCCTGTAGTTTTTCACCAGGTTTGCACACACTGCAGGAGGGATTTTGGCCCACTCCTCCACACAGATCTTCTCTAGATCAGTCAGGTTTCTGGGCTGTCGCTGAGAAACACGGAGTTTGAGCTCCCTCCAAAGATTCTCTATTGGGTTTAGGTCTGGAGACTGGCTAGGCCACGCCAGAACCTTGATATGCTTCTTACAGAGCCACTCCTTGGTTATCCTGACTGTGTGCATCGGGTCATTGTCATGTTGGAAGACCCAGCCTCGACCCATCTTCAATGCTCTAACTGAGGGAAGGAGGTTGTTCCCTAAAATCTCGCAATACATGGCCCCGGTCATCCTCTCCTTAATACAGTGCAGTCGCCCTGTCCCATGTGCAGAAAAACACCCCCAAAGCATGATGCTACCACCCCATGCTTCACACTAGGGATGGTGTTCTTGGGACGGTACTCATCATTCTTCTTCCTCCAAACACGGCGAGTGGAATTATGACCAAAAAGTTCTATTTTGGTCTCATCTGACCACATGACTTTCTCCCATGACTCCTCTGGATCATCCAAATGGTCATTGGCAAACTTAAGACGGGACTTGACATGTGCTGGTTTAAGCAGGGGAACCTTCCGTGCCATGCATGATTTCAAACCATGACGTCTTAGTGTATTACCAACAGTAACCTTGGAAACGGTGGTCCCAGCTCTTTTCAGGTCATTGACCAGCTCCTCCCGTGTAGTTCTGGGCTGATTTCTCACCTTTCTTAGGATCATTGAGACCCCACGAGGTGAGATCTTGCATGGAGCCCCAGTCCGAGGGAGATTTACAGTCATGTTTAGCTTCTTCCACTTTCTAATGATTGCTCCAACAGAGGACCTTTTTTCACCAAGCTGCTTGGCAATTTCCCCGTAGCCCTTTCCAGCCTTGTGGAGGTGTACAATTTTGTCTCTAGTGTCTTTGGACAGCTCTTTGGTCTTGGCCATGTTAGTAGTTGGATTCTTACTGATTGTATGGGGTGGACAGGCGTCTTTATGCAGCTAACGACCTGAAACAGGTGCATCTAATTTAGGATAATAAATGGAGTGGAGGTGGACATTTTAAAGGCAGACTAACAGGTCTTTGAGGGTCAGAACTCTAGCTGATAGACAGGTGTTCAAATACTTATTTGCAGCTGTATCATACAAATAAATAGTCAAAAATCATACATTGTGATTTCTGGTAATTTTTTTAGATTATGTCTCTCATGCAGCATGCACCTACGATGACAATTTCAGACCCCTCCATGATTTCTAAGTGGGAGAACTTGCAAAATAGCAGGGTGTGCAAATACTTATTTTCCTCACTGTAGATAGAAGCCGTTATAAGCTTACTAGAAGAAATACAGCATATTAGTATGTATTGAGTTCATTTTAACCATTAGTTTATAAATTCAGATCACATTCACATATTACATATTCTATCACAGTGGTACATTAGAAATTTTATTTTAAAATTATTATGGGGCATTATTTAAAATAATAATATACATCTAAATACAGTAGTCATTTGAGGATCAAAACCTTTCATCAAAGTTATACATGAATTTTGAACAATACCCGTTCATGTGTTAGGACAACTGTCTTTGATTCACTTTTTTGATCCACTTCAAATGTTGACTTCAATATAATAATCGTTACTTGCATCGTTTGTTGTAAAAGTGTATATACCTTTAGGAATGAACTTCAGAGAGCTGCTGAATATTCAGAAGCGTGAGAGGCCGCGCTTGGGTCCGTCATTCACAAACTCATGGCCAAGACCGTTTCCACACTTACCACATTTAACCTGTAAAAGATGTTACATAATTCATTGTTCACATTCTCCAGATAAGAGATTAAAGGCCTGTTCGCACCAAGAAGGATATCTTTAAAGATAACTATATTAGCATCCACACTAATGCACTATATCATTCTTTTTATTATAAGCGCTCGCTGAAGTTTTGTCGTCTACCCCTTTAAACGCTCAAGCTCTTTAAAGCAGGATGGATTCTGATTGGCTGTCAAAGTTTTTATCGTTCATCAGAATTGTTCTGAAAGTGATTTCAACGATATTGTTTCTCTGTGTCATTATCATTACAGTTGTTTTGGATTTTTAGAACTAAATCTTTATCTTTATAGTTATCATTCTTGGTGTGTGAACGGGCCTTAAAGGGAAAGTTCACCCAAAAATGACAATTCTGGCATCAATTATTCACCCTCAGGTACGGTTGAGCTTCTGTTTACCATATTTACATCCATCTACATCCACTGATCAATGTTTATATGTGAATAAAAGCCTAAATTAAATCTGTTCATTATAAAGCAATTGTCTCGTAAGAACTCTTGAGAAAAGTTTTGGGCGAATAGTCTTTCAATGGAGGGGCAGAAATCCCTTTTAAATTTGATTTAATTTTATTAAAATATCTCTTTTATGTTTCGAAGACGGACAAAAGTCTTATGGGTTTGGAACGACATGAGACTATCTAATATACAATTTTTCAATTTTGGGTGAACTATCCCTTTAACAACTTTATGCTGCTTTCACATGCTAACTTGGGTATCAAAATTATCCCCAAACTTCCCAGTGGTAATTACAACTTGAGTGGGTGTTCATGTCCAATTTTTAACTAGGAAACTTGTATTTACAATAATTCCCATAGCACGTGAAGGCAGCATTAAATGCTCAATGAAATCGTGATGCACTGCAGGAGTTCATCTACAGACTGGAAACCACTTTAACCTTTACCTTGTAAGCGCCCCGTCTCTCCTCATGTTTAGACAAACTGTTTTCATGGATGGTTTCTGTGAAGGCTGGCCAGGGTGATGAATGCTCATATTTGGATCTGCTGGAGAACAGCTCATGTCCACATTCAGCACAAACATACATGCCTGTAGGAGAAACACACGCAAGTGGTTTGAATAAGACTCAGATGATCTTATTTTATACAGTTACTACCTTGCCAATATTCACTAATACTATTCAAAAATATTGTCTTGTAGTAAAAAAAAAATTATATCTATATATATACTGATGAGCCTAAACATTATGAGCAGTCACGGGTGAAGCGAATATCGTTGATCATCTCCTGACTAGGACACATATTAAGATTTGGTTAGATTAGATAGAAAGCAAACAATCAGTTCTCATAATCAACGTATTGGATGCAGGAGAAATGGGCAGGAATAAAGATCTGAGCGACTTTGACACCGGACGATTGTTATGGCAAGGCGTCTGTCAGAGTATCTCTGAAAGGGAGAGGCTTGTGTGTCGCTCTCGGTCAGCAGTGATGAGGATTTACCAGCAGAGTTCGAGGAGGGACGAGTTGGGCAACCAAGACACATCAGTGCACGCGGCCAATGAGCGCTGTCCTGTCTGGTCTGAGCCAACAGAAGGTCTAATGTGCACAAAATTTTACTGATGGTCATGGGAGGAATGTGTCACCACACACAGTACATCACACTCTGCTGCGTATGGGGCTGCGTAGACACTGACCAATCAGAGAGATGAGGACCCCTGTCCACCGGCGAAAGTGCCTACAATGGGCAAGTGTTTTATGCAAGTGTCTGAGCTGGACTTTAAAGCAGTGGAAGAAGTTCACCTGATCACAGTTTTCCCTGGGGAAGTGATGCACTGTGGGACGACGACGGTCGAGGGAGTGTGACGCTCTGGACAATGTTCTGCTGGGAAACCCTGAGTCCGGCCATTCATGAGGATGTAAATTTGACACGTGTCACCTAGGCTATACCTAAACATTTTAGCAGATTAGGTACACCCCTTCACGATACTGGTGTTCCCTGGTGGAAGTGTCTCTTTCAGCAGGATAATGCACAATGCCACACTGCACACATTGTTCAGGAATGGTTTGAGGAACATGATGAAGAGTTCAAGGTGTTGCCCCGGCCTCCAAATTACCCAGATCCCAATTCAATTGAGAATCTGCAAGATGTGCTGGACCAACAAGTTCGATCCACAGCGACTCAACCTCGCAATCTACAGGACTTAAAGGATCTAGTGCTAATGTCTTGGTGCCAGAAACCACAGCACCCCTTTAGAGCTCTTGTAGAGTCCACCTCGGCTGGGTCGGTGCTGTTTTGGCAGCCGGCAGTGGACCAACAGTATATTAGGCAGGTGTTCATAATGTTTTAGCTTATTAGTGTATTGCTCACTGCTAGTTCATGTTAGTTAATACATTCATATAAAAAAAATAGACTTTAATGTAAAGTGTTAATGATTAAACTGATTACTGTGACTTAAAGATTCAGGAAATGCAACTTGCATTAACATAAATTATACTTTAATGTTACATTTTTATTGATGCTTGGCAATATTAAATGTCGGTAACACTTTACAATAAGGTTCATTAGTTAACAAGTTAACTACAATAATTAGCATGAACTAATAATGAACTGCACTTATACAGCATTTGTCAATCTTTGTTAATGTTAATTTCAACATTTACTAATACATTATAAAAATCTTGCTAACATTAGTTAATGCACTGTGAACTAACATGAACAAACAATGAATGACCGTATTCTTATTAACTAACGTTAACAAAGATGAACAAATAAAACACAATAACAAATGTATTGCTCATGGTTAGTTCATGTTAGTTAATACATTAACTAATGTTAACTAATGAACCTTATTGTAAAGTGTTACCTAAATGTCAAATACACATGTCTAAAACATTCGAGAACCAAGCACACAAGCACCATGTGTGATAACTTTAAAACAAGACATTCCCATAGTTTTACTTATCACATAACATAAGTTACATACATGCTCGCAGTGTTACATAAGTTACGTACATGCTCCTCTTACATAAGTTGCCTTAGTTTACATATGTTATACAGTAGCAACTTACCAGTCTCAAAATGATCTTTATAAAACTCCCCTCCGGAGAACGAACAGAAAGACATGACTACGCAGACTGTGGTGAAGTTAAAACGAAGGAATCTAACTTTGTGTATCTACTAGTGCTTTGGTTCAGAGTTAAATGGAAGAAGCGTGTCTGTACCACGTGATCACATAATCGCGACTGCACACTTGTGTCAAACAATCACATGGTGGCAGAATTATTATTATTATTTTAATATCACAAATGAGATATTATTTCAAAATAATTGCCACAATATTATTGCAAAATAATAGTTTCTCAACCATAAGAACCAACTACAACACAAAAGACATCAGTTAAAGTCTAGACCAGAGCCGTTGAAAAACATATTTAACGGCTCTGGTCTAGACCACATGTACATAACAAAACCACACAAACATATATTCTGTGTAACATAACTACGCAAATTACATGTTACTTAAACTTATTAAACATATTTTAGGTGATTTTGTAAAATATAGACGAGTAAGTGCAGAGATTTTTTTTATGAGTAAGTATCATAGGGTAAGAATGCCAGATTTAATGGGAAGCCTTCAAATTACTTATTTATATTTATAAATCACTTTTTTTATTTCCACATATTGCATTTGACTTTGTTGTAGTTTTAACTTTATGTATTAATGTCTCAATGCTTTTTTTAAATAAAAAAAAATTGTGTATTGTAAAGTAGTAGAACGACGACATCTATTGGTTGAAAATTATAATTACGTGTAACCTTTCACCTTCAACCTGGCAGTTTCTAAATGAAACAAAGAGAAAACATTGGGCAATTTTATACAGATGAATTGCATTAGTTTCCTTTTTAAAATAGAAATAAAAAAAAAATAATAAAAGTAATTTCCACTCAGTTTATTAATCCTAGCTCGGTGACCTTTCTCGCCATTTTTTGTGAACCGCGCATGCGCACCGAGGGACGGGAGCTTAAGGTCGATTAAAGGGTTTTTGAAATTTCCATTCCAATTAATGGTCGAAAATGCCGGAGGATCACGACAAAGATGTATATCCAGAGCCTCCCCGCCGGACTCCAGTGGTGAATAAACAAACTTCTCTGCCGAATCCAGCTTTAATACTGTCTAAGCTCTTCTACTACTCAGTGGATGTGCCAGTAACCACATTCAGAGGTGACGTGCATTTGAGACTGTTTACATCTTCTTATTCATCCAGTTTCACATAGAGTAGCCTTTGTAGTGTGAAAAGCCCATTCTGGACATACATTTATGTATATGTTATGGTGAACAGATCTATCTCTCTATCTATCTATCTATCTCTATCTATCTATCTATCTATCTATCTATCTATCTATCTATCTATCTATCTATCTATCTATCTATCTATCTCTATCTATATATCGATCTATCGATCTATCCATCTATCTATCTATCTGTCTATCTATCTATCTATCTATCTATCTATCTATCTATCTATCTATCTATCTATCTATCTATCTAGTTTAGGGTCCAATTCTCACTATTAACTAGTTGCTTATTCTATTAGCATGCATATTACTAGGATATTGTCTGTTTTTAGTACTTAAAGCACATATTAATGCCTTATTCTGCATGAACATATTCTATATCCCTTAATCCAACCCAATACGTTACCTACATTTAGAAACTACCTTACTAACTATTTATAAGCAGGATTTATTGATTGCAATAGTATTAGTTAATAGTGAGAATTGGACCTTAATCTTAAGTGTGACCAAAAAAATTGTCGCAAATTATGAATATTTTAAACCGTATTGCAACTATTTTAAACATAAAAAAATAACAAATAAAATTTAACAAATGAAATGTCGAAAAGCACTTTTTCTGTGTTATCCTGAAGTTTAAACAATAGTGTATAGTGCTGGCAACACCAAGATCATGGGTTCGCTTCCCAGCTATATTAACATGAAGGAATAATAATGTATTCCTTTAATGCAGATTATACAAAGCAATGCAGAATGTAAATACACTCAGAGCGTAGCTTAAAAACGGACATAAAAAGAAAAGTAACGTTTGTATTTTGGGTATGTGTATCCGCTGGGTATGATTTTCTTTCCCTTTTCTTCATTGGTTGTTTGGTTTTTATAATAGCAATGCAATGCATTTTAGTATAGTTTTAGTTTTGTTTATTGTCATTTCAGTCAAATACAAGTATATATTGAAATATTCTGCAGTGCAAATTGTTTGGAGGTCAAAGATTCAAATATCTCTAGACATCGTTAACAAAACTGTAGCAATCAATATCAGAACAATATGTTCAAAGGATATGCATTTTGTTACTAATCACATCTTAGTGTGTTCACACTTGGCATGTTTGGTTGGATTAAAACAAACTCTGGTGCGATTGCACTGTTAGTGCGGTTAATCTGAATAAGTGTGAACGCTGCCATCTGAACCCCGGTGCCACCAAACAAGCGGATCGAGACCGCTGAAAAGATGGGTCTCGCTCCGTTTCCAAACAAACTGAACACTGAACAACTGAAATATGTAGTCGTGATGTTGCCCATCACAGTTCAGTACAGGCAGCAGAACAGAAGCAGATCTTCATTTGTGTGTGTGACAAAGGGATTCCTGCCGCAGTTTTGACTCCTTTACACACACAGAATTGTTTTGGATGTTCGTTAAGTTGCGTCATGAAAGATTCATGATATAAGCAGACTAATCAGGTTGTGAACATTTCCCTATGCCTTTAGGTTCGGTGTTAAAATGCCAATATGAACACTAAGCAGACCAGGACTTCATTTTATTTTATTTTTTGGTCCGGACCAAATGAACCAAGCGAACCGAACTACAAGTCCGGACACCCTAAAATGTACTTGGCTTGTAATTCTTGATCCTTATTTTATTGTCCTCCTGTTTTTTTGTTTGTTCTACCAGGTATTATCGAAGGCATCCAGGGCGATAAGAAGTCCCACTACTACCACCAGAAGTTTCGCCGTGTTCCTGAGCTGACTGAATGCCAGGAAGGAAATTATCTGTGCTATTATGAGGCCGAGATGCAGTGGAGGAGAGACTAGTATGTTCATCAAAAAAAAGCATTGTAGTACTATCGTTCATATATCTCTATTTTTGCACACAATCGCTATCCTTTTCTTTTAAATTTTGTCTGCAGTAAGGTGGATCAGGAGATCGTGAAGGTGATCCAGGAGCGTCTTCGGGCCTGCCAGCAGCGCGAGGGTCCCAGTTACAGACAGAACTGTACCACAGAACTGAAGCAGTTTGATCAAGTGTCCAAGGCCTTTCAGTCACGCTGTGAGTATTTTGTCAGGTAGTAATGTTTAATGCGCAGTTAGCAGTGGTCAATATATAACACAATGGGACAAGCCCAGTCGTAATAGGTGTTGTCTAAAAACTACTTTTCATTTTTGTTAAAGGTTTTTGTTAACCTTCATTATTTCTTCTAGACGGGGACCTCGGCGCGTACGCCAGCGGACGAAAGTGTTTGATGAAACAAAAGGAGAGGATGATGGCAGAGACACAGAAGGCATAAACCTCCCGTCCTTCAGCTTTTCTATGTCCATCTCTCTCTTACCTGTGTATCAAAATGTAAAATAAAGTTTATTGGAAAGTGACTTCTGAGTAACTGTTATTTAATAAAATCCTGCCAGTGTCAGTGACCTTATGTATTACTTTCCCTTCAATTCAATATCAGTTGTGTTGTTGGCTTTGTATAGACATTTCCTACATTTTAAAAATCAGATTACAGTTTATTTCATGTACTGTATGTATCAGTGCTTATATGCTATTGGCTGGATAGAGGCGGTATGAAACGGAGGTTGAAATAGTCAGTGTTGGAGATTACACAAATGCGAGTTATGTAATCAGATTACTTTTTTAAAGTAGCCAGTAAAGTAACACATTACTTTAACTATCTTCAAAGTAAGATACTTTGTTTTCCCATGTATTGACTGACAGTTTAATTATTGCAGAGGTGTTGTGTGCGCTTGTGTGAACATGACTGAACAGTGAAACGCAAACTCGGAATATTACGCAAGCATGCAATAATTAAATATACACAAATATACTTTATGTATTTAATCTCACTTTATTAGCCAATGTCTTTGCTGCTGACCTTTGATGGACCAATTCAACCATACTAATAAGCAAAGTGCCTTTAGATAAACCGCACAGTTCTGTTTATTTTATTATTGAAGTAAGTGTATTAAACTCCAACGTCCTATTCTTCTTGAATCCAGAACGACAGCACAGCTGAAAGGTTTGTTTGAGATGCTCACCTGTACAAGCGTGATCTAGTATTTCCTTCAGCCTGAGGTTTATTCATTTCACTTTTAGTTTGATTGTGCCTTCACATTTGCCAAAATATAACTTTTTTATTGCTATTAAAAAACAAGCAAGCCAAGCCCAGGTGAGATGCAAAAGTGACTAAACACATTACTTTCCATAACACCTAACTAACCCAATTTTTTTGTAGAGAGTAGTGCAATTTGCAATATTGCATTCAATTACTTTAAAAGTTACTTTCCCTAACACTGGCAATAGTGTTCTTTTCTTTATTGTGACATGTCTGATTCAGCACTCATGCCATCAGAGAAGAGATGACACTGCAAGAGGGAGGGAGAGTTATGAATTTATATAAAAAAATAATGTGCACGAATAAATAAGAAGAATTTTTAATTCAATGGCGACTTTAAAATCTGTAAGTGTCAATACACTTATCTATAAACATAAACATATATATAACAGATCAGATGTTGCCATTCAAAAAGATTGGGGGGAGACGTTTTCGAAAGAAATTGAATACTTCTATTCATCAAGGATGCATTAAATTGATCAAAAGTGACTTCCATTATTAAAAATATATATTTCTATTTTAAACACATGCTCTTCTTTTGAACTTTCTATTCATCAAGGAATCCTGAAAAAAAGTTAGAAAAAAGTATGTTTCCACAATGTTAAGCAGCACAACTGTTTTCAACATTGATAGTAATCAGAAATGTTTCTTGATTATCAAATCATTAGAATTTCTGAAGGATCATGTGACACTGAAGACTGGAGTAATGATGCTGAAAATTCAGCTTTGACATCATAGGAATAAATTACATTTTAAAATATATTAATGTATAAATAATTGCTATATTTTACATTACCATTTGTACTGTCTCTTTCGATCAAATAATTTCAGTTAACAGTAGCTAAATTTCCCCACATCAAATAGTGTAAAAATATGTAGTTTACATTAATTTAATTATAATATGCTTATGCAGTTTAGAAAGTGGATAGTACAGCATTTCAGCCAAATAAGGCAATTCTCATTTCTTATTTGTACCTCTTTTTTTCCTTTCCTCACGTCTCAGCTCCACCCCAGTGGGATGCGAAGAAAATGAGGACAGAGAAATCAATGGAAATCTTATTTGTATAGTGGAATATTCAGCAATGCTTATGAAGTTTGATTATGAAAAAGCAAAAAGCTGTTGAAATATGAGATGCATGATTTATTTAAACTGCTTCCTCACTCCTCGAGGGGCAATTAAGAGAATTGAAATGTCCTTCAAGATGGCATCCTCTGATCAGTTCACAGTGTAGTGCCAAATTCTGTGACCCTAGTGGGCACTGTAGGGTTAGCTCAATACAGCTCCGACTAGGGTCACATGCTGGACAACAGAGGAGCGAGTAAACATCCATCAATGAGTATTGAGAAACACCCTATATGGCAACAGCATGGCCTAGTCTAGTCTAGAGCATAGCACTAGAGTTAATGCACAGCACTGAATTAATTTTAAACTAGGGATGCATGATATATCAGCCGACAGATGTTCATTTTTAATGTCATTGGTCCGATTATAAAATTTGGCCGATATATTAAAGCTTATAATGGATTATTTCCTTCAGCTGAGGATTGGAATCACTTCAAGGAAAATACAGTTAAGTGCAACATGTGCAGTGCAAGTCATAAGATCTAAAAAAACAAACAAAAAAAAACAATATTGTGCTTGGGACATGGGGCTTAATGGTGAGACTTGATTTTGTAATTAGGCTCTGAAATTATATTTAAAAAAACTTGATTTCGATTTATCGGCCAATATATCGGTCATCGGCTTTCAATTATAAACAATTATCGGTCGATTTTAGTATGGGTGCATCCCTATTTTAAACCACCTAAAACTACCTGAGAAATGCAAGTTGCCCACTTTGTTGGGACAGTTTGCAGAGTAGAAACAATCCACAAACTTGTAGCAACTTTTGTTACCACTATTACACAACTTTAATGTCAAATAGAACACAAAGACTCAAAAGATGTTTACTTTCTGGACTTTTATTTCAATCCATTGTAAAAAATTTAGGAGGGTGCCGGAAGAGCTCCCTGAGTCCTCTGAACAGAGACCCTGGTGTGAGTCTTGGCCAGATGATCAGTGAATTCCTGAAACAAAGGAGACACTTTAGTTTTTAAACAACATGATGCATATTTGTGAAAAAGAACAACATGTGGAAATGCAGGCATTACCTGGTAAGGAGACTTGGCAAACACAGTTTCCTTCCAGAGATCAGGGGTCAGGTAGCTGTAAGTCTTTGAGATCGCATCAAAGGTGGCCTTGGCTGCAATGAAAGACAGCAGTTTTTAACATTGAAATACCCAAGCATGGACAGTTGCATCCTGAAACTGTCAAACACGCCCCTCACCAAAGTTGCCCAGAGTGGCAGTGCAGCCCCTTGCAGATGTGTAGCAGTCATCGATACCAGCCATCATCAGCAGTTTCTTGGGCACGGGAGCAGACACAATGCCGGTACCACGAGGAGCGGGAATGAGTCGCACCAGGACTGAACCACAGCGACCGGTCACCTAACCAAACACATATTCAGTCAATAAAAAAAACACATGCTCCAATTCAAACCAAACCAAATAAAACAACCTTTGAAGTCTCACCTTGCACGGCACTGTATGTGGTTTTCCAATCTTGTTACCCCAGTATCCTCTTCTGACGGGAATGATGGACAGTTTGGCCAGGATGATGGCTCCACGGATAGCTGTGGCTACCTCTTTAGAGCACTTCACTCCTAGACCAACGTGGCCATTGTAGTCACCAATAGCGACAAAGGCCTAAAGATTGAGAATTATGAGGGATTATGAACCTGCAGTAAGAAGTGAAGAACCAGACTAGTATTGAACACTTAGCCAGAAGCAAGTCACCTTAAACCTGGTGCGCTGACCAGCCCGGGTCTGTTTCTGGACAGGCATGATCTTCAGAACTTCATCTTTCAGTGCTGAGCCCAGGAAGAAGTCAATGATCTCAGACTCCTACAGGAGAGAAAAGAATTAAGTTTAGCAAAAAGCTAAACATTTTTATGTCATTTAGTGGGGTCTTTATAACTTAAGTCAAGAAATTAAAGTAGCAACATCCCTTTTCTTCCATATTGTGATGTACATCAGAGTATAATGGATTGAAAAACACATGATGGGATTAGTTCTACACAATTGCTTAGTTTAATATTTTTAAAGAGATCTCGGTCCCTCCATTGAAACCCTAAACATTTAAAATAGCTTCACATGTGTTTCTAAGATGAACAAAAGTCTTATGGATTTGGAACACAATTATCATTTTGGGGTAAACTCTAATTATGATATTGAGTAAACTTTGCATGCTTATTTAAAAAATAAATAAAAAGCAATTCATGTGCAGATGAATAGTTCACTTCAAGATCCGTAGCAGGACTTTTGAAAACAAAAAACAGGGGAATTTTAATTGTCAATTTTAGTACCTTGATTGGCAGAGAATACAGATAGATTTCCTCCAGGGTCTTGATCTTCATATCCTTCACCAGACGACCAAGTTTGGTCACAGGAACCCACTATATGAAACAAATTAATTATTCATAAGCATACAGAAACGAAGCTACAGATATACAACACTGACAGATACAGGCATGAGGAATAAAGACAATGCTGTATAGCGAAAATAAACAACCGAATAGTACAGAATGCATGCATTTAAATATACCTTGCTTTAAAAAGACGTTTAAACATGCCAAATGATAGCAATCAGAGAGTAGGAGTAAGGCTTTGCTTTACCTCTTTATCCTCGGATTTGCCTCCCCGGGCACCGCGGCCTCTTCCACGGCCTCTGCCGCGACCACGACCGCGACCCCGGCCGCCAGCGCCGAAACCTCCGCGAAAACCTCCTCTACCACCGGCGTCGTCCGCCATTTGCTAAAAACAATGAAAACACCTCCGTTAATTATACAAGTGACGCTTAATGTATGACACGTCAAGAATAAATGCACATGCTTTACAATTCACTCGTTTGCAAATATAGGACCCATTATAGCCATAGTCCGTAACACCGTATATGGAATTGAGTTATTAACAGGAATCATATAATACAAGAACGAATATTAAGAATAAATGACCAGTTCTCCGCCATTTTGAGACCATCTGATATTAACTGCTCTAAAATTATATTTCGGTTTAACTCATAAGACCCATTTAGCTATAGCATTGTGAGCAAACCGTACAGATATGTTTTATATACAAATGTAAAGTTTTTATTTTGCGATTGCGGAGATAAAAGCAGATTCTGTTAAGCAGAGACGTGCACCCGCGTCGACTTACGTGATGTATATTCAGGAAGAAGAAGGCCGCACGAGAGTTCGAGGAGTATTTATACAGGGGAAGTCCTCGCGAGATTTCAAATTGGCACTGGCAGTCGAGAGATGTCAAGTTATTAGCAAATGGTCAAGAATTTAAAAAACATATATCAGAAATGGAAAAGGCACCAGACATCATATGCATTCAAGAGACATGGTTAAACAATTCTTTGGACTTTAAGATCAATGGATATGTAGTAGAGAGGAAAGACAGAGTAACTGGAAGAGGGGGCGGATGTGCAACATTTATTAAAGAAGATATAATATATAAGAGAATAAACACAAGTAATAATGTAGAATGTGTAAGTATAGAAGTAACGGGGAGGTATGAATGAATTAGAATTTCAAACTATTATAACCCATGCAAATAAATAAATAATAGTATTCTAGAAGATGTGATGGGTGAGTCACAGGGTAAAGTTATTATAAGTGGGTATTTTAATGCACATAATGGTCTATGGGGTAGTAAGAGTACAGACAATAACGGGTTAGTTGTAGAAGAATTTATAGAAGAACACTCATTAGTATGTTTGAATGATGGGAAACCAACAAGAATGGATATCGTTAAAGGCGGCTTGTCATGTTTGGATCTCACAGTAACATCAGCTGCATTGGCAGGTAAGTGCACTTGGAGTGTACAAGAGGATAATTTGGGCAGTGATTACTGGCCTATAGTCTGTGAGATTCAGAGTGCAGTACAAAAGCAAAGTTTTAACCAGTGTGCAAGGTGGGGATTTAAACAGGCAAAATGGAAGGAGTTTTGTGTGTTGTGTGAAGAAAATTTCAAAAATATGAAGATGGAAGGGAATATTGAGGAGAGATATAAAAAAGTAGTAAGTGAAATTATTTTAGCAGCGAACCTATCTATACCATTAATAAGAGGCAATGGAAAAAGAAAGAAAAATGTCCCATGGTGGTCTGAAGAATGCACAGTGGCAATTAAAGAAAGGAATAAGGCATTCCGGGTTTTAAAAAGGTTAATAACTCAAGACACAGTAATAGATTATCAGAAAAAAAGGGCAGCTGCAAGAAGGGTAATTAAAAGCGCAAAGAGAAAAGCATGGAAGGAGTTCTGAAACACAATTGGGAGAGAGACTGGAATGCATGTGGTATGGAAAATGATAAGGAAAATGAATGGTATTAATGCTCATAAACAAGTTCCTGTAATTGAGGAAGATGGAAAGGTGGCCAGAACGGATAAAGAAAAGATAGAAATATTGGCCAAAACATTTGCTAAAGTCCATAGTATTGAAAACTTGAGTGATGTGTTTTTAAAAAGAAGACAAGAGTTAAATAATATGTATGAGAATGTTTGTAAGAAAAAACAAGAAGTTGATAGTAACATGGATGATGATTTTAATCTATTTGAGCTAAAAATTGCTATTAGTAATTCAAAGGATACAACACCAGGGAGAGACATGATAAGCTATAGTATGTTAAAAAAAACTTACCGGACGTAGCCATTAAAGTAATACTGGATGTATATAACCAGATATGGAAGGAAGGCACCTTACCCAAAGAGTGGAAAAATGCAATAGTGATAACAGTTGCAAAACCAGGTAAAGATGCAACAAAATCAAGTAGTTATAGGCCAATTGCTCTTACATCTACATTATGTAAGGTGATGGAAAAAATGATAGTAAGAAGATTAAATTATTTTTTGGAGAAAAATGAGATTTTATCATCAGCTCAAAGTGGGTTTAGGAGGAAAATATCTAGAATGGATGCTTTGCTATTATTTGAAAGTGAGGTTAAAAAAGCTTTAACAATGAAAGAATTTCTTGTTGCTGTTTTCTTCGATATTGAAAAGGCATATGACACTTTATGGAGGGAGGGACTATTAATAAAGTTAGATAAAATAGGAGTAGGGGGGAGAATGTACAACTGGATACTGGATTTCTTATTTAAGCGTACATTTCAGGTTAATAGGGGAAGAAATCTCAGCAATGCATGATATTCTGAATGGGACTCCTCAAGGAAGTGTAATCAGTCCAATTTTATTTAACATAATGATTAATGATATTTATGAAAGAGTTAAACCTGGGAAGGCACTGTATGCAGATGATGCTGCAGTGTGGAAAAGAGGTCGGAACTTAGGGAATGTAGTCAAAGGAATACAAGAATCAATAAACGAAGTTGAAAGGTGGTCAGTGGAATGGGGTCTAAAGTTTTCAGTATTAAAGACTCAATATATGGTTTTTACTAAGAAAAGAAAAATGGAACAATTGACTTTGAAATTATATGGTCAATTATTAGAAAGAGTGACAGAATTTAAATACCTTGGACTAATATTTGATGGAAAATTAACATGGAATAGACATATTAAGAAAATTGAGAACAAGTGCAAAAGAGTAATACATTGCATGACTTCAATAGCCAAATATGAGTGGGGAGCAAGGAAAAGTGCACTACTACATGTATATCAAGCCTTAATACGGTCTAGTTTAGATTATGGGTGTGCAGTGTATGGTGGTGCAGCAAAATCAGAGCTAAAGAAGTTGGACAACGTACAGGCTAGGGCACTTAGAATCTGTTGTGGAGCTATAAGATCAACCCCTCTAGATGCCATCAGGGTTGAAATGGGAGAGATGCCACTAAGAAGGGAAAAGCTTACAATGATGTACTGGGTTAATTTGCAGGGTTGTAATAAGAGTCATTGTACACAAGTAATTTTAAATGATTGTTGGGAATATAAGAAGGATAATGGGAATAGTTTTGGATGGAAGTATAAACAATGGGTTAAGGAATGTGGTCTGGAAAATGTAGTTATTTGTCCCAATATGCCATTAAAAGGGGTATCAGTGTGGAATATTCCGGAACCTAATGTTGAAATGAGACTGCTGGAGGATCGGGAGAAAGCAGAAGGAAGATATACTAAGTTATGAAATCAATGGTTTTATGAGAGAATTTTTTTATTCTTGTATACAGATCTATACAGATGGATCTAAAGACCCAGTCGAACAAAAAGTTGGAGTAGGAGTATATATTCCAAAATTTGAGATAAAAATAAGTTTAAGGTTGAGTGATAAAATGTCTGTATATTCAGCAGAACTAACAGCTATAATAGTAGGACTGCAGTGGTTAGAGCAGACTAAGCCAAATAGGATAGCAACTGTAATTTGCTCAGATTCTGCATCAGCACTTAAAAGTATATTGTCAACAAAAACTGACAGAGAAGACCTGATAGTAGAAATTTATACATTATTATATAGGCTGAATATAGAGGGTATAATTGTATACTTTTGCTGGGTGCCGGCACATATTGGGATAGTAGGAAATGAAATAGCGGATAAATTAGCAAAAGAAGCGTTAAGGAAAGACTTGGTAGATATAAAGATACCTTTAGGAAGAAATGAAGTTAGATCAATAATTAATAGAGAAATAATAAGAATATGGCAACAAAGATGGGAAAGTAGCAGTACAGGTAGGTGGTATTATAGTATTGTAAAATTAGTAGGGAAAAAAGAATCGTGCTATGGAAGACATAGAAAGGAAGAGGTAATGATTTCTAGATTAAGGATGGGTCATACAGGGTTAAAATCAACACTGGCATTAATGGGAAAGCATGGAAATGGTATGTGTGATGAATGTGGTATTATTGAAACAGTAGAACATGTGTTTTTTAAGTGTAGTAAATATGAAGAACAGCGTAGGGGTCTTTTTAGTCATATAAAGAACAGGCCAGTGAGTATCATGGACCTATTGGGAAAGGGTTTGAGTGATAGACAGAGGTTTAAGGACGTGGTAACATTTTTAGAGCTTACAGGGCTAGATCACAGGATCTAGAGCTGAGGAGGAAGAGCAAGCTCAGATCATCCTGGAGGTTGAGGAGCTCGTGTGGAAGCTGGAGGAGCTGAACACGCAGCGTCAGCTGAAGCTCGGGCTCTGATACTTTGGAATGGTAAAGTTTTTTTTTTCTTCTAATCAGATCCATTACTCAAGTGCGCAAGGTATACAGTAGGTGGCGGTAATACTCCAAAGGAGTGAACGGCCATAAAACGAAAAGAAGAAGAAGAAGAAGAAGAAGAAGAGATGTCAAGAGATGGTCGCTCGAGCAAATAGCATAGGCTAGCTACAAGTAATGCCCATAAAGATTATAAGAAAGAAATATGTTCTGAATGGGATTGTAAATTGTTGGTAAAAGTACCGTAAGCAGAAAATAAAATCCTGATTTGTGCAAACCGTATTGTGCCAATGTTCATCTCTAGAATTCTCCACTTCAGTGTCACTTAAATAGCTAATATGCTACATAAAACTTTCCAGTTTCATTCCCATCTATATTCTGAAGGTTTTGGGGGTTGTTTGCCAGGTTTTATACTGTAGTCTATATAATTTTATTCATAAAAGCATGGTGAAAATGTATTTTTGTCTGGCTGTTGACCGTATTTTCTCACTTATTGAGTGAGAAAAAAGAGATAAGCCTATACTGTAAAAACCTTTAACTCCAATGTCAACTAAATAAAACATGTATTTTGAGGCTAGTGCATATTAAATTATATAATGTCTTATTTGCAAATTTAAACAACATTCGAGAAAACGTGTAATATAAATGTTTTTATTAGTTAAATGTTTACTCAATTCACCTAGTGTCTTGCTGTAAATTTAGTCACTAGTATACATTAATACAGTTTACAGTGTAATTGACATTGCAAGAGGGCTCACATTAAATGCAAAACATGAAGAAGGTCATCAAAACATCACAATTCTGGGTCTCTCCAACCATTTTCCCCAAAATAGTAGCTTGCAGGTTTGCAGGAAGCTGCATGTATTAGATCAGGATCAGCAGGAATTGCATGGATTAGGGCATTTGTTTTCTTTTACTCATCAAGATTTTGGTAAACATCTTCACTATGGTACATACTTTGAAGACCTTTAGACTGTGGAGAAGATTGAAAATAAATGTTAGGCTATAACAAGACATTTTGGTACAGTAATATGACAGCAATTTCAGTCTTAAAACTCCACAAGGAGAGTGTTAGCCACAAATGAATGTTAATTTGCTAAAAATATGCATGTGTGTTGTAATAGAATAGTCTGAAGTGAAAACCTTGTCTTGGGAAACTTTGTAGCGTGCCTGAAATTTGTCACCACTTAAGTTCCTCTTGCACAGTTCTTGCACCACTCCACTGAAAATCACATGGCTAGCAGCGTCCTCCTGAAAACATTTTGTTATTTGACAATAACATACTGTTCGCTACCGTTCAAAATTTCGGGGTTGGTAAGATTTATTTTGTATGGTGTCCACAAAAATATGAAGCAGCACAACTGTTTTCAAAATGTATAATAATAATAATAATAATAAATGTTTCTTGAGCATCAAATCATCATTAGAATGATTTCTGAAGGATCACGTGACACTGAAGACTGCATTGGTCTCAGATGGCTGAATTAGCAAATGTAGCTGCTGAGTGAACAGACTTGAAAGGGACTTTGGTGTTTACTCTATTTGATCAAATAAATGCAGCCTTGGTGAGTAAGAGACTTCTTTCAAGAACATAAAAAAAATATTTCTGCCCCCAAAATTGTAAGTTGTGGTGTATGTTTTGCTATCGTGTAATAGGGTCAAACAATACCTTATTAGTTTTACTCCATCTTCTTTTAAAAACTGAGTTGAATTTCCCAGTCTATCGATAAAAACAAACAAACATTTTAATTACTTAAATTGCATTAAACATTCTGAAAAAGTACTTTGAGAATGTAGTAAAATTCTGAGCATTGAAATGCTGGTTTAACAGCATTATAACTGCATTACTTTCAAAATGTACTGTAACTTTAAAATTCTACCTTAATGCAGATGAGGATGCCCAGGACGAGGAGGCTGTAGATACTTAGCAGGACAAGCAGTGTCAAAAGTAGAGTTTGAGCGATGTTTAAGCCCATCTCTGGATACAAAACAAGAATGATATGTGTAACACATTAGAAGGGTCTGATGGGGTCGTGCTGGATCTTCTGCTAGTGCTTACCTGTCACTTTCAAAGTGGTTCCCTGTCCGATTGCCTGCGCCCCATTAGTCCCTGTCGGCAGAACCGCTGCACAGTAATACACCCCACAATCTGCTTTTGACAAAGAGCTGATTTTCAGATCATGATGCTCCAGTTTGTACTTCAGCGGCTGGCTTGACAAGTCAATCTGGTAGTGAAAGTCTTTCCGGAACACATACCAAGAGATTTGTGGTGTGTCTCGACAGGTGGATATATTGACAGAGCAGGGAATAGAGACAGACTGTTGCTCTTTTTTCCTCATGAGCATCGTTGGCTGTTGGACATCTACCATACATCCTCGGACTGTGGAAATTCAGAATATTATATTTTATTCAATTGAAAACATTTAATTGCTGATAGTGCATATTATTAACATTTCAAGTTGCCCAACTAATCTAAACTATTTTTTTTACTAAAGATTCTAAGTACACTCTTAAAAATAAAGGTTATTTATTGGCATTAATAGTTCACCTTTAACATCCATGGGAACTTGAATTGCACTAAAGATTCTTTAAAATGGAGAAAGGTTCTTCAGATTACTAACATTTTCTTTATACATGGAAAAAATTGTTCTTTTAAAAAAAAGATTTTTTGGTGAACCCAGAATGGAATCGCTATGGCATCACTGTGAAAACCCCTTTTGGAACTTTTATTTTTAAGAGTGTATAACATTGATAAATTTTATCTCACCTAATCTCAAAACAAGAATTGCGATGGTGACGAGGAAACCAAAGTTCATGTTGATGGCACAGTTGTTTGTGGCTCCTGTATCTCTCTGATTGTTTTTCAATTTGTTAGTCATCGGACAAAGTTCTGACGACTAACTTAGAAATAAACCAGAAATGAATGACTTGTAGAAATGAGAAGTGACAGACCCATCCCCTCAGTTCTTCCTTCCTTGTGTGAGACTTCTTGTCACCCATGGCCACAGCTTAGTGACATGTGAGTAATTGTCACGTTCTGTTGTGTTTGAACTTTTACCCCTGGTTTCCCAGACAAGTCTAGTCCTGGACTAAAATGCATGTTTGAGCTGCCGAAGCAACTGACATACCTTAAAATGTCATTGCCATTGTTGTGTCTCAAGATGCACCAGTAATGTTTTTTTTTCTAAGGCATGTTTGAACTAAATTCTAATCCTGCATGGCTTTAATCTAAGCCCTGTCTGTGAAACCGGGTATTAGGCCTATGGCTAGTTCAGACTACACGACTTTAAAAGTCAGCAGATCGCTGTGCTGTTCTACGGAGCCCCTAAAGGGACATGGTGGTGGAAAAAAAATATGGGATGGGATGGGAGGAAAAAAAATATTTTTCGAAGCTTTTGCGTTCTCTCGCACAGATATTCGCGTTCTCTAGCCTCTACGCAAAACCTGTTGTGAGTTCGGACAAACACTTAATGTACCACTGGCAATGTTTCATACTCCGTACATGGAGTGGTTCATGGTGTTTTATTTTGAACTTGGACTTAAAGAAATAAGGTCAGTGCGAGTAAACGAGTGAAGTGATGCATTACATTATATATTGGCACATTAATATTAATGTATATATCTCACTCAAAAAAATGCTGGGTTGTTTCTGTAAACACATTGTTGGGTTGAGTGTGCTGGGTCAAAATGCTGGGTTGTTTGGGGTACTGTAAACACATTTATGGGTTGTTCATGCTGGGTCAAATGAGTTGAAAGGGGGTCATTCACAAATAAACCAGCGGTTGGGCTATTTTGACCAAGCAACTGCTTTATTACTTGTTCATTCTTTGCGGAACATTCTGGATTCTTCACTTCTGACTCGAGGAGCACGTACGCCACACCACTCGGAGCAGGTAGTGTTTTTATGGTAAGTTTATGAATGTTTACCTATATTTTCAACTAGTTGTGGTAACAGCAAGCTAATTTCACTGTTCAACATAGTCTTTGATATGGAAGTGTGAGGGGTAACGTATTTATTCTGTGAAACATTAAATAGCCACAGCTAGCCGGTTAGATTTTTTGACAAAATGCCGCATCGTTAAATCCCTATAGTTGTAAAGCTATATCAGCAGCCTTTTTGAAATATGCAGTTTAAATTGTAAACTCATCACAGGTGTAATTATCGTATTCATTGTGGACGTTGCATATTTAAAAGTGAGGAAAGCGGTTTGAATTCCTACAAGAGCAGTATGTTTAGTCCCTCACAGGGCTCGGCGCGAAAAGAGTCTAGGGCTAGGCAAATGTAGCTAACGATAGTGAGTTGTGTGTGGAAAGTCTGCTGGCATATTTAGTCGTCAAAACAGAAGAAGCGACCGGTGTTCTGACGATTCATGCTACCCATCGAGATACTTACTGGTTATGCGCATGTGCAATCTCACAGTTTTTTTTATATAAGGTTCATTTTCATGTGTTATAATGTAATTTCCCTTTAAAAAAATGCTAACTACCATATGCATATTTGTACGGCCAGCCAGCTGAACAAGAATAACTGTATTTGATGATAATTTTTACTTTTCAAACCGTTTTAAAATAAAAACAGTACAGTAGCCTATACAGTAGCTACTCATAACGTATAATTTTATTATAATTGTATTTCATATAATATACAATAATGTAGCCTAATTTTAACTTGTTATATCAAATGTGATAATTGCTAGTTTATTTAAAATATCAAAATATGCTCCCCATACACTTACCCTGTTTGAAATGTAATAACGATGTCATAATATTGTGAGACTTTCACCAATATGAAAGGGGGGGGGGGGGGGGGGGGGGGGGGTTGGGGAAAATTGAAACAGACACAAACACTGAAAGGAGCCATCGTGTTCATTTGTTTCTTTTAATGGCAGCTGTGAATATATTAACTGAACAATTATTTGAACTGTACATTAAACTAAACATTGGAACATTTATTCTTATGTGATTTACCCAAAAAATCAAGCCCGACTCTACCCGAGCCCCTGCACGTTGTGTCCGAGCCCGGCCTAGTCCGACACATTAACTGTAATTATGAGCCCGAGCCCGATTTAAACCCGATCATTTTTTATTACTATTATTTTATAATTTATTCATTTCTATTCTTTTATTCATTTTTAATTTCTGCAGGTTTGTTCGTCCATATTCTTTAAGCGAAGAGGAGAGATTCGCGATTGCACTGAACACGTTTTAACTGCAGGCATATTCTCTGAGCGAGCCCAGAGAAAATTCTTACAAGAGCAGCGTGTATCTGAGAGCGCGCGCCCAGTTCCCGCGCGCGAGAAGAGACATTAGCGCTCGGCACAGTATATTCCGCGCGCGAGCAGAGATTCCGCTCGCGCATTATATTCATGTACTTTCGCGCTACAATAATACGCTCTCGACATTTGACAGGAAAATAACGCCATACTCCATGACCAACACTGAAATTACAACGACAAATTTTGCAGTAGGCATAATTTGGACCTACGTGGCTGCTTGTCAGGTAGTGGAAGGTGGTCTCCCATTTACTCAAATATTGGCATAATGTCCTGGGTTTTAGTTGGTGGTTAATTCTGTGATTTTGTCCGTCGGCGTCCTCCTTATCCATCATCGCACATCACACTCATCTACTCTACTCTCCTTGAAGTTCAGACTTCCCGCTAGTTTTTCCCTCTTCCTCACGCCCGCCGCTGCAACTGTCGATAGTAGGCTAAGCTACTGTCTGTATACTTACTGGAGGTCTAGCAAGTGCAAGACACTTCACAGACACAGATAGTTGCGTGTTCGTAACACAATCAGAGCGTAAAAATACGGGATATTTTACGGCAAAATACTAAAGCGGGAAGACAGCGGGAAAAGAGCTAAAATACTTGAGAAACCAGGAAAAAAACGGGAGGGTTGACAGCTATGTTCATATGGTCCCAACAATATCAGAGAAAACTCCAGAAATAGCTAGAGCAGGACTATACGATGACGCCGCGTAGTGGGTGGAGCCATTCCGCCTGTGCTAGTTTTTTATTGGTCGAACTCCCTGGCGCTTTCGAGAAACTTCAACAGGGTTATGAAAGAGAATATAAAAGAGGACTGTGGCAGTGTTTCGTTATTAACTTCGGGATAGTTCGCAAGACATTGTAAAGAGCGAGACAGCGAAGTGTGCCATCTTCTATCCAGACAACGAGCCACAAAACGCCTGCCACAAAATATCTAAATCATAAAAGGTAAGTGGAAAATTAATGTAAACTACCACTGTTCTTTTTCTATTGAGTTTATATACTTACGATATAAACTTGTACATTTACAGCTAGCTTTATATCAGACACGAAATGCTTGCAGTATATAATGTTTTATTCTATACTCATCTGTTTCATGATTAAATGTCAACAAAAATATGTGATGAAGAGCCACCTATGAATTAATAGCCTACTTAAGAATTTATTTACGTTTTTAACAAAGAATTCTATTTGACTATGTATTATATTTAGTCCTATTATACATTAATAATAATAATAACAGTCTTCTCATTTTTCAAATCATTAGTGTGAACAATGAACATACAAAAATAAAGATTATAAAGAGACAATTATTGTTTAACTGCAATAATACATTACCTGCATAATATTAATTTCATGGCTACAATTGAGTGGTTTTACATGTTAATTTTCCTATTTCTTTTGCTTGTTGAAGACTGGTAGACATTAAAAGAAACCAAACATGTCATCAGCAAAAGGAGTAGCCATTGGAATTGACCTGGGCACCACCTACTCCTGTGTGGGGGTGTTTCAGCATGGAAAAGTGGAGATCATCGCCAATGACCAGGGGAACAGAACAACACCCAGCTATGTTGCCTTCACTGACACAGAGAGGCTCATTGGAGATGCAGCTAAAAACCAGGTGGCCATGAACCCCAACAACACTGTGTTTGATGCCAAGAGGCTGATTGGCAGGAAGTTTGATGACCCAGTAGTGCAGTCTGACATGAAGCACTGGTCCTTCCAAGTCGTCAGTGATAGCGGAAAGCCAAAGGTTCAAGTCGAATACAAAGGAGAAAACAAGACATTTAATCCTGAAGAAATTTCCTCTATGGTCCTGGTGAAGATGAAGGAGATTGCTGAAGCTTATCTGGGGCAGAAGGTGACAAATGCCGTTATCACAGTTCCTGCCTATTTCAATGACTCGCAGAGGCAAGCCACTAAAGACGCTGGAGTGATCGCTGGGCTCAATGTCCTCAGAATCATCAACGAGCCCACGGCTGCAGCCATCGCCTACGGCCTTGACAAAGGCAAAGGAGCAGAACGCAACGTCCTGATCTTTGACCTGGGTGGAGGCACCTTTGACGTGTCCATCCTGACCATTGAAGATGGCATCTTTGAGGTGAAGGCCACAGCCGGAGACACTCATCTGGGTGGCGAGGACTTTGACAACCGCATGGTGAATCACTTTGTAGAAGAATTCAAGAGGAAGCACAAGAAGGACATCAGTCAGAACAAGAGAGCACTGAGAAGGCTGCGAACAGCGTGCGAGCGAGCCAAGAGAACCCTCTCCTCCAGCTCTCAGGCCAGCATTGAGATCGACTCACTGTACGAGGGCATCGACTTCTACACGTCCATCACCAGAGCGCGCTTTGAAGAGATGTGCTCAGACCTCTTCAGGGGAACACTTGAGCCTGTGGAGAAAGCCCTGAGAGACGCCAAGATGGACAAGTCTCAGATCCATGACGTCGTTCTGGTTGGTGGATCAACAAGAATCCCAAAGATCCAGAAGCTTCTGCAGGATTTCTTCAACGGCAGGGACTTGAACAAGAGCATCAACCCAGATGAGGCAGTGGCTTATGGTGCAGCGGTGCAAGCCGCCATCCTCATGGGTGACACATCTGGAAATGTCCAGGACCTGCTGCTGCTGGATGTTGCGCCGCTATCTTTGGGCATCGAGACTGCAGGTGGAGTCATGACATCCCTCATCAAACGCAACACCACCATCCCCACCAAACAGACCCAGACCTTCACCACCTACTCAGACAACCAGCCTGGTGTCCTGATCCAGGTGTATGAGGGAGAGAGGGCCATGACAAAAGACAACAACCTGCTGGGTAAATTTGAGCTCACAGGAATTCCTCCTGCGCCACGTGGAGTCCCGCAGATTGAAGTGACCTTTGACATTGACGCCAACGGAATCCTAAATGTGTCAGCGGTGGACAAAAGCACTGGAAAAGAGAACAAGATCACCATCACCAATGACAAGGGCAGACTGAGCAAAGAGGAGATTGAGAGGATGGTGCAGGAAGCAGACAATTACAAAGCTGAAGATGATCTGCAAAGAGAGAAGATTGCTGCCAAAAACTCCCTGGAGTCTTACGCCTTCAACATGAAGAGCAGTGTGGAAGATGAGAACCTGAAAGGCAAGATCAGTGAGGATGACAAGAAGAAAGTCATTGAGAAATGCAACGCCACCATCAGCTGGCTAGAGAACAATCAGCTGGCTGATAAGGAGGAGTATGAACATCAGCTGAAGGAGTTGGAGAAAGTCTGCAACTCAATCATCACTAAGCTTTATCAGGGAGGGATGCCAGCTGGAGGCTGTGGAGCTCAGGCACGTGGCGGATCAGGGGCCGCTTCCCAGGGACCAACTATTGAAGAGGTGGATTAAAACACCTCATGAACTGAATGGTTCCGGGACTGATATAAATCTGTTCTCTTTGGTTCTTCCATTTTGTTTTCTGGCCTTATTACATTATGATTCCTTTTTTTACACCCCTAATACTCACACCTCTCTTCAGTCCAAAAATTAAATGTAAACCGTCATATCACTGCACGGTATTAGTTTACTCCATCTGCTCTTGAAAACATTTTGCTGCATAATAAAGTGCTCTTTAGCTTGACATTTAGTCAAAATGTTTTGACTTAAAAAGTAAGCTTGAAATTTCTAAGAGGTGATTTTACATTATTTTTCATTAATGTTTTCTTACAGTTACATGTTGATAAATGTTGTGGTAAAACTATGTAAATAAAATGTTTCATATATTTATTTCAAAAAGTGTTGTAGTTTTTTTTACTCTAAAACTAAATCTAAACAGTGAGCTTATATTTCCTCAAATAAATAAACAAACCAGTAGATGGCATTCTCAAACAAGAGTCAGGTAGTATCCATTTATCATGGACTTGTCACATTGCATATATCAAATAAATATCAATCAAAAATGTCTACAGGCCATAAAGACTGACAACACAAAAGGCAAGATTATAACCATAAGATTATAAGATTTGAAGGTGCAGATTCACTAATGACTTGGGGCTAAAATCTTTCTACACATTTATGCCGTAGTTACTGACATAAGCAACAGGGGTCAGTATGTCCTCACTGTAAAACATAAACACAAATCCCTAACCCTTCCAATACAAATTAAGTGGCTTCTTCATGGAACAATCCCTCACACAAACACATACAATGTTTAATGAAATTATACAATTCATCTGTGCAATACCATCTGGAGTTACTAAAATGATATTGAATGTCAAATTGTAGCAGACATTGCAAAGATGCACAAAAGTACATGAGGTGACCCTTACTTTACTGCTCATAATATCCTATTTCAACGATTCAGTTTCAGATGCAAGTTATTTTGATGTTCAACACATTCTCAAGATTAAAATATGACAAGTACCACAGGTGACACTGTTCACCATGGCCACATGACTGCAAACATGTATACGATCGTTTATACGTATATGACTTATAAATGGACAAATATTTTTAGAAAACACTTTTTTTTGGGACTGTTCATACTTTAAGAAAAAAAATATTATTTTCATGATGCATAAATGCACTCTTTAAAAAAGTGATGCCAAAGAACCAGTCACAGTTTCACAATGATGCCAAAGAAACATTTAGGATTTAAATAACCTTTCAGTGAACAGTTCTTGAAAGAACCTTTTTGTGTGTGTGTGATGAGACTTTTCAACTATAGAACCTTTTGGGTAATGGAAATTTTTTATTGATTTTAAAGGGTCTTCATGGAACCATAGATTCCAATAAAGAACTTTTATTTTTAAAAGTGTAGCAGTTAAAGAAATATTTAAAACAAGTTAAGTTCAATTTACAACATTTGTGGCATAATGTTGATTATTACAATAACATTTCATTTATTTAAACTCCACTGCACTTACAATGGAAGCAAATTAAGGATTTTTGTGAAGGATTTAAAAGCAGAAATGTGAAGCTTATAATTTTAGAAAATAACTTACATTAGTTCATCTGTTAACACTCATATATTAATTGAGCTGTAAAATTATGTTTAAATAATAATTTATACCGTTTTTAGGGTTTCAGGCTTTTCATTTACAACTTTGTTGTAAAAATGAATTATAATTTTACACAGAAAAGGTTAGTAAGCAAGTTTCCACACTCAAATCCTACTATAATGTCTTGTGGTGATACTTGAAACATATTTGAACATTTATGGATTGGCCTCATTCACTTTCCTTGTGACTCACTAACCCAGAGTTGTTGTTTTTTTTAAGAAAAGGAGGGGAAAGTGGACATTATTGTGGCAATCAACATTATGCTTTCAATTGAACTTAACTTGTATTGTACCCAAAATATTCTTTCAATGCTACTGTAGCTATTACGTTTTGGTCATAAGTAACACATTCGACCGTCATTGTAACAGCTGCTGATGAGTTATAATGAGCACTGACTAGGGTAATTATGTTGGCATCAGGCATGTGTGTTTCTGCTGTGACTGGAGCCAGTAAGCCATGAATGTGAGTGTCAGGCCACTACGTGTGAAATGCAGCATTTCAGACCCTCTCCCTAGTTTAAATCAGTGTCCATGGCATGACAAGGACAGCCCTTTTGGGGGCAGAGCATTCCAATCAAAACATGACCCACCACAGAAAGTACAACCTGAAGAATGGAGGAACAATAAAAACAAAAAAACACCTCATCAAATACAGAGCGGGAAAGTAAAGAGGATCCATGTACACATATAGCATGGACACATGACATGCTCTTAAAAAACATCCTGGTACAGCTCGATCCCTACACATATACAGTACATTTAGCTGTTTGTTTGTTTGTTCCATAGTAACCCTAAATCTCATCCTAATTGTATGGGAACAAATATTGTAACTCTATAGTGGACAGGACAAATACCCTTTTCATTTATTATCAGACAAACAGATACCGCCGAACACACGCAGAATGCACAGTTCACCTCTAAGTTGATCCCACCCAGTGTTGTTTACACATACTACAACCACACGTGCTTACGCTCATAAACCAAACTAATACACATACGAGATTGTTTTTATTTAAATAAATGGTATTGAATAGCATTGAATGCTAGTAATCGGCTGCCAGGTTTAAGTGTTTACTACTATCAAATATATACAAAAAATATAAACGCGAAATATTGTGAATGCAATTTAACTTCATACAAGTTGAACTTCGCGTATCTTTGATATCAGAACATAAGGAAGTGATTCCATCAGAGATCTCTATACAGCCTGTCAAAGTACAACTGTGGAAACCAAACTCATATGTTCACTCCAGTGAAGCAGAGTATGTCAATGTACCCTTATTATCTGATAATTCTGATTATGTGAAGATTATGTATGAAGATGGACACATTTCTAACAAAGCTCTCCTCTGAGAAAACCTAGTGATCAGGTGTTTTCAATCGCATTACGGCAACGCATTACAAGTAACATGCATAACACAATCAGATTAGATTGATTTTAGATTGAATTTAGAATAGATTTTAATTGGTTTTGGTAATAGCTAAATCAATATTTTTATTTATTCATTTATTCAAATACAGTTTTCATCAAGGAAAAATTTCTGGGTGATTTTGAAAGCTGAAGATAGATAAATTAACAGCAATGTAAAAAGGATTTTTCAAAGTTGTAAATAAAATGATTATTGGAGTTCGTTTTGCAAGACATAACTATTTTCAGATTTTCACAATTCATTTATTGTGTTACTTGCTGTTTCTCTAGTAAATTGTGAAATTTGCTAGCATTTCTGAGTGAATTGTTTTACACTTTATTTTTTAAACTGGAAACTGTGTTGATTATCTGTATGTGCCTGGCTGTTGCATGATACTTGTCTGTGAAAATACTTACTGGTCCCTCTTAAGATTGGAAAATTTCATAAAGTTTATTTTTGGCACATTCTACTCTGACTTTAGAGTAATATTTTTATTAACATGATTTGTCTTGTATTCTGTAGTTTAGGGTGAGATTGACACTTTTTTTTTAACCTTCATCTAACACCTCAAAAAAGGTTTTAAACACAATATGGCATTTCTTTTTTCATTTCTTCATTATATCTTCACAACACATTAAAACTCTTGGAACACAAAACACCAAGTTCAGTAAACTTGTTTGAAATCTGTTTAGGAACAACTGCACCTTAAAAAGTAGAATGAACAGTCAAACTGAGTAACGGCAACAGAACAAAATAACTCAGCTGAAGTTGTATTAACGTGCATGTTTTATATTATCATTTCATATGGTTGCAAGTGTGTTTGAGAAGAGTGTAAAAAAAAGAGAACTTTACACACTTCTGAATGAGAAAACATTTCATATTTAATTTAAAAAAAACTATGTTTATTGTCCATCAAAGATAATCATGCTTGTATTATTTACATTGCAACAGTATATACAAATTGAATATATAAAAAACAGTAGTTAATAATTAACAAAACAGGACTATTAGAGCAGCAATGTCATTTTAAAAATCCTTGCTCAAAGTTTAAGTGAGTTCTAACTGACACATGAGATATTAATCCATAACTTTAATCCACCTCTTCAATAGTTGGTCCCTGGGAAGCGGCCCCTGATCCGCCACGTGCCTGAGCTCCACAGCCTCCAGCTGGCATCCCTCCCTGATAAAGCTTAGTGATGATTGAGTTGCAGACTTTCTCCAACTCCTTCAGCTGATGTTCATACTCCTCCTTATCAGCCAGCTGATTGTTCTCTAGCCAGCTGATGGTGGCGTTGCATTTCTCAATGACTTTCTTCTTGTCATCCTCACTGATCTTGCCTTTCAGGTTCTCATCTTCCACACTGCTCTTCATGTTGAAGGCGTAAGACTCCAGGGAGTTTTTGGCAGCAATCTTCTCTCTTTGCAGATCATCTTCAGCTTTGTAATTGTCTGCTTCCTGCACCATCCTCTCAATCTCCTCTTTGCTCAGTCTGCCCTTGTCATTGGTGATGGTGATCTTGTTCTCTTTTCCAGTGCTTTTGTCCACCGCTGACACATTTAGGATTCCGTTGGCGTCAATGTCAAAGGTCACTTCAATCTGCGGGACTCCACGTGGCGCAGGAGGAATTCCTGTGAGCTCAAATTTACCCAGCAGGTTGTTGTCTTTTGTCATGGCCCTCTCTCCCTCATACACCTGGATCAGGACACCAGGCTGGTTGTCTGAGTAGGTGGTGAAGGTCTGGGTCTGTTTGGTGGGGATGGTGGTGTTGCGTTTGATGAGGGATGTCATGACTCCACCTGCAGTCTCGATGCCCAAAGATAGCGGCGCAACATCCAGCAGCAGCAGGTCCTGGACATTTCCAGATGTGTCACCCATGAGGATGGCGGCTTGCACCGCTGCACCATAAGCCACTGCCTCATCTGGGTTGATGCTCTTGTTCAAGTCCCTGCCGTTGAAGAAATCCTGCAGAAGCTTCTGGATCTTTGGGATTCTTGTTGATCCACCAACCAGAACGACGTCATGGATCTGAGACTTGTCCATCTTGGCGTCTCTCAGGGCTTTCTCCACAGGCTCAAGTGTTCCCCTGAAGAGGTCTGAGCACATCTCTTCAAAGCGCGCTCTGGTGATGGACGTGTAGAAGTCGATGCCCTCGTACAGTGAGTCGATCTCAATGCTGGCCTGAGAGCTGGAGGAGAGGGTTCTCTTGGCTCGCTCGCACGCTGTTCGCAGCCTTCTCAGTGCTCTCTTGTTCTGACTGATGTCCTTCTTGTGCTTCCTCTTGAATTCTTCTACAAAGTGATTCACCATGCGGTTGTCAAAGTCCTCGCCACCCAGATGAGTGTCTCCGGCTGTGGCCTTCACCTCAAAGATGCCATCTTCAATGGTCAGGATGGACACGTCAAAGGTGCCTCCACCCAGGTCAAAGATCAGGACGTTGCGTTCTGCTCCTTTGCCTTTGTCAAGGCCGTAGGCGATGGCTGCAGCCGTGGGCTCGTTGATGATTCTGAGGACATTGAGCCCAGCGATCACTCCAGCGTCTTTAGTGGCTTGCCTCTGCGAGTCATTGAAATAGGCAGGAACTGTGATAACGGCATTTGTCACCTTCTGCCCCAGATAAGCTTCAGCAATCTCCTTCATCTTCACCAGGACCATAGAGGAAATTTCTTCAGGATTAAATGTCTTGTTTTCTCCTTTGTATTCGACTTGAACCTTTGGCTTTCCGCTATCACTGACGACTTGGAAGGACCAGTGCTTCATGTCAGACTGCACTACTGAGTCATCAAACTTCCTGCCAATCAGCCTCTTGGCATCAAACACAGTGTTGTTGGGGTTCATGGCCACCTGGTTTTTAGCTGCATCTCCAATGAGCCTCTCTGTGTCAGTGAAGGCAACATAGCTGGGTGTTGTTCTGTTCCCCTGGTCATTGGCGATGATCTCCACTTTTCCATGCTGAAACACCCCCACACAGGAGTAGGTGGTGCCCAGGTCAATTCCAATGGCTACTCCTTTTGCTGATGACATGTTTGGTTTCTTTTAATGTCTACCAGTCTTCAACAAGCAAAAGAAATAGGAAAATTAACATGTAAAACCACTCAATTGTAACCATGAAATTAATATTATGCAGGTAATGTATTATTGCAGTTAAACAATAATTGTCTCTTTATAATCTTTATTTTTGTATGTTCATTGTTCACACTAATGATTTGAAAAATGAGAAGACTGTTATTATTATTATTAATGTATAATAGGACTAAATATAATACATAGTCAAATAGAATTCTTTGTTAAAAACGTAAATAAATTCTTAAGTAGGCTATTAATTCACAGGTGGCTCTTCATCACATATTTGTTGACATTTAATCATGAAACAGATGAGTATAGAATAAAACATTATATACTGCAAGCATTTCGTGTCTGATATAAAGCTAGCTGTAAATGTACAAGTTTATATCGTAAGTATATAAACTCAATAGAAAAAGAACAGTGGTAGTTTACATTAATTTTCCACTTACCTTTTATGATTTAGATATTTTGTGGCAGGCCTTTTGTGCCTCGTTGTCTGGATAGAAGATGGCACACTTCGCTGTCTCGCTCTTTACAATGTGTTGCGAACTATCCCGAAGTTAATAACGAAACACTGCCACAGTCTTCATTTATATTCTCTTTCATTACCCTGTTGAAGTTTCTCGAAAGCGCCAGGGAGTTCGACCAATAAAAAACTAGCACAGGCGGAATGGCTCCACCCACTACGCGGCGTCATCGTATAGTCCTGCTCTAGCTATTTCTGGAGTTTTCTCTGATATTGTTGGGACCATATGAGGGGCAGGATGCGCAGCACTTAGACTTGGAGCAGGAGAGCTACTTCGGCTGCTACTCGCAGTAGAGCGAGTGTTACCATCTTCAGTTCCCTGTGAGCGTTTAAAAAACGCAAATATTTTTGTCTGGTTTTCATCTCGTTGATGCGGCATATTTCCCTCCGCGCGCTCTCTGTCCGCAAATGCTCATCTGTATGTGACGCAAGTGTTTGTTTGTGTGTGTGCGCACTCATTGGGATAATTGTAAACGCGCAAACACAGACAGAAAAGACATGTCATGGTGGAAATAAGATAAATAACATATTACTTAGGGACTATTTAGTTTGTTTAATAAAATAACAAATTGTAATCTGGCGCTATAAAGAAAATCAAATCAAATGTACTTGACCTTCAAGGAGGGCGGGGCGCCCCCCTTATATAACGGTAGGGGAAACTCTGAATATGGATACAATAGACTAGAGAATGAATCGACATTCTCTGTGATCGATTCGCGCTACGGTAGTATTTTTCGACAAGGCAGCACAATCCGTCAGAACACCGGGGTAAGTTCCAGCACAGTCTGCCTTTGTATTCTGTAATGTCTCTGTCGGAACCAGGTTCGTTTTTGCAAAAAAAAAAAAAAAAAAAAAATCCTTTCAAGAGCTTGATAGTTTTTTTTTTTTTTTTTTAGTAAACGTATGACGTGCAATCTTTACAATCACCGACTGAGGAAAGGAGAAATAAATCGATTTAATGTTAATCATTTTCTCGCCCTGAAACCCCATTACAAGTTAAGACTTGAGGTAACGTTACTAAGACTAATTTAGTATGACAGTGGTCATGTAAAATGATCTTGGTTACCAATGAACACCAGGGCAGAAAAGTCAGAAATGCTACTTTTGAAAATTAATTGTTTATACAGCATACTATTTAAATTTTAATGCAACTTTAAGTATGGTCAAATTGTTTAGCTGCTAAATGGGGAGACTGCTTTGAAGGACCTGCAACTCCCCATCCGTCTACAGGAGAGGAGGAGGTGTTCAGACCATCACAGAGGAGGCCCAGAGATCCTCTATTGACATGCAACCTTGTACGTTTGGCTTTAGTCTTTCTATTTTAATAAGGGTAGACGTTTGCACTGTTTGATATGCTTGATAAATATAAGAATAATTTAGGGTTAGAATATATAAAGCTGCAATCCTCTCCGCCGCTATCACTCTATTCTATTACTCTCTTATTTCTATAATTCAGTTTGCAAATACTGAATGTAAATTGACATTTAGTTTGTTTATCATATCTGGTCATATTTGGTAATGTTTGCAATATTATTTTTTTTGTACTTCCACAAAAAAAGCTTAACTTGCATGTCAGTGATATTGCAAAACTCTAAGTGATTGTGTGTGATCAACAGGTCGGGACCAACATGGTTGAATATTTACAAAATGAGAGGACTGGAGCATTGCTGCACTTTCTGTGCCTCAGGGACGAGACGAGGGAGACATCTCAGACCTTTGCCATTGTTCCAGGCCACGCCACCGAGACCTAGTCTTTCTGGAGGCTGTTGATCTTTGGCCCCGTTTACACAGCAGGTCTTGATGCCCAATTTTGATTTGTTGCCTATATCTGATTTTTTTGACCGCCCATTTACACGTTCTTCCAATTGTGACCCATTTCCGATTCATACGGTGGCCGACAGAGCTCAACGTGATGCAACCTAAAGAAGACGCAAGCAACTAGAAAAAAAACGAATGCAAATAGAAAAAAACACCCGCAAATTAAGAAAACATCTTCATCAGTTTCACAACACACGTGTACTCCAAATACTCACAACGCAACCAAATACAGAAATGCGCTGCAAAAGCTCACAACACAACCAAATATAGAAACGCGCTGCAAGTAACACAGACCACAACGGAAATGTTTCCGGGGGAACCAAATAAGTGACGAACCCGGCTGGGACGTGCTTATTGAACGTGAGCATCCCTATGCCCTACTCGGCTACTCCCTTCGAAGGGCAGACGGCAGAGCTCTTCAAGTGGGACTTTGGGGTGAGAATGGCACACATTATGTAGCCACTTGATAAAGGGAGCAACGAAAGACAACGTAATTATTTTTACCTGGGAGGTTCCCATGACAACGCAGCACGGTGTCCATCAGCTGAATAGCTGTTCTGACGACAGAAATATGCTGTTAACATATCGGTTGCAAATAAATGTATTTTTACTTTACAAAAAAAGAAAAAACATTGGACCCTACATTACTACACCTTCTTATGAAACTTTTCTTTATGAAAATTTAAACATAACATGAAACAATTTGTATAGTGTAACTGATGTATAGATTAATATCTTACCTTCATGTTCTTCTTCTCTATCTTTTTTATTTATTTTAGTTTTCAGCTCATAGTTCTTTTCTCGTTTCTGATGATATTGAACATATTGTTAATACATTTTGTATATTGTATACAAGTTGTATGTCATAAAAAATGTAATCTCTGTATGTTTTGCGAAAAAAAAGTTAAAAGAAATAAAATAGTAGAATTTTGAGCTGTAAGTAAAGAGTATAAAAGAACTATAAGAAGTATAATATTACAATATATTATTATTTTATATTTACTATTTTATAAATATTATTTATAGATACAATTTTAATATTGTTTATTTAAAAAAAAGGCTTTCACTTCTTGTCAATATACGTTCTTTGCTGTAAATTCATAGACAGTAAAAGTGTAATCACGTCCCAGCCGGGTTCGTCACTTATTTGGTTCCCCCGGAAACATTTCCGTTGTGGTGTGTGTTACTTGCAGCGCGTTTCTGTATTTGTTGTGTTGTGAGTATGTGGAGCACACTTGTGTTGTGAAACTGATGAAGATGTTTTCTTAATTTGCGGGTGTTTTTTTCTATTTGCATGCGTCTTCTTTAGCTTGCAGCACGTTGAGCTCTCTCAGCCACCGTAGATTCATGTGTGTACACTTGACATACTATCTGAAACATCGCACATGGCTAAAGGGGGTTATTGCACAGGTGGACGAATGCGAAATATGCTTGATGCTAATCGTAATCGTATAAGAGTTCAAATGAGTTGCTTAATGACTTTTAAAGGTGCATTGTGTATTTTGGAGGATCTGTTGACAGAAATGCAATATAATATACATAACTATGTTTTCAGTTTTGTATGACCTTACTTAATGAACCTTAACACTTGTATTCAATACTTGTATACAAAAAAGTATTAAAGAAATGTATTAAAAATGTATAAGTTTTTAAATAAAAAAAGAAAAAAAAAACAATTAAATGAGATTGAAATTACATATACAGTGGCCTCTCTGGTTTATTGTTATACAGAGACAATAATTATTTTACATTCGTAATATAACAAATATTTGTTACTAATTTTAATAAAGGCAATGAGACAGGAAATAACCCAGCATATGAGTAAGACTTAACCCAGCAAGAGGGTTAATTTCACCCACTGGTTGGGTCAAATGAATGACCCATATGGGTTAAATGGTAAAACCCAGCACTTTGGTCAAATCAACCCAGCGCGTGTTCTGTCCTATCTATCTATCTGTCTGTCTGTCTGTCTGTCTGTCTGTCTGTCTGTCTGTCTGTCTGTCTGTCTGTCTGTCTATCTATCTATCTATCTTTCGATCTGTCTGTCTGTCTGCTCTGGATACAGCACAGAACAAAATCATACAGAAATAAAAACAGAAATTAAAATTACAAGAATGTTCTTACATGTCAGAAAGATATCCCAAATATTATGATTAATAATAATAAGCGAGTTAATTTATGTAAGGGAGCCTGGGGCGTGGTTAGGGTTAGACCATATGGTTAGACCAGAGCAGTTGAGACTCGTGGAGCTCGCGGCCGCATTAACTACTACTCCCGGCATTCATTGCGATTTCGCTGTTGGACACGTCACGTCCACCGGCCACGTCGCCCCATTCGCCATATTTCTTGGAGGAATGCTCTTCTGGAGATCGGCACTCAGCCGGTTCGCAATTACTTCACTCACCCTGAGCTCTCTTTAACGCCACTAAAACCAGCCAGAGAGGTGAAATCATCATGAATATCTTTAGGCTGACTGGAGATCTGTCTCATCTTGCTGCCATCATCATCCTGCTGCTGAAGATATGGAAGACCAGGTCCTGCGCAGGTGAGCTAAACTCACACGAAATATACTCTTCTCATTCATTTCATACTTAATACGCCTGTTTGTTAAAGACAGGAAAGACTTTAAACTGGGTTGAGCTGTCCGGGAAAGTCTTTGTGATTTAATATTAAAGCATGAAGCTTAAAATGAAGTAATTTGTGTAGCATGCAAGCTAGTGGTTTAGCTTGACTTGAAAGCAACTGGTCTAGATTTTGTTTTTGTTTTATTAAACTTGAATTTGGGTTTGAATGGGCAGATCTGTATGTAAATAACATGTTGTGGCGCTAATGTTTGCTTATATATATTTGAAGGTACAGGGCAGGCTACATGACAGCCTTGTTCTCAGTAAAGTGGCAAAATTAGCTGAACTTAAGGCCTACTTACTAACTGCTGTTTAATATTAGATTACTTGATATATATATATATATATATATATATATATATATATATATATATTATTACACACACGTATATACCGTTTTACCATGTAGAGGACAAGTTGCATCTTCATATCTTGAATTGTGAGAAATAAAATGAGTGCTTTTGAAATATTTAAAGTCATACATCTTAATTTCGCCCTCCATTTATTTGCCTTCCATTCCTGAAGTGCATTGCATTCCTTGCCTTGACGTGGCAGTGCATATTGTTTTTTGTGGGCTTTGCTAGGATGGGTCTGGGTAGTCTAGATATATGGTCTTCTTTCTTTTGTTCCCTAGTGAACCTAGATGCACCCCTTCTGAAGTGTTTATGGGCTCAGTATTCAGTAAAAACCGCTGTTGGGTGCTCTTATTTGTTTTTAAGTAGTTGTCTGAGTGTAAGTGTTTTAATCCCTAGGTATCTCTGGGAAGAGCCAGATACTCTTCGCCTTGGTGTTCACCACACGCTACCTGGATCTCCTGACATCCTTCATTTCTCTTTACAACTCTTGCATGAAGGTAAACGCTTTGTCAAGCGACCTTGGGTTCTTGAAAGGCGCTATAAAAAAACTCATTATTATTATTATAGAGTGAACTTTTACATGCACTCAGCAATACATTTGCCAATCTTAAATGGCCACATCCAAGTAAACAGTTGAGTGTGTTTATATGTGCACTGTTAATCATTTGTCTGCTTCTGTTCTGTTAAAACAGATCATCTACGTTGGCTGTGCCTATGCCACTGTCTACCTGATCTATGCAAAATTCAGGGCAACCTATGATGGAAACCATGACACTTTCAGAGTGGAGTTTCTAGTGGTTCCAGTGGGAGGTCTCTCCTTTCTGGTCAACCATGACTTCTCTCCGTTGGAGGTGATTATTAGACTCTTCACTGCACATTTGCAAATAATAAACAAATCATTATCATGCAATCACAATAATAAAAAAGACTAGTCTAACCCCCACAACACACGCACAGTCTGTATATGCAATCCATTTAAATTAGACTACTTGATCTATGAACAGCCAAATCCCATCCTAAATGGTGCTAAAAACAGGGCAGATATATCCAATGTGCTTGCCTTGCATTATAAGTTATCATTGTATATTAAACTTAAAGGGACCTATTATGCCCATTTTTAAGATTTGTAAAATAAGTCTCTGATGTCCCCAGAGTGTGTATTTGAAGTTGTAGCTCAAAATACCCAACAGATAATTTTTATAGCATGTTAAAATGGCATTTTGTTGTGTGTCCCTTTAAATGCAAATGAGCTGCTGCTCCCCGCCCCCTTTGAAGAGGGCGGAGCTTTAAGAGCTCTATGGCAACAAAACAGGACTATCTCACACATTGAAACAGTCAGCAGTGTTCAGCCTACAGAACCAGAGAATATATTCTGCATGGAGATAGAGCAGGTTTAGTTTAATTAGTCATAGCTTGTGCTGTCATCTTCCTTTTATCCACTATTAGTACAAGCTTGTTGTTGTAGCGGACAAAAATGTATGGATGAGTTTTATGAAGTTTATTTTACATCACACAAAAGATGGAAGCGTCCATTTCACTCCAGAACGTCACAGTAAGAGCTGAATAAAACAATAGTGCGCATTAAAGTCTTATCCATAAACTCGCTCTCTCCCTTTCAATATCATCAACGTACACTGTGAATTACAAACAAGCACTCGTTACAACTAACAGTAAACAAATATATACAGGCCTTTTCAGTGGGTGCTTAATAAACTGGTAAACTACTTATCTGTAAAACAACTCTGATAAACTATAATAATGTGGGCTTGTTGTTTACACACTGTAGACACACATCTGTGTTCAAATACCTTATAAAAATTAATTTAGCGTAGTACGTCCCCTTTAAGTGTTATACATACATTCAATTAAATCAAAATAATTACTTGAAACAAAATAAATATCGAAATAAAAGCAAATGATTAACATTAATTAAAGGTGCATTGTGTAATATTTAGGAGGATCTGTTGACAGAAATGCAATATCATATACATAACTTTGATTTCAGTGGTGTATAAAGACCTTACTTAATTAATCGTTATGTTTTTTATTACCTTAGAATGAGCCATTTCTATATGCATACACCGCGGGTCCCCTTACATTGAAATGCGCCGACATGTTTCTACAGTGGCCCTAAATGGACAAACGCATTTCGTCACTATGTTGGTCTTCGTGCAAAGCTTACTAGCTTTGAACAAGTAACAGTAATTTTCACAATAACATATCGTTTTACTGAATAATTAAGTAAACCTAATTTCCTAATTTATCTTTGTAAAGAAACCTCAGTGCTTCACTGGCTGCTCTCTGCTGTATCAGACGATGACATAATTTACATATGATACATTGTAACTTCTGTTGGTTGAAATTCGCAACCTCACCACTAGTTGCCGCTAAAAATGACACACTGCACCTTTAAGTTATCAATATATTACAAATAATTTAGAGGGTTTTTTTCAACTGCCTTAAGTATTAAAATAAAGTTTCCAAGTTTCTTTGTAAATAAAACTTACCTGTGCTCAAAATATCTACATGACAGATTCTGTGGACCTTTTCCATCTACCTGGAGTCGGTGGCCATCCTGCCTCAGCTCTTTATGATTAGCAAGACGGGCGAGGCGGAGACCATCACTACCCACTATCTGTTCTGTCTGGGGGTCTATCGCGCCCTCTACCTCTTCAACTGGATCTGGAGGTTCTACTTCGAGGGCTTCTTTGACATGATTGCCATCGTGGCTGGGGTCGTCCAGACTATTCTCTATTGTGACTTCTTCTACCTTTACGTCACAAAAGGTCAGTTTGTATGCACTCACACCTATGTAGGTGTTCGTGGGTGTGAAATGACATTATGCTTGGGTGGACTCTTGTCATTTGTTTCACTTTATTTGAAGGTGTTTTCATTTAATTACTGCATAATGTGAATTAACTACATGTACTTACAATAGTGTGCATTAGTGCCCGTCCCCTTTTTCAGCTGTGCTGGTTTCGAAAGCTTTTTTTCCATTGATTTCTCCCATGGGGATTTAAAAAAAGTCTTTGTTAAAGTGGTGTAAGCCATAAACCAAGTCGATTAGCTACAAGGTGTCAAAAATGCAAATGTACAAGACTGTGCACTTCATGGCTTTATTGAGGGAAAAAACTACAATCCCATGAAGCATTGCGAACAGCATAATCAATTAAAAAATAATGGAGAAACATAAAACTACTCATTTAAAATTATGGATTATATGTATAAAAATATTTAAAGTAAATATATGCATATATTTACACACACACACACACTCAGCATTTGAGTGTGTAGTAGGGCAATGGACTTGATTACATTATCTGCAGTGCTTCATGTGAGTGGGCGGAGCTAACTTCGACTCTCTGATTGGTGTCATTTTATTTACAGCATCATGGGTAATGTAGTTTTTCACCTCGAATTCTGCCTTTAAACATGATTATTTTAAAACTAAGATGAAATAATGTGGACTGACTGCTTCAACAGAAGCAAATACCATTGATTAACAACCTCGTAGCTCACAGTAAGGATGTTTTTAAAGATTTATAAGTTATCGTTCAAAATCAATTTCTCTATGGAGACAATTTTTACTTTGCGGAACCCGACTATATAGGGCACTATAGGGTTAGGATTAGATTAGTTGCCTGTAATTATGCATAATTTATAGTTATTACTACAATATTTACATGTATCGTGTTACAAGGACACTGTAAAATAACCCTTTATTGACAGATAATTAATACATGTATTAATTACAGTTTAAGAACTTGTTTGGCTTTTGTTTGTAGATTTTGGCTTGTTTTAGGATGAAAACCCCTTTTTTTTTTCTGAAATCTTTTTTTCTTCGCTACAGTGCTGAAAGGAAAGAAGCTGAGTCTACCAGCCTAAGTGCCAAAGAACAGAGAGCTGTGTCTCCGTCAGACTTATAGAGGGGCACAAGCCAATGATGCCACCGCAAGATGCCCAAGACAAAGAACACATAACGCCAGTTCAATCACTGATTTATTTCTCTCCACCTGGACACCAACCATCCCCTTACAGAAACAAGGACGTTTTCTTCTGTCTTTAGCATCTTGCAATACTTTTTTTATTGCTATTAAAAAGAAAAAGAAGAAAAAACTTTTCTACATGCAAGGTGTATTGAATATTGAACAGTGCATTGTACACTAAATGCGTCATTGTAAATTTGTCCATGATTGGAAATGGTTCCCAGAGTGTCAAATAAGTTCTTCCCTGATTTAAGAGGGAAAATGAAATGTGTGTCCAACAATTCAAGTTATTATATCCCATTCTTTTTTTTTTTTCCTTCTCCCCCACAGTGTACTTGTGGTAAAAATCACACTTTGCTTAAATGAGGTTTAGCCACCACTGAAAATTGAGGTTTCATCTTTCCACATCAATGCCTTATTCGTCTTTCAGTTTATGTATATAAGCATTTGTGCTAATAGCCCAAATAGCAACCAGTCAACTGTAAATAAGATAATGTTTCATATTTAATTCGGCACAATTCTCCTTGTGTGACCCATATGACCCATATCATTTTATATAGGATGTCAACATCTATCAATGATATGTGATGTTAAAGCAAGGTTGTTTAAATATTCAGTTATTTCCTGCAAACATCAGCTTGTTGAAATGCAGTAATTTATGGTCAGACCATTAAATCTAGTGGTGTGGATACTGTCAAAGCACATATAGGAGTGAATCTAAGTTTTGTAGCTTAGTATTTTCTTTTCTTTTTCTTTGTTCATCATCCCCAATGTTTCCCCTCTCTCATCATTCCTCTAGGGTTTACAGTTATTTTTTTCTAGTTTTTACATGTCTCCAATAAATATTTTAAGGGACATGATTTTGTGTGTTATTCAATGGTAGTTTTTAAAGTCAGTTGTCTTATTTCTGTTGACAATTTTACTTGGTATGTTCCGCTGTTTTCCAGTAATTGCAGTGCAAACCGAACACCCCTTAATTGATATTTTTACTAATGAACATTCTTATACAGATAATAAAATAAATAGAAATGTTTTGCAATACAAAAAGTAAACCATATCAGTGTTGATGGCGCTTATGACCAAGTTTTTACCATTTTTATTCACGATTTTGTTTTCCTTTAATTTAAAAGGTCCTGTGGTGTGATACATTTTTCAAAGTTATGTTCCATATCATTTCTCAATAATCATGCATGCAGTTTTAATTATAAAATAATGAGCAAAAGAAAGAGTAGCATATAACATCACATCACAGTTTTGGCACATATATTGAAATTAAATGTATGAATAAAATTAATTGGGGCATTTTATTTTGTATAACTTTTCTATGCTCATTCTTTTATAATAACTATGCATGCAGTATTTTATTTATTAATTTATTTCAAATCAGTATGAACTGAACACTAGTTTTCCTTATCCAATATGTGTCAACAGTGCTGGGTAGTAACTGATTACATGTAATCTGGATTACATAGTCATTCCAAAAATTAAGCACTTGTAATTTGATTACATTTGAACATACTTGTAATCAGACTACTTACTTTTTTATTGATTACATGTTATTCTTATGGCAGGTAATTATTCATAATTCATTGATTCTGCTTCTTTGTTATATTTTAAAAGTTCCTTCTGCAAATGTCTGCTTCATAGGCTACGTTCAGAAGCTCTTCCAGGTTTGTGGAATTGCACACACAGTGACCAGCTACTGAAAACTGAGACCCACTGCATTTTATTACTGGATTTATAGAAATCATTTCGCACAATTTTTTATTGCTTCCGTATAGCCACATGAACCAGAATTATCACGACAACGTTTTACCTGTACAGAGGTAAAGGCAAGGGAAGGAGGCCTTCACAGGGGAGAGACTAGTTGACACTCCAGGACTGCGTTGTCGTCGTGTCCAGGCGCAGGTCCGTCATCAGATCTGGATACGGCCTGGATCCGGCAGACTGCGTTAAACCTCGGGATAAACAAAGAGACTAATATTAGCGTATACGCCATCCTTCTTATGATGTAAGAAGTGCATCAGGATTTATGGGAAGTGTTCCCGGTTCCGGCTGACCTAATCTATGCAGCCTAACATTGAATTATAGAAGTCTATGGTGTGTGTGTTATGTGTATGATAGGTGAAAGAGATGTGCTTTTCGTCTAGATTTGAACTGACAGTGTGTGTCTGCTTCCCGGACAATGTTAGGAAGTTTTGGTGCTAAATAGGAAAAGGATCAACCACCAGCAGATCGTTTTATTGTAAATTATATTGTAAAATTATTTTTATTTTTAAATTATTTTTTTGAATTAAAATTTTTTTTCGTTCACTTACGAAAAGCTTTTCATTAACCTCACGAACCCCAGTCTGGGAAACCCTAACGTAATGTAATATTCAATGCACTTCATGTTGTAACAAAGAATGGAATACATTTTCTCTCTCTTTATATTTTTATATCAATATGGTACGGATATTTATAAGATTATCCTATTCAAATCAATGTGATTAACGAGTTAGGTCAAAAGTGATCTAAAATGTAATCAAAAAGTAGGCTAGTCAGAAAACATAAAATGAGTAGCCTAGGCCTAGAGATTACATAGGTTAGCCTACTTCTACAATTTTTGTCATGTAATTTGTAACCGACCATTTTACTAATACTCACTCAATGTTTCCCATGTCTGTGTCAAATATGGACAAACTTAAAAAAATAAATAATAATTATAATTTAAACGGTTAAAAACTTAAACCAACGGTTGGGTTTGTCCATATTTGACCCAAACATGGATTAAAGCAACCCATATTTTTTTTTTCTGATCGCGCCTATTTGCAGTTTTTAAATGTATTTATTAATTTAATTCATTTATTAAAAATGTTTAATATTAACACCTTTTTATTTTACAGTTTATGATTAAGACACTATAATTCGCATTCTGCAATCTTGTCAAGAACACTCTAATTATCGAAACGATCATGCTCAACTATGATAAACTGTTTAATTCCGGTGTGGAAGTGATTTTAAAAACGACCGGCAGGTCATGAATGTAATGGGACAGGTTTTATTACGATATATGGAGCGTGACGTCACCGCGCGACTGTCTGGTCAACAACTGAACTCGTCTGTTGTCGGTCGACCGCGGGAAAATATTCCACGTAATACATCGGCCGGTTAGTTCCAGGGAGGGACTCTGGACTTACGTGGGATCCTTGTGGCTGTGTGTCGGAGAATATAACGGGAGTATATATCCGCATTTGTTCTGAAAATATCTCAGGGCACGTTGGACTTGGAATAGCGGCGGTTTAAATCTAGGACATTCACAGAAGAGGAAGGAAAATGGAGTTGGATGACGGAGTTGTGTACCAGGACGACCCGGGGACATCGGCGATCATGTCGGAGAGAGTCTCGGGCCTCGCCAACTCCATCTACCGCGAATTCGAGAGGCTTATTCGCAAATACGACGAGGACGTGGTGAAAGAGCTGATGCCGCTGGTCGTGGCGGTGCTGGAGAACCTCGACACCGTGTTCGCCGAGAACCAGGAGCATGAAGTGGAGCTGGAGCTCCTGAAGGAGGACAACGAGCAGCTGATCACACAGTACGAGCGCGAGAAAGCGCTGAGGAAACACGCAGAGGAGGTGAGTGAGTGAAGGAGATCCATCAGTTGACATCAGCAGGGAAAACGGGAGCTTGGTATCTTTGTTTAGTTGCAGCATCACAGCAGCTGCACGTGCACGAACGGCTTTGTCATGTCATCATGCCTTGTTTACTAAGCCAAAGCCCTTCGACGATGAGTCAGTCTTGGGCCTCAAGAAATCAATCAATAAAAAGCATTATTATCAATGCATGTTTGTTCTAACATTCATCACTGTGTCCTTGTCCTGACTGATGGTGAGAACTTAGTGTACAAGCTTAGATGGCACCACAATGTTGTTTGCATGCTTTAAAATAAAGCCCAGAGATGGAAAACAACATAAGATTTATGCATTAAACAAATAACAGGCAATCTCTTTGTTTTCTTACCATGCAAACTACAGAGATGCTTGCCTCAGTCCCATGGGTGAGACTGGGGTAAGTTGTCACAATGCTGTAACTTTAAGGTTTTTAAATCACATTTATGCATATAGCAGACACTTTTATCTAAAGGGATGTATAAAATAGGAACGAAAAGCAATTCATCAAAGAGACAAGAATATGTAATAAACAATACCAGGTTTTTTAGACAAATATTATAGATCAGGACAAGCTTTGAGTCAAAAGTCCAATTGTTTCCTTTAGAAGTGGTCTTGTTTGTTCAAATTATTCAAAATGTTCAAAATATGTCAAGTTAGGCAAGTTGTCATGTGTTGGAAAGGTTATAAATTAAATATATTGTCAGAATGTTTTGTTTCATAATTCTTTTAATATTTAAATTTGAGCTAATAAGCCTATTTTAGGTTATTTAATTACGGTTTTCACGGTGACAACTTACCCCATGTAGTGTGACAGCATGTCAGGTGTTTTTTCTTCCTTTTTCTGGGCAATAATGGTTGGAATGTTTAATAGCTTTTGATTTGTAACCAAAACTTTAACCCCCAGTTTCACAGACAAGGCTTAAGCTAGTCTCAGACTAAAATGCATGTTTGAGCTGTTTCAACTGATGCATCTTGTACTGACAAATCTTCAAACATGTCACTGCCATTATTTCGTCTCAAGACGCACCAGTAATGTTTTTTTTCTAAGGCACATTTAGAAAAGCTACTTAAATTGAACTAAGGCCTAAATTCTAACCCTGGCTTAATCTAATCAAATATTTTTGTATAATATATAATATAATATATTTCAAAATATTTTAAGAGACTTTTCCCATATTTAACCTCGCATGTGTCATTTGTGTTAAATTATGTTATTAGATGAACCTTTCATAGTTAATTACATGAGTAAATTCTTTGATGGGACTCTAATCTGTTTTGGAAATAAGATTACACTGCATTGTGCAGTTCTCAACGTGTGTAAACCTGACTTTGGACAGATTAAGGCTGCCCAGTGGCTTTATGTGTTCCTGAGACAGTGACAGTTAACTGGGATTATGAGCAATATGCCTGGCACATTCTCCAACCAAAACACAAATGAGCCATGAGCTGCATTAATCCCTGTGTGAACTCATACGGGATCTAGGAAACATCCTATTATGACAGACTGGTTTCACTTCCAGAAGAGTGACATAAGGTTGTTGTGATCAATATTCAGTGGTGAACATTGATCTTTTACTCGCCTTTCATCTCACTGAAGACTATTTAGGATAATTTGGTTTAGGTTTCAGGCCTTATGTGTTAATTATCATACTGTTTGATATTTTCTAACTGAAAAATAGTTGCCACGTGTCTTAATCCAGTGTGTTAATTTAGTATCCTATTATTTATTACACACCTCTCTCGTCTTAGTGCGTGCACTCAATCGCTCTGGCGCGCGGCGACACTTTGATAGCACTTAGCTTAGCCCAATTCATTCATTAGGATCCAAACAGATGAAGTTAGAAGCGACCAAACACCTCCATGTTTTCCCTATTTGAATACAGTTACACGAGTAGTTACACGACCAAGTATGGTGACAAAATAAAACGTGGCGCTTTTCTAACCGGGTAAAATGGATAACTATAACGAATGGCACTTTCGCCGGTGGACAGGGGTCCTCATCTCTCTGATTGGTCAGTGTCTACGCAGCCCCATACGCAGCAGAGTGTGATGTACTGTGTGTGGTGACACATTCCTCCCATGACCATCAGTAAAATTTTGTGCACATTAGACCTTCTGTTGGCTCAGACCAGACAGGACAGCGCTCATTGGCCGCGTGCACTGATGTGTCTTGGTTGCCCAACTCGTCCCTCCTCGAACTCTGCTGGTAAATCCTCATCACTGCTGACCGAGAGCGACACACAAGCCTCTCCCTTTCAGAGATACTCTGACAGACGCCTTGCCATAACAATCGTCCGGTGTCAAAGTCGCTCAGATCTTTATTCCTGCCCATTTCTCCTGCATCCAATACGTTGATTATGAGAACTGATTGTTTGCTTTCTATCTAATCTAACCAGATCTTAATATGTGTCCTAGTCAGGAGAGGATCAACGATATTCGCTTCACCCGTGACTGCTCATGTTTTGGCTCATCATCAGTGTATACGGAGTCATTTTTTTTTTATCTGAATGAGTTAATTTGGGTTTTTCCATGGCAGATGCTGATATTTTTGATCTCTAGAGAGCATAGTGTTTGATGTAATGCATATTTATAATTTATTGATTTAAGATGAAATGGCCCCTTGTTTCTCAGAATATTTACTCAGAAATTGTATATCATGTCTGCTTAGTATATGTTTTATCTTAAACTTCCTTAACTTTATGTGTTTGTGCTAGTGCTGTGCTGCACTGGAAATGATTGGGAATTGAATATGACTTGAACCATATGTTTGTTGATCTCTGTGCTCTTGAGGGGTTGCTGAATGAGTTTTGTGTGCCAGTGTGACGGGAACCTAAAGTGACACTGAAACAGCTCCTCTTTATCAGATGCTCACACTGCACCAGGCTCTCCACGAGACCCCTGTACTCCAGACACGTTCTCCAGAGAGATTCTAATTAGGGAAAATATTAGTCAAGATATTACTTCCAGGTCAAGGGATCCTTTGCCGTGACAAGGCTGGAAAACTCTTGTTGCTGGATTTAAAATGTATTTTTCTTGTGAAACAGACAGTTTTTCTTTTGTCAATGCATAATGCACCTTTTGCTGTTTTCATACACAACCTGGTCAAAAGTTTGGTGACAGTAAAGACATTTATAGTATTGTAATTTCTATTTCAAATAAATTATGTTCTTTCTATTCATCAAAGAATACTGAAAAAACATCGGTCAACCAGTTATCGACATTTCACATCATAGATTTGGTTACATATGTATTTGTACACATTTTTTATATAGTTCATTAAATTAAATCCTTAGAAAACTTTTCAGCCTTTCAGTCTTGATAGATTTGACATTTTAAACTTGTTCCTTAGCCTGTTAAAAGGCATAAAGATCTGGAAAAATCCATAAGGGTTCACACTATTCATCTATTCTTCTACTAAGTAGAAATCATAAATGTTTTTGTTTTTTTCGGCTTGAAGTTTTGTAGCTTTTAGTCTAAGTGTACAATCAATATGCTAGCTAACTGAAGTTTGTTTTAGCAGATATATGCATAAAACAGACCAAAAACTTTGATTATTCATAAAAAAAGTACAAGACTGAAAATGTCCCCTTCCTTCAAATAAAAAATACCACCTAGCGTTGCCGTTGACTAGCAACAGCAAGTAGCAAATCAGGGTCTATTCGTGATATAAGAATTAAATCCTGTAACGCCTGTTGGCTATTATAAAAATAAATGTATTAATATGTTTATTTTTTTCTTTTGTGTTTCCTGTGAGCAGAAGTTCATTGAATTTGAAGATTCCCAGGAGCAAGAGAAGAAGGACTTGCAGTACCATCTGGAAAGCCTGGGATCACATTCCCGTCAGCTGGAGCTGAAGATCAAGAACTATGCGGACCAGAGTAAGAATCACCTGCTTTTATTTCCGGTTCTCATTTACTCTTACACTTCCATGGTCTGCTCAAAAAGTCCTTCTGGTTTAAAGTGTAAATTCGCTGATTTTCAACCTGATTTTCAAAGTTTACTCTTTCAATTCTTGCAGCTGGGAACAATACAAGTCGACACCATAATAACTAAAAGTTTCTTAGAAATATTTCCTACTAAAGCAAGGCAGTATTGGACTTTGGCTAAGCGTTGCAGACTGGTGGGAGTGGCCTTGGATGGCAACACGCCTAATGCATTGTGGGTGTTGAAGTTTTCCTACCTAATTGGCAAAAGGAAAGACAACAGCCTTTTTTCTCTGTTTTCTTTAGTCAGGTAGCACTAATTAAAAAAATTGTTTCACCTTTCTACTGTATAGGCCGACATGTTATATAGAACGGCCATTTTGCCATGGGCAAAATAATCCTTTAATATCAAATGTATATAATCCATAGTTTATTGCTTAACTATAATCCATTGTTTATCCATATAATTTAGCTGTTAGTGTGAAGTATTGGTTTACAGTGCTCTTCACACATGGTCCATATAATAGAGTAGTGTCCCATCATTCAATTTGCTCTCTCTCCTCAACCCATTCTACTGATCCCATTAATGGATCAGTGATAATGTAAAGTTGCCCATTTGCACAGGAAAGAGTTGACATTTTCTTTGGCTTCAATATATAGCTGTTCGATTCCTCATGGACTATGAGTCATTAATGTGAAAAGATTTGAAATCTGAATTGAAATCGTCAGAGCAAATATTTGCACCACTAGTCGTCTGGCTAGTGTGTAAGAGATGGTGTTTGTACAAGTTGCTTAAAGGGCTTTAAATACCTGAATTTAACTTTTTGAAACTTAAGTCCTGGAAAACATCCATATTTTTTGAAGAGGTACTTAAAAGGTGATTCAATTATTGAAATACAATATATATGAAATTAGTTTCTTTTAAAAAAAATGGATTGTCAATTGATCCCTACGAAGTGAAACGTCAGAGATCTGATATCTGTAATTTGAGTAAAAACAAACAAACAAATAAAATAAATAAAAATAATAAAGATATTGTTTGATAAGCGCTGATTGAAGTCCTTGAAATCCAAAAAGGAGTGCTTGAAAAGTCCTGGAAAGTCCAGGAATCTGTACGAACCCTGAAGAGAGTTTAGTCTGGTTTTGAATGAATGTGATTAATCTCTTCAGTCTTATTAAATGCAGTGTTTTCTGTGGCCCTGAACACCATTACTCATGTATTGTTGTTCAAAAACATCTGTAAAAAAAAAAAAAGCAGCAGCCAAAACAGGGTCAGTTCAGACCGAATGTGTGCTAGAATTGGCCTGTGCTCCACAAGATGCCCGTGGGTGATAATGATATTAGTCAAGCACAAATACATGCTAATTATGGATGTCTGCTGTTTTAATCTGGCACTAATGAATTCATTCTCGCATTAATTAATAGTGAATTGCCAGCAAACCCTTGTCTGAGATTTGAACTGGATATCAGTTCTACTTGAAATCACTGTGCTGAAATGAAGTATGTAGTAGACAGTGAATTACTGTAGGCGGGATGCATTGGGCAGTTCTGTGCAGGCTTAAATTTAAACCTGACAGCTAAAAGTGGATTATGTCTTTGTGTCACCTCTTAAATCTAGCTTAAATATCTTAAATATCCTCTACAGAACTGCAAGTGTTTTTTATAGGCCTCACTCAGCCTATATAAAATCTGGTTTCAGGCCAGTTTAAAGGTGCAATAGGTGATCAGGGAAATGCTAACTTTAGCCTTCTAGCATTGAAAGCTTACTATCCCACCCTCCCTCTAAATCGTGTCCAAAACCACGCCTCCTTTGAAACACATGAACGCGCACAGACCAGAAGAGAGACGACCAGAGACAACGTTATTGGATTACATCATGTGTCATTCACCGGCGTGAAAACTGTATAGTACAGTGAGTGGAGAAAGAGAAGCACTTGCTTGTAGAGCCCTGCATGGGCCTCAAATCTATGCCCGAGCCCGGCCAGTTCTGTACAGTTAAACCTGAAATGTAGATACTTGCCACTTGTTGTCGGTTCAGAAGGAAAGTTAGGCTGTTTGCATGCCATTCTCGCTCTGTCTGCACAGCGTACGTGAACGCGCTGATGGCGTATGATGTCTGTGTGAACAGTGGTATACAAACACACATTGACTGATGGAGGAACACATTATCATTTCATTCGGACTGAATGCAATGATTGAACAAGCATTTTAGGGTCCTACCTTCCACAGATGATATATATTTATAAAAATACATTTAGACCGCTTAACATTGTGATTGCTATCAGGATATGAGGAGACTTTCAACCAGCATAACAAAAAAATTCTGTAGAGAATCACCTATTGTACCTTTTAAAGTGGCAAGCTCTCTCTCATGGTCATTTGGGACATTCTAGCCTGTGTTATGATGAAGACTGGAATAAATGACCCTCGTTTCTCTGTCCTCATTTAGGTCTAGGCTCTTCTTCAGAGCTTTTATGTGGCATGTAACGTGTGTTTATAAGACACAGCAAATGTTGCATGTTTGCATGCAAAGAGATAACAAGCCTAAATATTCTCTTTCAAAGATTTTTTTAAAAGCAGTTGATTGTAAAAAAGAAAGAGACTTGTAAGTACTTGTGAACTGAACTACAACTCTAAACTGCTGAACTAATCATGCTTGATTTAATCTTTCTCAGTAAGTCGATTAGAGGAGCGAGAGGCTGAACTCAAGCGAGAGTATAATTCCCTTCACCTGCGGCACACAGAGGTAAGAAAGAGAGCAAATGCAACACCATGTAAAGGACATTGGCCATAGTGATGTACATAGTGAACCTGAGAGTGACAACCGCGTTTTAAAGTCGGCATGACACGGAAGTTGTGATCCCCTTTTGGGATTTATAAAAAATAATGATGTGCACAGATAAATCATTTATAATAAATACTGCATTATTCCAAAAAAACAAGACCTGTCAAATTTGATTTCATGGTGACTTTAATGCACTCAATTTAAATGAAAATATACCGTTCAAAAGTTTGGGGTTAGTAATTATTATTATTTTATTTTAACAAATGTGACCTTGGACCACAAAACCAGTCCCATGTCGCACGGGTATATTTATGGCAATAGCCAACAATACATTGTATGGGTCAAAATTATTGATTTTTCTTTTATGCCAAAAATCATTAGGATATTAAGTAAAGATCATGTAAAGATCATGTTCCATGAAGATATGTTTGTAATTTTCCTACCGTAAATATATAAAATATTTTGTGTCCCAAAATCAAAGGCTGCATCCTTCGAAGGACTCATAGGTCAGACTGTGCATTGTTAAATGGGACGGTCTAGTCTATAGAGGACTGTTCTTGTCGCCTAGCAACTGTGACAACTACCGTCAACAGCTAAAAACAAAAACAGGGTTCACAACCTGTCTAAATATGTTCATCGTGGTCCATTTATGTACATTATAAAGAGTGTTAACAATATAAAATTGCATCTTGATAAGATATGTCAACATTTGAACCTCTTTATATATATTTATTTTTATTTTTACATTTGTATCATTAGATACATTAGATTATTTGAGTAAGTTGAAAGCCAATACTTACATTTAAAAGTGTAATCTGGTAATTTCTCTCAAAAAAATCCTGAGCAATTAATTCTGGGGTAGACAAAGGTGTGAAGGATCCATCTGTTGTATCCTTCATTTAGCGGGAAACGAAGGACGCATTTTGAGGGCGCATTTGAAGTTCAAATTGGTACAGCCTTCGCCGGGCCACTGAGATGCAATTGGTGTTCGAATATGGCCTTCAAAGGATGCAGACTCTGAATTGGGAGAACGCAAAAGAGCCATTTATTTCATTCCTGAATGAATGAGCCATTTGAAAGAATTTAAATGAATGAATGACTCAATGACTTACTCATTTAGTTTCTTATTTAGAGGATAATTTCATTAAAAACATATTATATTTCCATATTAATAAAAAACTCATAAAAGGTATAGTTCACCAATAGGTAATTTCGGACCGCCTAAATCTTACCAACCCATACAAAACTGAATTGATCATTTAGAAGAGGATTTACTACCACATTTAGCTGTATTGTCTACCTGCAGCTCTTCATTTAATCCACATGATTTTTGTTCATTGTTCTTCAGATGATCCACAACTACATGGAACATGTGGAACGGATCAGGCTTCAGCAGACGGGAGGAGAGGCCTCTGACATGGGGACACTGGGCCGAGTTCGGTAAGACTGACATGATCCCTACATCTGTGCTAGAAAGAAATGTCATGTAGTTGACTGAGAACTGGCAACCCAGTTTGAAATCAAATTAGAACAATGGCTAATTGCATTACACATTTATCTTAATATATGATGCAGGTTTGCTCATATCAGGATCTTTAATCCTGCTTTTTCCCCTTTTTGAACAGCAAAGAGCGCCCCCTGTCTCTGGGAATTTTTCCCATGGCTGGCGGGAGCTCTTCACTGACGCCTGATGTCCAGGGCAAAGCCGAGACTCCTGGGATGGAAGGCTGGAGGTTCAACAATCTCAGTCACCAGCGCTCTAACGCCAGCCTCAAGGTACAATAACGGCCCACATCATTTTCTACTGAGACACTAAGACAAATGTCGAGGGAATTTACATCAAGCCATGACAAGCATTTCGAATTGTTTACTAGAGCCATTTTTCCTTACATGAACTGATGCTTCGACATCCACGTTCACCTCCATGAAACATGGCAAGATTAAGAATTCGAAGCTCTCTTGAATGAATCGCTGCTTTAAATGTTCCCATGCTCAATAATGTTATGTTAGAGTTGTGTTTCCCACAGCACAAACACAAACACATGTGAGCACTATTGTGTTTTGTGTTGTGTCAGTGTTGCAAACAAATATAAGATGCCACGTCCCAATTTTCTTGTCCAAGCAGTTGGAGGCGCAGGACGCTCCAAAGAACAGGGAGGGTAAGGATGTTCTGGAAGCTTGGGATTCGCTGGCAAACGACTGCAAGGTAGCAAGGCTCCGTGCTGGCGGACAGTGTGTAGTGCAAATCACTGTTGTCCTTCAATAGTCAGAAAGTTTATTCACAGAACCATGTCTGGTCATTTAGCTGTATGCAACTAGAAAGATGTAGAAATTCTAGATGAATAATAAATGCTAATTAAAAAGAGCATGTTAAAATGATCTTTAGTTATCAATAATCTAGGATATAGTTGCATACAGCTAACGCATGCTGTTATTTTCGATTTCACCGCATGCCATTTCAGATCTAATTCTTCATTCACACTTTTCTTACATTGTGTTTTTTAATCATAATAGTAGCTGATAGTATTGCTTGTCTTTAGTTTTTTTTTTTTTAACACATACTGTAGCTATTATTTAGTTCTAACCTGTGTTGGGGAATGTTACTTTTAAAAGAAATGCATTACTTTTGCATTATCTTTTAAAACATAAAAAATGTAGCAGTAAAAGTTCTCATTTCACGGTTTAAATGTAAAAAGTTATGTTCTTATGTAATTTATTTGTTGCTTCTTTTACTTTACTTTAAAAGTCACCATGAACTGGAAGTTACTTCAATATTGTGAAGTGTTTTCTGAGTGAAATGGAATATTGAATGAGAAGAATAGAGGCCGTGGCTTTTTTTCCCCTGCTGGGAACTGATTGGATCTAGAAAAGTGGGCGCTCAGCTCTCTGTCAAAGCTGGCAGGAGATGCTCTACTCAAGCCGTCTAACTGACGTCAAAGAGAAGGAAGGCCATTCTAGAGGGGAAGTACTTTTCAGGTTTTGATCAAAGATTACAAAGACACATTTTTTATTATATGAAACTGTACCGTTTCATTATCAACTTGCATAGATGACATTTTCACCACAAGACTAGTAATGTGCACTAACAGAGTAAATAGGGTCAACTTTAACATGCTACCCCCAACACTTGGCTTTAATGTAGTTTTTCTTTTTTCTTTTCTATAAATCACTGCATTCGTTTCAGTTGTGTTGCATTCACTGCAATAAAATGCTTATTTCATCATTCATTATAAATGATTTGCTTTGTTGTTTGGGGTGTGCTGTGTAAATGGTAAATATCTGTGTGTTGCAATGTGTTTTTGTAATAGTTTTTTTGTAGAGATTGACCGATAATTGGTTTAGGTGATTTGACTTTAACATTGGTATGGTAATGGTAATTCACAGATAAATCACTTATTTCATGAATTGTTTGGTTAAAATTATAATCTTGTATACACATTTTTAAATGTGTATCCTTAAGGTCCTTCACCTTATTCACATAAATTCACATCTGAATTTTTCATACGTAAACGTTAATGACCTCATGTTTTGTCAATCACGCTTATACCCTGCCTCCGAAACTTTCGTCCGCCATAAAAACATTCGGATCGGGTTCGATTTTCTGCGTTTTTCGCATCTGTAGCAAGCATTTTGAGTGGGGTTTTGCAAGGAGCTTTATTAAACATCAAAGTTACAAAACAACTCTGCACGAATATAATGGCAGACAGTTGTACTATTATTTTTTTTAACAATAATGCTTTATTGTTTCAAAAAGCAGAAATTAAACAATATTTGAAGCATGTGTATGGCATAATATTATTACACTTTTAAATATTTATTTTTATTAATTAAGATTTTTTTATTAGTGTCAAAAAGCTGAAGCTAAACAATCAGGTTGGTAAACAATATTTGAAATTGGAGAAAAAAGTAATCTGTATCGGTCAATCTCAATTTTGTTTTATTTTTTTGGTGTTGTAACTACAGTTCTCTGCTGTTTTGTTGTTATCTGTGTATCTTGTAAGCTTTCTTGCAGTAACATCAATGAGCTGTCAAGTGTTTCTCTTGTTTTTACAGTCTTATTCTATTTTCATACCTTTGTTCTGTATCCTGAGCTGACTTATCTAGTTATTATTTGACACCAATTTCATAGTCCCCCTTTCAAATAAGTATGATGACGTTTACCAGTCCCAGCAGTTATGAATATTATTCATTCTATTTTTTCATTGTGTGTCTGTCCTGTGTTTGCTCGTTGGTGTCACCTCAGGTTGTTAAATGTGCTGGGATAAAGTGAATATCCCTACCCCTCTATGCTTTCATGTTGTTCATGCTCTCCTGTGACCTCTGACCTTGTCATAATGATCATTGTGCGTTGAATGATTTCAGGATGAGCTGTCTGACCTCAGCCAGGGGGGCTCAAAGTCTGTCACTCCCATGTCCACCACGGCCTCTGACCTGGCCCTGGACTCCCATCGAGAGGATGGAGATGGGTTCTGGAAGAACACTGAGGTTCAGGCTGTTCCCGGGACCAGGAGCGTCTCTGCGGGTTAGACACTCTTTTACTGTGGATAGAAAGCATCAGTACAAGCTTAAATAACTCTAAAATTGCAGAATGTTATGCAAAAGTTTGGGGTTGGTAAGATTGTTTTTTTTCTGCTCACCAAGGCTGCATTTATTTGATCAAATGTACAGTAAAAACAGTAATAATGTGAGATAAATGACTGTTTTCTATGTTAATCTGTTTTCAAATGTAGTTTATTCCTGTGATGCAAAGCAGAATTTTCAGCATTCAGCACATGATCCTCCAGAAATCACTCTATATGATGATTTGGTGCTCAAGAAATATTTATTATTACGGAGTGTCTATTTACACTATGTGCAAAAAGAACGCCTTGTCGACTGAGGCTAATTACACTAACTCCACCCACTGAGGTTTGGTTGGGACAGACCAAAGTGACTGGCAGAAAGTTTTGACACAAATCGATCCGTTTTCGAATCCATCTTTTGCTGAACTCGCTCCACTCTCTTTTCCCATCACACATCACGACGGAAAGGCATTTATTTTCAATAAAATTGAAGGAAATATTAGAAAAGTGATAGTAACGTGTGTTTAATAATCAAGTGTTTATCGGTAAGAGTTAGGGGTAGGTGTAGGAAGGGCTTTATTGTCCAAATAAGCTAGCATCCATTTAATAAATATAATAATTTACACTGTTATTTTTGCATACAGTTTCATGTGCAAATAGTATTTGCCACTATTTATGAGTAAAATTGCTTTTTTTACTTAGAGTAAATATAATATATTGTAAATAGCGGCTATCACTATTGTACTCTGTGTAAATAGCATCTTAAATTCTAGCAACCATGTAATATGATACAAGCATGCTTACATATTGCAGATCACATGTTAAATGCATTGATTTCCCAGAGCAAGACGGAGAAATATGTCATTATTTATTCTGATTTTTCAGGTCTGGCTGATAATGAGGAGAAGTCAGATGTTCAGGCCATTATTGAGTCCACCCCAGAGCTGGACATGGACCTCGGATATAAAGGTGCAAGGTAACCAATGTGCCCTAAAATCAAACACTGTGTCCTTTGAATGTGTCTATGATGCCCAAAAAATGCTGTTTAGCTAGGCAGTGTACTAGGTTTTATAAGAGAGGACCAGTGTTGGAGTAACGCATAGTAACGTGCATTACGTAATCACATTATGGCATACATAGCTCTAGAGGTAAGGAAATATTCTAAAATAATATTATAAATGTGTTGTTAAAAGAAAAGGAAGGTGTATGTTATATAGCTTGTGTTGTTGAACGCATTACTGCTTTAAACACTTGCGAAAAATAACTTCTCAGTAAAAAAAAACACCTGAAAAGCCTGAAAGAGAGCAAGCCCCAGCCAGGTCAGATAAAGAAACTCAAAAGTAATGTAACACATTCCACAAAAAGTACCTTAATACTTTTTAAAGGGAGTAATGCAATATTGTAGTGCATTACATTTAAAAGTAACTTTTCCAACAGTAGAGATTACACCTTAAAAGCTCAGCTCAAAAGGATTCTCTAAACTGAACTGAGTAACGGCTGTGTTGTTACCCTATCACAGTAAATCCAATGCTGGCATATATATTTGAATGATGTAACATGCCTGTTGCGGATGTGTTGAAGTACCCCGACCCGAGGGATTGAGAACATGGCATTTGACCGGAACACGGACTCTCTCTTTGAAGAAGTGTCGTCAGCAGGCACAGGTTTGATTGGAGACGTGGATGAAGGAGCAGATCTGTTAGGTGCGTTTATTGCGGTTGATTTTCAGATATTATGAAGAGTATTACACAAACATATGACATTTTTACCTGAGCTTGACTTCTATAAACATTAAATGTGTGTCATTTTCCATCATTATGAGATGAGCTCTGAGATATAGTGGCACAGTCCCATGATGCTCTGTTCTGCATGTTGAACTGACCCAGATTTCTCTCTCCATGCCCTGTTGTCCTGCTCTTCCCTCTAACCGCAGTGGAGTACTCCGGTGTGTATGACATCCTTGCTTCTTTATGTCAGAGAATCAGCATCCTCTGTTTCACTTTCTTAGCATCTTCTTAATCTTCCATTCATACTTCTTCATACTTTCCACTTTAACTAAATCATACAGCAAATAAATAGTGCCAGCCATATGGGTTTGGACTAAAGAAACAACATATGAACATTTTTACTTATGGTCCTTATTTTTAACTAGATGTAGCATATAATATAGTTCTAGTGTTATTCCTAAGGCCACACAGAATCTGCAGACGTTTTCACATTTTCTGCAGTAATTATTATAGAAATCTGCAAAGTTCTGCGTATTGACATGTGATTAGAGTCTCTAATCACACCAATATGCAGAACTTTGCAGATTTCTATATTATAATAACTGTTTTCTATATGAATATACAGTTTATATATATTTTTCAGCATCATTACTTCAGTCTTTAGTTTCACATGATCCTTCAGAAATCAATCTAATATGATGATTTGATGCTCAAGAAACATTTATTATTATTATCAATGGTAAAAACTGTTGTGCTGCTTAATATTTTTGTGGAGACTGTGGTAATTTTTTTTCAGGATTCTATGATGAATAAAAAGGTAAAAAAACAGCATTTATTTTAAAATAGAAATATTTTTTAACATTATAAATGTCTTTAATGCTAATTACTGCCCAATTGATTTTGATCAATTGAGTGTGTCTTTGCTGAATAAAGTATTAAAAAAAGAAATCGTACAAACCCCCGACTTTTGAATGGTAGTGCATATATTATATTTATTTTAAATGGTATAAAATTAATAATTTTTTACCAGAAAATATGGATCATCTGATGAGTCAAGAACAGTTTTCAACCAGATACTTAAATTAAATAATGTGCATTACATTTAGTCATAAAGGCATTGGAACTTCTGGAATCTTTGAAATCTGGCATTTGAATCTTGAGCATCCCCAAAACAATTTTTAAAGCTCCAAAAAAAACAAAAGCAAAAAACTAAATTTTGATACCCCCCAAATTACTTTAATTGCCCAAGTTTTTCACAAAGTGAAGCCTGGTCTCCCACTCTACACTCTTTGTTTGTCGCTGTCTTGTTGGATAAATCAGCCGTAATATTAAATAATCTTGGCATGGATTCAGTGTGGGCCTAGTTAAATAGCTCATCTAAATGTGGTCGAATAGTCGTGCTGATCTGTCAGTGGACTCTCCACTCTTTCCAGCATCTCTCTTGGTTTTTCTGTGACCTGTTAACTCTCACCTCACAGCTGTCCATTCCTGTTTCACTCTCCATGTGTCTGTCTCTCTGTCGATCACATGCAGTGCATGCGCTTTCACATCCGAGTCTTTCCGGTAAGACCATTCATATGGCCTGTCCAACCTAAAAACACAGGGCACATAAAACTCATCTCAAACGTTTAGAATTTTTGAGTGTGTTTATTATTGGATCATTGCAGTTGTCATCAATTTGCCTTGGTTTTACTCTAATCATTTTTGTGTTGAATTTTGCAGGCATGAGTCGTGAGGTGGAGAATCTTATTCAGGAAAATGTGCAATTGCTTGAGACAAAGTGAGCCCATTTTTTTTTTGTTGAGTTTACAGTTTATTTGCTGTTTTTTGTGACTTTGTTGTTGACACCATATTGTTTGTGTGCACAGAAATGCATTGAACGTGGTGAAGAATGATCTGATCGCTCGTGTGGACGAGCTGTCCTGTGAGAGAGAGGTTCTTCAAGGGGAGCTGGATGCGGTTTTGCAGGCCAAAACCAAACTAGAAGAGAAAAACAAGGAGCTGGAGGAGGAACTCAAAAAGTGAGTCATTTTTGTGTCCAAATAAAAAGCCAAAGGGTGCATTTATATGCAGTTTTCAGGGTGTAGTTACCATACAGTAGTAGAATAAATTAAACATGGCATATTCAGGTTAGCAGCCACAGGTAATGTTTATCACATTAATGTGCGACTTTTCATAACATGCTACTTGGATATGTAATTAAATGTTTAACTAGACTGTACAATTGCACTGAAAATGAGGGACTCATAAGAATATTTTATTATACAGAGTGAAAGCGGAGACAGAGGTGGCCAAACAGAATAATAATAAAGACGAAGATGAGGTGAGTGGTATTATTTAAATATCATTACGACAATTATACACTACCTTTCACAAGTTTGGGGTCAGTGACAGTTTTATTTTGCAAAGAAATTAATACTTTTATTCAGCTAGGATGCATTAAAAAAAGCAACAGGGACAGTAAACTAGACATTCATAATGTTACAAATAATTTTTATTTCAAATAATTGCTGTTCTTTTCGACTTTCTCTTCATCAAAGAATCCTAAAAAAATGTATCACAGTTTCCACTAAAATATTAAGCAGCACAACTGTTTTCAACATTGATAATAGTAATAATAATAATAATAGTTCGTTTCTTGAGCATCAGCATGTGAGAATAATTTCTGAAGGATCATGTGACACTGAAGACTGGAGTAATGATGCTGAAAATTCAGCTTTACCATCACGAAAATATTTTTTCTTAAAATATATTAAAACAGAAAATAGTCATTTTAAATTGGAGTAATATTTTCACAATATTACTTTTTTTACTGCATTTCTGATCAAGTAAATGCAGCCTTGGTGAGTATAAGAGAGTTCTTTCAAAAACATTAATAAATCTTACTGACCCCAAGCTTTTGAACAGTTGTGTATATTTTAGTTCTTCTGAAGCCATATGATAGTTTTGTGTAAATTATATCTTGTTTGTCACAGAAATTGTTGCCCTTGCTCTCCAATGCATAATATTCATTCTGACTTGTTCCATTGCTAGTTTAGTTGGTCATATTATATTACTATATTTGAAACAACAAATGACAGCTAATACATGTTAAAATAATAATTGCTAGGCCCATATGTGTGTAATTTTTTGTGTCATTTTCCTCATTGGGTTTCTGCAGAGCGATGTGCCGACAGCTCAGAGGAGAAGGTTCACGCGGGTGGAGATGGCTCGAGTCCTGATGGAGCGAAATCAGTACAAGGAGAGATTGATGGAGCTGCAGGAGGCCGTCAGGTGGACAGAAATGATCCGGTAAACATTTCACTGTAACACTGTCCTTTAAAGAAAGGATATTTTATCTTTAAAGTGCCCCCATTATACTTTTTGGGATTTAATTTTTTGGGATTTATACTTTAATTACCTTACATGCAGTGTGTAATATAGATGTTTGTGAATGTAAAAGGTCTGTAAAGATTCAAAGATCAAAGTGCACAACGAGTAAAGTTATTGTCTCTTAAACAAAATAACCAATTCTGAACTGCCTGAAACGAGTTGTCAGTAATTCCAGTCTTACCTGCATGAACCTATGTAGGTTTGTAACAAATCAGAGAAGTGCAGACCAATCGCAACAGACTGGTCAACAGATCTGACCAATAAGAGCAGAGTAGACCAATCACAACAGACTGGGCAACAGATCTGACCAATCACAACAGACTGGTCAACAGATCTGACCAATCAGAGCAGAGTAGACCAATCACAACAGACTGGTCAACAGATCTGACCAATAAGAGCAGAGTAGACCAATCACAACAGACTGGGCAACAGATCTGACCAATCACAACAGACTGGGCAACAGATCTGACTAATCACAACAGACTGGTCAACAGATCTGACCAATCAGAGCAGAGTAGACCAATCACAACAGACTGAGCAACATCTTTTTTACGCTCAGCTTGAGCTCTGTTCTCATACTAATTGTGCGAGAAAGTAGGCCAGTTTTTCTGGCTCATGAGCAAAAACACCACACCGCCACATGGAGACACATGTCTTGTTGCTCACGGCTCTCATGCAGTGATGTCTTGTTTTTCCACAGAGCTTCAAGGGAAAACTCTGAAATTGCAGAGAAGAAGAGGTCAAGCATCAGGCAATTGTAAGACCTTTTATCTTAACTGCTCCTGAAAATTCAATCACATGCATGCTAGTTATAAAGATCACAAATGTGAGCTCGGCCTGTTCACATCCGTCTCTCCATGTCCTGTTCCAGCTTCAGTCGCCTGTTCAGTTCCTCCAGTTCCTCAACATCCAGCAACACAGCGAGAGGTTTACCATCCAACGTCAAGTACAACCCACCCAGCATCATGAAAAAGAGCAACACCTTCTCCCAGTTCCCCAGAGAAAAGTCCAAAGCATTCGACTTCCTTAAAGAAGAGTAACTTCTACCTATGTTTTACCTTGTCAAGCATATTAAAAATGTTATGCCTGTTGAGAACCATTTAGATCTATAAACCTCATATGAAGATGTTCCTGTCTGGCATCACTCAGCACATAAAACTCAATCCTCGCCTCCCTTGTTTTTTCTGTTTTTCTCATTAGGGTGGACTCGAGTGGTTCTCTGTCCCGCCGGGAGCAGAAGCGGGCTCAGTACCAGCATGTGAGAGCCCACATGCAGAAAGAGGATGGCAGGGTGATCGCACATGGCTGGAGTCTCCCGGGCAAATGCAAGGCAAGAGTTATACGTCTTGATAGTATATTGTCACAAAAAAACAGACTTTTATTAAATATATGTTATAATATTAATCGTGTCAACACAATGGCCAATCAGAGAGATATACCGGTATGTTGAGCGCATCAATACAATAACATTTGTAACATTATTTTGAAGGATTAATCTGTGTCTGTAGTATTTCTGTACCTGAATACTACTGTTAGACCTACCTAAAACCTACCTTTAATTTGTTTCTTTATTCTATTGTATTTATTTGTGCTACTGCTTTTATTTGTTATTTTATTGTATTCTATTGAGAAATTGAGAAAAGTATTGAGAGAGAGAGAGAGAGAGAGAAGCCTTTACCCTTGACCGTACACATATCTAAATACCCGTCTGTTTTATGTTATTTATTTAAACTTTTTTATGTTATGTTTTATTTCGTTTTTTTTCTTGCTCTGAAGTACTATTAAAAAGCACTGCAACATTTGATTTTATTAATTCCATATTTTCTACATTTCTACATCTATAATTGTGTTGCTATCCTTTTCTGTATAGGTTGCCAATGGTGGCCATGCAGAAAACAAAATAAACCTACCTGTTCCTGTGTGTCTCAAGCCCCTGGAGCAGAAAGATGCTTCTATGAAGGTGAGGACTAGAAGGAAGGTAATTTAGTGAGGTAAGATGAAGTATGAATGGATTGAAAATCATAATTACCTGAAATATGAAAATAATTAATTAAAATCAGAACATACTGGTTTTTCAGTCTTCCTGTGCAAATTTCTCATTCCATTTTGCTTCAGTAGTTTTGTCTTTTGAGGAAAAATATAAGTTCACCTACATATACATGTATACAAGTCTTCATACATATGAAGACTTATTCAGGTTCACCATAACTTACTTTGCTGATATGAACTTCTGCTGTCAGCCTCTAATAGATCTCTTTTTCTGATTTCCCCCGTGTAGCTCTTGTGTGCAGCTGGAGTGAACCTCTCAGGTGGACGGTTATGTGAGGGAGGCTCTGGCGTTTCTGGTGAAGAGTCTATGGTGGAAACCGACGCCTTCAAACAGAGGAAAGGCTCTCAGAGCAGCCTAGATCAGCTGGAGCACGAACCTAAAGTAAAATATTTCAATAAACTTTTAAAGGGGCCTTATCATTAAAAACATGGACTTGTTTGAAGTGAAAGAGCTTGATGTAGAAATAACAGCGGTTGTTTCTCTGGTGCATAAGGTCTATAGAAGCCCTATACATAAGAAAGGCAGAGTGGCACGAACCTATAAATCAGATTTCAAGCTTAAAACAATAAAAAATGATCTGCCAGTGGGTAAGGAAATAAAAAACATTATTTAAAGGGATAGGAAGCTAATTGTGCTTAGCCCATTGGCAGACATTTTTGCCTGTTTTAAGCGTAAAGTCACTTATATTTTTCAGAAAACAACTCTCATTTTGCTTTTTAAGTCACTTTTTCTTGATTTAAGGATGTTTAAATGTTTGTACTTGAAAACAAGACAAATTACAAGGGGGGAAATCTGTTTTTGCAGTATGATATATTTGCAGTATTAGTTCTCAATGCAGTGCTATTCTGTGTGTTGACAGGAGCAGGAACGGGAGCAGACGGTGCATGTGGAGATGTCCAGTCGTGTTTGGATCTGTACGAGCACTCACTCCTCCACAAAGGTGATGGTCATAGATGTGACGCGGCCCGACGACCTGCTGGACAGCTTCTACGTCTGTAACTCATGTGTGCTGTGTATCACCAGTGTACCAGGTCAGAGTTGTACATAACACATCATCATTTGTACACATCTTCTTTTGTACACTTTTGTTGTCATGTTTCAATCATAGGCATAAATAGTTTATCATTATATCTTGATAAACAAATACAAAATGTAAATGGTATCGTTGTACTAGGGCTGCGTGATTTGGCCAACAAATTATATTGTTATTTTATTAAAAAAACGTACAGAACACACTGATACGAGTAGAAATAGGTACTTTTTAAGCGTGACTTCTTTACAGAAAAACAACTCAGACCTTTTTCAGTATTCAATCTTAAAGAGAGTTTGAGTTTGTACCTTTACTTTGAAATTGGGCTCAAAACTCATTTTAGTCTACAAAACACAAATTATTGAGCTATAAATCTGTGCATGTCTTGGAATTTTGAAGATAATTTAATTAATAATTCAATAATTGTCAGATGAAAAAGGGAGTGGAGAAGTAATTCACACAATTAAATGGCAATTAACGCTTCCATTTAAATATGAATAAAAAGCAATAATGTAGTTTTTTGTAATATGATTTCCAGGAGTCTTGGAGACAGACTTTCCCGCAGGGGAGGAGATTCCTCAGGATTTGGAGGCGGAACCAGACTTTTTATTAGCCAGTAGCAGCTCTCAGGGCATTGAGGGTGTGTTGAGTGACGTGTCAGCGGTGGGCTGCAGCGTTGAAGAGTCCAGCTCAGGATCTCAGACGGGCAGCACAGGAGTCAACGAACAGTCAGCAGAACAGAGTCCTGCCAGAGGAAGTGGTAGGAACTGTTTGTAGCTCAGTGTCGAATTCATGTCATTTTAGCAACTTTTATAGAACTATTAGTTCAGACTTCAAATTGTTGGTTGAATGAGCTATTTGAAGCTCAAAAGGAAAGTCCTGGCTTACCTGGCACTTAGAAGTAGTGATTTTTAAAATACTACTTTATGAAGCTTTGAAACATTTATACATCTTTTGTTTCGAATCAGTGTTTCGGAGCTTGTTTCAGATTTGCCAAGTCACGTGATTTCAGCAAACAAGGTTTCACACCGTTTGTAACCTTGGTTTCGACACATTAAGAATTCAGAAGGTTTGTGACCTTTGTTCATTTCATGAACCCATGAACAAGTTTCTAATGGTTAACTGATATCGGGTCAGTTTTGCAATGTAGGTACATTTTTTTCATTAATTTAATGAATTTCAATACTCGTGTTTATAATACAAAAAGGATAATGATATTTATTGCTTCTACACAAAACAAGCACTACAAATAATATAAGTGCGCAAATCTTACGGAAACTTCATATTTAATGATATTTAATTATTTGTAGATTACATTTAATAGATTACACTTTCATAAAACGTGCAATTAGATTGTAAGAGGTGTTTGGCCTGATTTTTTGATGCATGTACAATGTCCGTTGCATTGACCAGCCAGCCTGTGGTGTTTCGAGCTGTTCAAAACAGCGAATCATTTTGTCAAGCAGTTTGTCAGAGTTTCGAAAAGCTTTTTATCTCCCATCACTACTGTAGGTCTCTCTGTTGTAGATCTCTCCAGAGCTCCCAGTGAAGACGGGGTTCCTGCAGCAGAGGAGGCTACGGAGGCCACTGAGGAAGACCAGGAGAGCCCAGGACAGGACACCAGTCAGCCAGGAATCTACACAGAGCATGTGTTTACAGACCCACTCGGAACAGAGTCTTCTGGGCCATCAGCAGGCAACGATAACAGAAGGTTAGTCAGACCCAGTGTCTTATCGTTGTTGATTTACATCCAGATTTGGATGGGAACTCATCCTTGGTTGGGTTCCTCTCCAGGGAGTCCGATCGAGACAGGGACGATGCGGTCTCAGCAGGTGGAAAAGTGGATCAGGGAAAAGAAGAGACCCAGCGGATGAGCAGCGCATTGCCCACCATGTGGCTGGGGGCGCAGAATGGCTGGTGAGATGCACGCAACACAAAAAACAGCATCTGGCCACAAGCACAATATACATTTCCATTATGGCAAGCAACAAACTTTATTAAACACCAAAATAATAAAGACTTGAAACACTTGATACAGAAACTTTAAAAAAAAAAATGTTATAAGTTTAAATATGTAGAGAGAAATAATTTTAAATAAATAGGCTAGGCAAAACTAGTTTTATATAGGAGTTTATATACAAGTATGAGTTTGTATACACTACTGTTCAAAAGTTTGGGGTCAGTAAGTTTAATACTTTATTCAGCAATGAATCTCTAAATTGATCAAAAGTGACAGTAAATATTTATCTATAAATATCAATAATACAATTAAATTTCAAATAAATGCTGTTTGTTTGAACTTTTTGTTCATCAAAGAATCCTGAAACAAAATATTAATATATGAAGCAGCACAACTGTTTTCAACATTGATAATCATATGTAATGATAAATGTTTCTTGAGCAGCAAATCATCATGTTAGAATGATTTCTGAAGAATCATGTGACACTGAAGACTGGAGTAATGATGCTGAAAATACAGCTTTGAACCACAGGAATAAATTACATTACATTTATTAAAAGAGAAAACAATTACTTAAAATTTTTATAATATTTTACAATATTACTGTTACTGTATTTTTGATCAAATAAATGCAGCCTATTTCAAAAAAAAAAAAAATGGATCTATGGTCATGACATTTAAAATTATTTTAACATGTTCCTTGAAGTTCACATATAATGTTATTAAGATTTTTTCACAAAGAAAACATATATATGTGTAAAAACAATTATTTTTAACCTTAATCCTTTTAAGACTTGTCAGTAAACGGCCGCTGTTATGATTGGCTGACGCCATTGCATAAGGAAACTATCAACGCCCACTCGCTATTGCATGAGAGTGTTTTTAAAACATTATTCATATTAAACCCTCATTTACAGAAAGTATTATGAAATCATTTGCTTATGGTTGATCATTTGCTTATGGTTGATGGTGTGATGCAGCTGCTGTCAGATCCAATACAGTCGACTGCTTTATCTTTTAACAAAATGTTCTTTGCAAACTCTCCATTACACTGCCTCGCTGACAAAACAAAAATTTCCGCACAAACATACAATCCTTCAACGTGATCCAGGAAGGCATTAAAATAAGCTACCAATTTTTGTCAGCTGAACAATCACCACTTAAGGACTCAAAAGTATGACAGCCTGCCTTGTTTTCATTCATGCCAGTGAATTCATGTGAAACGCCTATAAGGAATCATGCGGCGCGGGATTCAATGTTAAAGTATAAAGACGGTAGTGGTGTACCTGTACTTTGGACGGAGTGGGCGGTCCGACTGACAATAGCCCACTCCCGACATCTTTTGACGGCGTATCCGCACTTCTGACCACCTGTACACCTAGCTCTGAAAACTGTTTGGTACTGAAACCATTGTGAGTCAACAACATTCTGTTTTTGCAAGGATGTTTGAAATAGTTTGGCAGAAAATAGCCTACTTCATTTGTCAGTAGGGCAATATGGTTTTCGTTTATGTTGCTTAGAAATTTGAGTGATAGGCATTGTCCTATTTAATTTATGTTATTTATATTTCAATAATTTTTTCTGACTTTTTTTCTCTGCTGACAGTACAATGTTAAAATAATATTTTATATTGACACGAACATAATTTTTGTATAGCATTTATAATTGTAATAGGCTACTTAATCTTTCTCTTTCCATTAGAGACATTTGAATGTGAGATTCTGGAAACGGGATCTAAATTTTGCGGACCCGTCAGGTCGGGAAATAAAGCGGGTGAGCACAGAGTGTATTTTAAGCGGTGAATAGAACCTTGTGGGAGCGGGATGAAAAAAAAAAAACAGTCCCGTGCAGACCTCCTTAAACCTTAGGTGTGTATGTGTGTGTCCCGAATAAATAATAATTAAAAAAAGGAATAAAGTTCAAAAGTCGGACTGTAAGCGATTGAGGCCTATTGCTATTCACACCTTTATTAAAATGGCTGTAATTGTTACCACAATAGTACTTGATCTGTTTAAAATGATTTCATTGATATATGCCTACTAAGGTGTTAAATTAAAAATCAAAATTTCAATTTGTCTAATCCAGTTATTCATTTTTTCTATTTTTGATCTGAGCACACAATCAGAAAAAACGTCATTATTCGTTTTTTTCATTTTAGTTAAGGAAATAAATAATGGAAAAACAAGTCGTTTTTTTATTTTTGGTTTTAATTTGAAAAAATGATTGAATGAATGATACACGGACCGGATACGCAAACAGAGTTATTAAGAGTATTTAATTTCTATCCATAGGCCTACTCCGTGTAGCTGGCCCACCATCTACTGGCTAAAAAAAATATTGGCCCGCAGCCAAAGTTACTTGCCGGCCGCTGATCTACAGTATAGCAACTGCACTGCACTGAGATGTTTAATGTACACTCTCAGATCATCAACGATTTGTTATATTCCACCATTGAAAAACAATCTGACAATTCCTCATTTGCAAATGTCTTTCATGTAGTTTATACGTGCACTCATCAATCGCTCGATGGAGGAAGTGTCTTCATGCTGTCAAGCTAAAGGATTCCATCTTGAACATAGTGTAAGTGGAAAGTAACCTTACAAATTCAGGAAGGTAATATAACAACTTTTGGAATATTGTTTATTTCATATTTGAGTGGAATTCCAATGTATGCAGCCAGATGATAAAGCAATTTGCTTTCTAGCTCTACTTTGATTGCATTTTTATTCAATCTTGAGCTGCAATCAAAAGAAAACACTGCGTACTAATGATATTTTATATTGTTTCTCGACATAGACATGTGAAAGGCCGTGTTTTGGTGGCTCTGGCTGATGGTACACTGGCCGTCTTCCACAGAGGTCTTGGTAAGACACTGTCAGTTTGCTAATAATTCAGAAACTTCTCTTAACTTTGACATTTACTTGTAAAAAACAAACAAACATCTTGCTTCTACTTTTACAATCTGTACTTTTACAGACAGCCAGTGGGATTTGACCAACTACCACCTCTTGGACCTCGGCCGGCCACATCACTCAATCCGCTGCATGACCGTTGTGCATGATAAAGTGTGGTGCGGCTACAAGAACAAGATCTATGTCATTCAGCCCAAAGCAATGAAAATAGAGGTTCAGGATTATGTCTTTACTCTATTAACTTTTGCATTTTTGAAAAATGTGTTGCATGCGATTCTTGTTAGTATTTGTTTAATTCAATTTTCTGGAGAGCAAAAATTCCTTAAAGTTTTAACTTTACCTATTTTCAACCCACTTTGAATTTTAAAGATGTCGATAGAATATGTAAATGAACAATGCTTACTCGTTCTCCGTGTTACCTGGACCGAGAAATTCACTTTTATTTGTTTTGCTTCGGGTGAAACTGACAGAACAGCAGTTTCTTTCAGTTTTCTCCTGCGTTTGGCCCAAAACACTGTGTTCGTGGTCATCCAATTTGAAATGTTGACTGCAAACACTGAGGTTTTTCATATTTCCCATCACTGTGTTTTCTCAGTTGTTTACGATTCAGCCTTTTATGTTTTTACAATAAGTTGTGATGCATTTCTCATTGGGTATTTATGAAACAGAAGTCTTTTGATGCCCACCCGCGTAAGGAGAGCCAGGTGCGTCAGCTGGCCTGGGTGGGTGATGGGATTTGGGTGTCCATCCGGCTAGACTCCACCCTCCGCCTCTTCCACGCTTACACCTTCCAGCATCTCCAGGATGTGGACATTGAGCCTTATGTCAGCAAAATGTTAGGTGAGACTACTGTGAATTTTTTTTCTTTTTTCTTTAGGTTTATGGTCACCTTTTATTATTCTGCTTAATATAACTTAAAATTCTCTATTGTAATATATAGTAAACTGTAATTTATTCCTGTGATCAAAGCTGTATTTTCATCATTACTCCAGTCTTCAGTGTCACATGATCCTTCAGAAATCATTCTAATATGATTATTTGATGCTTAAGAAACATTTCTGATTATTATCAATGTTGAAAACGGCTTCATGTTTTTGCGGAAACTGTGATACATTTTGTTTTAAAGGATTTTTTGATGAATAGAAAGTTCAAAAAGTATTTATTTGACAAATATTTTATTACATTTAAATGTCTTTAGTGTCCCTTTTGATCAATTCAATATCCTTGCAGTGCACCATGTAGCTTTTGGGCCTCTAGTGCATTTTGCAGAAGAACATTGTTTTGGTTGTGCTTCGGCTCTGCCTGACTATGAATATGATTATTTCTCATAACTAAAAAAAGATTATCCTGCTCCTCGTAAAACATTCAATACTAGGCTTAAGAGATATAACCAGCTTAGATGGAAAGATCTCAAGATGACTAGCTGAAGACATTACTGTAGCTTTAGCCATTAATAGACCTGGTCCTTCTTTGAAAATAAAGTCCAGCACAGCGCTACAACAACTATAATGAAATGACCCTTCACAACAGATAATGCTTTACAATGAACTCTGTTAGAGAGCTACATATGGCAATTTATGTTCAATAAAATACTTCACTCACCTGTTGAGTAACACTATCTCTACGTTGCTTTTACAACTTTTTAAAGCGATTCATTCCGACACAACTGTTCTGCTTTGTTTGGAACTGTTATCACTGGTCAAATAGAGCAAAAACAGTTCAAATGTACTGACATAACTGTTTAAAACTGTAAATGAATATCAACTTATTGTTTATTGAACTGTTGTATTACATTTGCAATTGTGTTGATATTCGGGAAAACAACATTTTTTCTTTGTGTGATATTGCTCAACTATATGATATAAAAAACAATCTTGTACAATTTATCTTAAATTTTGCGGGCATTTAATTAATTTTGTGGGCATTTCCTACCCTGCACAATGCTATTTCACGCCAACTCCAGAGTCGCTTGTTGTTAAGCTAAATGGAGGGTTACAGTAATCGAAACCAGATTCGCCTGCGAAGACCTGTTGTCTCTTTAAAAAAAAATTAAGTCTGTCTGACCCAAAACTTTTGAATGGGAGTGTGCATCTGAAAAACACATAAAATTACAAGACAAGAAAATTTGAGCTCTTTTATAATATGCTTTGGAATAAAAACACAATAATCGGACTTCCACTTGTCTTTAACAGGAACAGGGAAACTGGGCTTCTCTTTTGTGAGGATTACGGCTCTAATGGTTTCCTGTAACCGGCTGTGGGTGGGAACAGGAAATGGTGTCATCATCTCCATCCCGTTATCAGACTGTAAGCCAACATCACAGCACACATCAACATATGTGCATCAGTATTTGATGTGGAAGGAAGCTTTAGTTTCAGTCTCTTTGGCCACTTCTCTCTGTTCTTTCTCATCTCCTGTCTCTGTAGCTGTAGGTCAGTGTGGATATCTAGGTCAGAGGGGTGAGTGGGAAACGCATTGTTGACAGCTGATTCATTCCGATTGGCTTGTTTGCTTTTATGCTCAGCTGTGTTCAATCTTTCATATCCAAGTTCTTTGTTCTTAGTTCCTCTTAGATCGTCCTCTCTCTCCAACCAACTTCATCTTTCTGAGCTTATCAACAGTGAATGCATCTAGTCGAAATTTGCTTTTAATGCTTTAATATTATTGGCTGTATCCCAGTAATTTCGCAACGAGGCTGTGCTTTGAATTTGACAGGCATCTTCTCTGCAAGATACTAACTGCTAACATTACATGCTTTAGACTCTTGTGTTTACACACTTTTCTCCTAGCAGCTAATAAGACGGTGGGAGCGATCACCTGTCGTCCAGGTGGGGCGGTGCGAGTGTACGGCGATGACACCATGGTCGGTGCTGTGACTGGCTCATACGTACCATACTGCTCCATGGCACACGCTCAGCTCTGCTTCCATGGCCACAGAGACGCTGTTAAATTCTTTGCTACAGTTCCAGGTATAACATAACATTAGCCACCTTTAGCTCAAAATAAAAAGAAGAATATTACAATAAGGTATTATGAATAATAATATCGTAATAACATTACAATAATACATGCATAAATAAATAAACAAATACATATTTTGAAATGGTCAACCCTACATAACTTAAATCAGTACTTTTATATTAAAATGGTATATTAACAGTAAATGCAGCACAATAAGTTATAAATAAATACTAAATACTACTATGGTGTAAAGGGTATATGTATGTGTATTTTTGCAATGCAAATTATATATATATATATATATTATATAATTATATATATAGTAGGGCTGGGCCATAAAACGGTATCGATATTTACCGACGGTACACCATTGTCGGCAAAAATATAACATTTTTTCAATATAGCGCTCGATAATTTCATCGCTGGCGCGACCACCATCAAATGGCAAACGTAATGAAAGCGGAACAAAACTGCGCTACTCATTATTTTGTGCTTCACGGACAGTTAAACAGTTTGGACCAACGTCTGTGCAGTGCGAGACGATCTTGATCACAGTAACACTGTTACTACAGGGCTGAGAGATCCAGTAAAGAAAGCATTTAAATTCTTCACGGAAGTAATAACATTGCTGCAAGATCTTGTGGGAAGCATTCACATTTCTCCGTTATTAATGGACCAAACTGTGCTGACGTGGAAACAAGGAGAAACATTGTGCCATGAATGAAGTAGTATATATATATATATATATATATATATTGAATAAAGAGAATAATGTTTTACATTGCAAAAAGTACATTGCATTAAATTGCAAAATAGCTACATTTATTAATCTTTTTTAAGCAAGTAAAGCATTTAAGAATTATGTTTGCTAGACATACATACATTACATAAAATCAGATAGAAGATGGGGCAACACTTTATTTTGATGGTCCCTTTTGAACATTCTGTTACTATAAGTAACTATGCAACTACATGTCAACTTGCAGTCATTAGAGTATCAGAAAACTGTCTGCTTAATATATGTGGAGTCTTTATTGTGATGGTCCTCCAATATACATTCTACTGACTATAAGTAACTTATTCTAACCCTAATACTCTACAAACACTGAGAGTTAGTAGAGAAGTACGTTAAGCGTTACTTACATTCAACTGAACGTGTTAAAGGTACCATCAAAATAAAGTGAAACCTTAAATGGTGAAAAATATGCTGTGTGTGCAAAAAAATGTTGATTTGCATTTTACTAGATGAAAGAACGTGTTCAGCATATTGTTTTAAATCTGTGGTGTTTGATATAATGACAAATGTGTTAATGCTGTGTTTCAGGTCAGGTTATTGTGCCAGGAGCTGAAGGCACGCCTGACAACTCCGACTCTTCAGCCCCAGACGGCAAGAGCATGCTTATCATGAGCGGTGGAGAGGGATACATCGACTTCAGAATCGGTAAGAGCTTCAGTACCAGTGTCTCCAGGACCTCTCCATGAGCAGCAGATGCCACTTGTGCATGTCTCACATTGCAAACCTATTAAATGTGCACATTCTGCTCTGCTGATATTATAAAACCATCTCTTTTTTTGTTCTCTCAGGGGATGAGGATGGTGGTTTGGGACGAGATGAAGATGAAGAATCAGCCGAACCTACGTTGAAACTGCAGTCGGCTCCTGCCAAGCCGGAGCGCAGTTATGTTATAGTCTGGCAGGTTGCGCAGTGAGTGACTGATGAATCACTGCTTCAGGTTAAACGGAGAACTCTAGATCAAACCCACACGGACATACTATTCTTATTGATACGGATATTATCATTAATAATATTAGTGTTGTTCTTAATCCCTACATCACAATGAGTTCTTTAATATTTTTTGCTTAGATGTTTATTTAATTTAATTTTAAATAAATCTGGCATTGACCGAAAAGATCAGTGTTGAAATGAAGGAAGAAAACGACAACTTTAAGTCCGTTCACAACTATATCGCAACTATATGAAAATCCTTTGCTAAGTTTACATGTTACTTTAGGGAACTGTTATAATGTTAGCTGCTTGAAATGATTTTTGTAGTTTTTTTTATGTTCACAGAATTGATCAGAGGTTTCTCTGTGCACTATGGCAGTGGTAGCATTGTGTAGTTCATGTATATAGAAACTCAGAGAGCTATTTTTGCTATCTGTCTGGCGTAGATCTTGTGAGCGGTGTGTCTCGGCACCTTACAGCATGGTGTGTGTGTCTGTGTGTATTTCTTGCATGAGTCCTGTATAATTCCTATACAGAGCACCGGAGCTCTAAACATTCGGGCTTCCTTCACGCTAGAGCTTGCTGACACTTTAAAGACAGTACCGAACAAACATAATCTCCGGAAAGAGCAACATATAGAAGAGCTGCATGATTCAAATTGAAAAATCCCCCCAAAAATTGGTTTCAAATAGAGATCACAATTCTCAGATGATTCTGAACAGACAACTGAACAAAATAATATCTAATTTATTAGAGGTTCTGACAAAACTTTAAATGCTGCAGTCTATATAAAAATGTTTATTTAATTTGAACTCAATTTTTTTTAAATCGGTTTGAACGAATGATTCAATGACTCACTTAAATACTTCGTTTCATTACTGAATGAATCAGTGTTTTTGATCAAATCTCTTGAATGAATTATTCATTGGCAAATACATAGTCACTTGTCGCCACCTACTGGTGTAACGATGTAATTGATACAATCATTATTTGAAGTGCCACATATAAACTTTTATCCCAGTACTTCTGTGATAATTTGAATTATTTTAAGACAGAAACGATACTGTGTGGTTGAAAAGACATTTTGTGAAGCTGTTTCATACTCATACATGACAACTGCTCTCTCTGGATCAGCGGCAGCACTTATGCAGATTTGAATGTTTCGTGTTTAATAGCCAGGGGAATCGTTGTCATTTAGGAATAAAGCTGCGTTCACACTGCCAATTTAATTTCAATAGAGAGCTTTCGATTTCCGGCGTCACAAGTAACAGTGACCGTTGGCGACAGAATCCTGTGAGTGTTTGAATCGAGATTGCAATCTCTTAATGATTTATTGTGCAGCTCTAATACGCGGTCGTGTTTATTGCATTAGAGATGGTCTACCCTTTTACAAAAGGATGAAACGTAGAACAAATAACATGTAACTAAACAGCCTAATTGTCAAATGTTTTGCATTGCCAAGGCTTTTTGATGTTCTGTGACTCTCTTGAATGAACAAACAATGGACAAAATAATGTTAATAAAACATTGACAGGGATTGTATAGTAAATGATTTGTATTTCTTGTATTGGATTTAGTTTTGTTTGCTTCAGCACAAAGCATACCAGATAATTAATATGGGTTTTGTCTGTATTGTATGTCCCAGGCCTCATTTCGAGTGGGTTATATTTTCTAATTCTGAGTTTTGCGCTCCTTTTGTATCTGCTCTGTTCGACACTTTTATTGTACCTTGATGTCTGTTGAAATAAATGCAACAGGATATTTGACTTTTTATGTGTAAATGGGTAGGTTTTGGGGTTTTTGTTTCTTTTAAATTCTGACACATAAAGGGAATCTTTATATCCTTGTCGACGCCATTCCAAGTATTTATTTTTCATAATGAACTTTGTGGTTCAGAATGTAACTTTTTACATGTTTGTGACCAAGGACGTTATTGTTTTGCTTTACGTCAGACACAGATGTTGTCATGTTGAAGGAACTGACTAATCATTTTGACAGTATTAGACGGCGTATGACGTATAACCTCCATGGATCGTTCGGAAATCAACATGGTTATTGTACTGAGCTATGCATGTTTTTTTTTTTTTTTTTTTTTTTTTTAATTATACTGCAGTTTGTTTTGTTAATGTTTGTATATCGCCATCTTTTTGGGTGATTGTATGTGTATGTGTGAGTGTGTGGAGATGATTGAGAAATATTACTGCATTTGTGTGTGTGTGTGTGTGTGTGTGTGTGTGTGTGTGAGTGTAGTCGCTGTATCCCCTAACTCTTACTGGACTTGCTGTGTGTGCCACGGCTTGTTATCACTTTTTTTCTTGTCAAAAGTTTGCTAAAACTGCATCATAGCCTTATTTTTAAATTCTATTAAACTCGATTTCATGGGGAATTCACTTTGTCTTGGTTTTATTCACTAATGTGTTCATATGTTATAAAATTGTCTGATTCACAAACGTCTCCGGTTACTCTCGTGAACTTGGTTCCCTGAGATGAGGGAACGAGACATTGCATTTACTCCCGCTTCATCCAAATATTACTGGGTGAGCTTTCCTGCCATATAAGGCAGTGCTGAATGTCATTCATTCAGTATCTTGACTGAAGCAACCTGATATTGCAAGATCGTGAGCTAGGTAATACAGCAGTTTATGCAATGTCTCGTTCCCTCATCTCAGGGAACCGAGGTTACGGGAGTAACCAGAGACGTTCCCTTTCGATTTTGTTTCTCGACATTGCATTTGCTAATACTATGGGGAACGTGTAAAATCATGTCGTGTTAACTATAGAGATGTCACATTCACCCCGGGGCAAAGTTAACACGGGTGAGACCTGTAGGAAATGAAAGGGTGCCAACGACATCACATAAATTGGTTTGAAAAGTGTTGATCATTTGAAACGAAATTATGTATAATGGGGTAACGGCTGAGCTCAATGGTGCTCAAAGAGTAGTGTATGACACGGTGATCATGTCGCCATCTGTCTATAATAAACGTGATGAGCTGACAGGGACAGAATCGAGGTGGTATATATGACCTAGTTGAAACCACTGAGGCATGTAGCGCAGATCATAACTGAGATTGGGTAGGCGGGTGTGCAGCGCACATAAGACCGTACATGTGAAGCAAGTGACAACACATCTAAGTTATAAAACCCGCACAAAAGTATTGGGTGACAACCAGCCTGCCGCCATGCAGATGTCCTGAATAGATATGCCATTGTTCCATGCACACAACGAAGCCATTCCCTTAGTGGAGTGGACTCGTACTCTTATAGGACATTCCACTTTTTTAGAGCCATAAGCCAGGGTGATCGCATAGACAATCCAGTGGCACAGTCTTAGACACAGGCAGGCCTTTTGTGGGTCCGCCAAAGCAGACAAATAGCTACTTTGTGCTCTGAGAGCCTGAACTGTCTAGAGCGCTCCATATAACAGGGTACAGGGCACAGCAAGGGTGTATTAAGCTGTCCTGTCCTGGCCGGTTCCTTGGGAAAGCTGATAGTGGTATGATCTGCGCTTTAAGCGCGGTCGAAAGCACTTTCAGTACATAACCTTTCCTAGTTTTAAAGTGACTCTGCAATCACCTGGCCCAAATTCAATACACAAGTTCAATTGATATCGCTTGCAGGTCCCCAACTCGCTTAACAAAGGCCAACACGAGCAGTAACTGCCTTGAGAGAGAGCTCACGCAAGCTCGCTGATTGCAATGGCTTGAACGGAGGTCCCGTAAGAGCTTCCAGCACCTGGCCTCTGAGACGAAGTGTTCAGCACTCACTGAGAAAGCACATCTGTCGCTGGCGAGCTCCATCGAGCGTCAAGACATAAAGATTCCTGAACTCGGGGTTGGGGTGCCACATCGTTCTCTGTGCTTGAGAGAGGAGGTCTCTCCTCAGCGGGATTGTCTACGGAGGGGCTCCCAGCATCTCCACCAGTTCTGGGAACCATGGCTGGTTGGGCCATTTCGGTGCAACTAACAGAACCGATTCCCTCTTCTTTCTAATTTTGAAAAGCATGCAAGGCAGAAGTATTACTGGAGGAAAGGCGTACTTGTGCACTTTCGGCAAGCTGTGTGCGAGTGCATCCACACCCAGGGAGACTGCGTTAGTGAATAAAACAGTGGGGAGTGAGCGTTCACTGTGGATGAGAAGAGATCCACCTCCGCCCTGCCGAATACACTCCAAATCATATTGACAGTTAGAGGGTGTAATCTCCACTCTCCATGGATCACCCCGCCTCTCTATAGCATGTCCGCATCACAATTCAGATGCCCGTGGACATGTGCTGCCCGAATAGAGAGATGTTGATTTGACCACAGAAGGAGGTCTCTCACTACTATAGGCACAGGAGGGGCCGCAAGCTCACTCCTCCCTGGGTAGTTTATAATTGCTACCACTGTCGTGTTTTCTGTCCTGATGAGAACATGGCGGTGAAGAATGTCTGGGAGAAAGCTCTCGATGAACAGCACGAAGCTCTAGGCAGCTGATGTGCCACGACTTCTGACCATTTCCCGAAGGCTTCCCAGACCATGCCCAACTCATCCGTCGTAACAGTCTTCAGCAAGGTTTATAAGTGAGAGATGCGTTTTCTGCGAAAATTGCTGATGTTATCGTATTTTCAGGTGAGATTATCAATTAATTCAGTTAACGTACGCCCTGAGGTAAAGTGTTCAGACTGTAGACTCAGCAGCGATTGTATTTAATTGTAGAGTACAATCAGATCATAATACAGACATTATCTTAGTTTCATAATGTCTTTAAACATAACAATATTACTGGCCATAAACTGAGAATGTGAGCGTCCGGTGTGTGATAACTCGAGTTGTCCTAGACGCGATGTGGCGCTGCGCTTCTCGTCCGGTGTGCGACACCCTTGAGAGTCCTGAGCATATCTGTGCATATCTCCACAGTGGGGGCAGTCAGACTCCCCAAGCGCCGGCTCTCTGTGGACACAACTCAGGCAGAAGACACACGTCTCGTGGCCATCAGAAGGTCTGTGGTGCGGGGAGAGGCAATCGTGAGAGGTCATCCTTATTGAAGACTCACCGGAAAACAGCAGGGGATGAGAAGGCGTTGTCCGCTGCAGAGTATAGATCATGGTGTCTGAGTCTTGATTGCTAATAGGCTTCTTGCAGAAAGTTGACTGAAGGAAAAGATTTTGAATGAATGATGTTCAGAGTCACCTTTTATGGCAGGGAAGCCTGCCCATATTTTGCACGCTTGAACGCCATTGGCCAGTGGTACTGGTGTAATTCAATGAGGCTTCAGTAGTATTTGTAGGAAGGGGTTTCTTTTTGAACCAGTCCAAATGAGTCTTTCCTGTTATGCAGTATATTCATTTTATATCCCCAATTTGTCTTAATCGGGAAAATACTAAATTCAAAATTTTGAAAATCAGTTAATTTTCTAGTTAGTTTCCTAACTGGAACTTAACTTTTAAAATGACAACTGGCAATTTATTTAAAAAATATTCCATGTTGAGATAATTATTTTAATCCAGATATCTATTCAGAATTAACAATAATAATATTGTTTAAATTGTTAATTGTTTAATAGACTTTCCTTTATTATCAGTGTACACTGAAATCATTTTCATATGACAATAATAATAAAATAAACAAATTATCAATTCAATATTTCAAGCATAAAAATACATTTATTTACCTTTTAAATGCATAAAAATGATAAATTATCATTTTGCATTATTATTTTAAATTGAAAAATAAGTAGACATTTTTAAAGGAATATTTAATTTAATTTCCATCCTGTCAATATATTTGTCTTTTTTTTCTTTCTTTTTTTCTGTCAATATTGTTATATCCCTTTAACTGACAAAAGATGGCATCATCCGCCAGGAAGTGACATCATTTTGAAGGAAAATCAACAGAATGCACACCTGTAAGTATTGGCAATAGATCTGATTTGTTTTGTGGTATTAGGTGTTTTTTCTCAATCTAAAACATCAGTCCTGTTTGACATAATTACAAAAATCCTTTTTTAATAATATCGACAAATGAAATACTGAGACTAAAATTTTTTTAACTTCTGTTAACACCCTCATGTAAGCTCTCAATATTGTCGAGATTATGCCGTTCAAAGTAATTTATAGACAATAGATTAATTTCGATGTTTAATTTTAATGACATTTATTTACTTTATATCATGGTTTACTTTGGTACTGTGTTTATGTCGCCACTTCAGGTCTGAAAGTAAAAAAATGAATCCAGTTGAGAACCGCGTTCGCCAGCAGGTGGCAGCACTGCACTGTTACCGCAGGCCCATAGCAACACGAAGGACATTACACATGCTGCTGATGGAGAGAGAGAGAGAGAGAGAGAGAGAGAGAGAGAGAGAGAGAGAGAGAGAGAGAGAGAGAGAGAGAGAGAGAGAGAGAGAGAGAGCTGCAGCACTTACATAAGAGAGCCAGCTGCTCTCTCTCTCTCTCTCTCTCTGTGTGTGTGTGTGTGTGTGCGCGTGCTCGTGCTCAGATACTTTGAGGACATAGTGAAATCCTACACCTCCATTTTTTTATTGTAAATTTAGCTGTTCGTGTCGCTTGCAAAAACATAAAAATACAATTTTGAACACCATGTACCATAGTAAATGATGTTTTTTTATTTTATTTTTTATTGCATTTGCTCTTTGAAAGACCATGGCGTGCCATATTATACATAGTATATGTATATGGTAATCATTCAGGCCCTTGCTTTTACCATGTGTACCATAACTGTTTACCATGTTAGGTAACATAAACAGTGTGATTTGATTTGTGTCTTCAGGTTTTTCTGCAACTACACTGTTATTTAACCTCTTTGAAATGCTTAAGCTCAATTTCCTTAAGGTTAAAAAGTACGAAGTGTGTACGTGAGTATTACAGTCTTGTAATATGTTTAGACCGTGCCATTACAGAACGTGCTAAAAACATTCTCTAATGTGTAGGACACGGGTCGAAGGGCAGCGGTAACATGGCCGGCATCCAGGCAAATGTCAGGGTTTCCCTGTGGCTGAATCAGGAATTATGAATCACAGGAGCTGGGCAAGACGAGACTGTGTGAATGCGACAAACTGTTCATGCAGTTTAGTATCACGAGGGGTACAAGGGGTGACGTCCTTCCCCTGGCCGTTCTCTTTAAATATAGAAGCACTGGGACTGACCATGTGCTTGTGTGATGTATATTTTGGTGAGGTGTAGTGTGTCTGGCCGGTGTTGTGAGGGAGAAGAGTGTGAAAGGTTTGTTCATTTCATTGGTATCTCTATATTTATACACACACATAACAGCTCAAGTGTCTGCCAGTGCTTTGTTTATCATCGGTTGCACTGCTGTCCATTTGTTGCCCATTACGCCTTCTTTTTTCATCATTCTTTTTTTTTAACTACATTTAAAGGCTCCACCTCAAAACAACATCAATTTTAGTTTACCATCTGCTTCTTTAAGAGGATATAAAAGGGCATTTCTTAAAGGAATAATTTAACAAAAGAATAAATTGTCATAATGTGCTCACAATGCTCTTAAATGTCATTCACCCTTCTGCATATGGAAAATTGTTGTGTTTGCGTTATACAACTCGTGAGAACAGATCTGGCATTGACGTCAAATCTGGTGTGCTACGTTTGAATATGCACATGTGGAAATGAAATTTGAGAGCTACTGCATTAATAGTGGATAATGGCTTCATTTTGGGTCTTTTCATCACGTAAAGCTTTTGTATGACTTTAAAAGACCTGAAATATAGTGCACAAGGACTGCTTTTTATACTTGATAGCTCCTGGTCACCAGGCACGTGCACAGATAGACCCCGAGTATCTGATCTTTTGACTAAATGTGTAAGAAATTAGTCCTACACATACAAGTGTTTTAAAGAACAAAAACCTGACAAATGTCTTGAAATACATCATCTGAACGATGTTTTGATGTTTGTTGACCGTATTATAAGCGGCTTCGCATCATGGCCACATTACCACCTTGGGTGTGCATTATTTTTCCAATAATTTAACGACCCAGAGTCAATTATTATTAGAACACCACTAACCACTCGGTGAGTTGCACAGTTTTGAAAACGAACGTTAAGGGTTGTTTTAAGGACATGTTTGTGCATGCCGGTAGACAGCCACTCTGAAGCGGTCAAAGGCGATTCTAAAAAAAGTCAAAAAGTCGAGACAGGACCCATCGTCAAAATTTCAGTCCACCACTCTAGTTCATTCAAAACAAACTAGAAAATAGACTCAAAGTGCTAAATACCGGTATTATCCTTTAACAACTGTTCATTGTTAGTTCACATTAGCTCAGGTCCATTAAATAATGTGAACAGATAGGCCTACATCTTTTGAAATGCTAAAATTAACGTTAACTAAAGCCCCTTTCACACAGCGCGATGATCCCGGCAAATTGCCGTCAAATTGCCAGAACGGCTTCTGTGTGAACGCAAACACGACCCGGGATTGATACCGGCATCGATGCCGGGTTGAGGACCTAGTAACATTGCCGGAATCAGTCTCGGAACGGGCCCTGTGTGAACAAAAGCCAGGACCAATGCCGTAAGGGGTGTGTCATAGTGATGCCGCACGTGCCATCGCGCGACTCTGTTGCTCTTAGAAGAAAGTTTGTGTTCGTCATCAGCAAAGAAAGAAAATGTCTGCAAACTGGAACGAAGCAGAGACCAGGAGCTCCTCACTATCCGCGCTGAAGCTGAGATCGTTCGCCAGCTTTGTGGAACGGTACGCGCGTGTACATGTTTTCGACGCGTACGTTACACGTCTCATCCTGACGTCATGTGTCTTTACGGGATGTGTGTGAACGCACTCACAGATTCCGGAAAATCACTGGCAGTGTGAATGGACCAAAATCAAACAATCCCGGGACAAATCCCGGGTCACATTATCCGTATATTTTCCGGAATCTCTGTGTGAAAGGGGCTTAACAGTAATAAATGCTTTAGAAGTATTTGTTAGTTCATGTTAACTAATATTTTTTAACCAATCTTAACAAATGGAACCTTATTGTAAAGAGTTATCCATATTTATATATTCAAAAAATCTAATGTTATATTTAGAAAGTTAATCTCATAAGTAACATTATTTAGGCAATCGTAATTGCAGTGTAAATGGATTATGATGAATATGGATTTTGTTTATGCCGATTTCATTCAATTGGTATCAAAAACCCTTATAGTGTTTATAGTGTTAAAACGTGTAATTAAAAATGATCTGTGCATGGCATTAGTAATGATGCTGAAAATTCAGCTTTGCATCACTGCATGACAATATATTAAAATAGAAAACCGTTATTTTAATAACATTTCACAATATTACTGTTTTTACTGTATTTTGTATCAAATAAATGCAGCCTTGGTGAGCATGAGAGTCTTCTTCTAAAGATATTTAAAGGATCTTACCAACTTCAACCTTCTGAACGCCAGCATTTTCTTGCGCTGTATGAAAAATAACAGCGTGGACATTCTTCAAAACATTTCCTTTAATGTTCCACAAACTCGTACAGGTTCAGAATGACATGAGCTATTCCTTTAACAGCGTATAAACCGGTTTCAGTGGGTTGTTGAAGTAAAAGTGAGTTTGTTGTCAGTTTGTTATCCCTCTCATTACTGCCCATCCATTGACCTATCAGCCCTGTGATGTGTCTGTAATTTATCAAGTTCTCTGAAGGCTGTAATGATTCAGGCTTTTTAATATCCCTGCACTGCAGTCCTCCAAATTTAGAGGTAGAAAGAGAGAGTGTGTGTGTACTCAGCATGTTTTTTTTTTGCTCAGCTCACAAAGTCGCCCCTAAATTTATCCTGACAGTCTCTGGGGAAATGCCTGGAGAACAGTGCTTATAACCACAAAGGGGCTTGCAGAGCACAAAACTAGAGCAAGAGCAGCCGAGGCATTTCTCTAGAACAAAACCTGTCACGGGACGCTAAAGTTTGAGCAGCTCCGCAAGTAAAAGTAGAGAATAGTTCTTTAAGAGTAGAAGTACACTAAGACAACAATAGAAAGGTAGTTGATGTTGCTATTGCTAAGGATTTCTGAATAAACTGTAAGGCATTGCTAGGTGGATTCTTAGTGACCCAATCTCTATGAAATTCTAGTGTCTAGATATGGCTCGGGTTGGTTCTTGAATGTCAGTTTATGGGATTTTTCTTTTTGGAATAATTTACTTGGAAAGTGCAACAAGGTACAGAATGTGCTTCTTAGAGTAAAACGTGTCAAAACATGCTTTAGACTCTAAAACGATTCACATGTTCCTAACGTCCTCAATAAACCTCTAGCATTTTACCCTGGAGGAGAATGCAGTTTGTGTAACAACAGTACTACTGGTACACTTTTGTCCCGGTGCGTTTTAGAGCTGTCCTGAGTACAAGAGATTCCCTCAGGTTCAGCAATCCTTGTAGATCCACCACAGGTGAAACTGTTGTTGTGTTGATGTTAGTAGCCCAACATGTGTGATAGAGCAGTCAGGACTGTCACTGAACTGCATTATAAAACAATTTGGATACATGTTTTTTGTTAGACAGTATAAGGAGAGGGACAATTTGTATAACAAATAAGTGTTACACCCCCATTTTAGTGTAGAGACAGAGGAACGTAACAGAATAAAATGTGATGTGTGGAGGCAGCAAGGTTCAGTTCTCAACCCCAGTGCTTTCACAACAACCTAAAACAACTTTTATTTGATAAATGGGGGAGGATTGCAAGGCTTCAAGTTGGGGCATGGCCAAAACAACAAACATAAACCCTTTACCTAGTAGGGAGATTATCTAAGCTACAAAAGAAAAGAAAACAAAGGAACAATAAAAAATATCCTAACTAGCTTCAACAGGAGAAAACAATATCAAAAGGCACCCATCTACTAATCCCTTCCCAAAGAATTAACAATAAACATAAGAGAATGTGCAAACAATAATAACATACAAATTAGTAGTCTTTCTTGCCACAAGCAGCAATTACAAGAAGAGTTGCACAATAGGACAAAAGAAAAACCCAAACAAAAGGCACAATCAATGACCAGCTTCTGGTTTGAGAAGAGAAGCCTCACAAAGCAGCCTACACACACACACACACACACACACACACACACACACACACACACACACACACACACACACACACACACACACACACACTCACTGCCCCTATCCCTAAACCTACCCATCACAAGACACATTCTGCATTTTTACATTTTTAATAAAACATTGTTTTTTGTTTTTTAAGCTATTTGAATTATGAGGACTTTTGAAATGTCCTCATAAACCACCTATAAGTTGTAATACCAGTGGAATACACGTCATTATACACATTTGTGTCCTCATAAATCACATAAACCAACCCACACACACACACACACACACACTCTCTCCATAGACAATGATTTTTATACTGTACAAACTGTATATTCTGTCCCACGACACCAACCCATCAGATCCTTCAGAAATCAATCTAATATGATATTTGCTCCTCAAGAAACATTTTTTTTACTATTATCAATGTTGAAAACAGTTGTGCTGCTTTTTTGTGGAAACCTTGATGCATTTGAATATAACTTTCAAAAATCAACATTTTTGTATCATTACAAATGTTTTTACTGTGAGTTTTGATCAATATGACGTGTCCTTTCTGAATAAACGTATTTATTTATTTCGTTAAAAAATTCTAGTGTATGCTATTAAAACAAAAGCTTAGCCAACAGTTTTTGAGATGTAAGTCTTTCCTCCCTCAAGTGTTGCAAAAATGGCCGCCAAGTAAATCGATATGGCATTCAGAATCCATTTTACTTTAACCGTTTCACTTGAAAACACTTCACTTTACTAATCAATGAGAATAAAATGAAGGGCAGCACTTATTATTTAGAATTAATTGGATTGTAAAAAGTGGTGAATGTGTTTGAAGGGCAGGAATTGAAAAATAAGAGGACTATTTAGAATTTTTATTCAAATTGTAAATGGTTTATAAACCGAAAGCGAGCAAAGAGCGTTCCCTTTATAATCATTAGCTGTGTTTCCATTACCCCTCAAATTGCACAAATTGAAATTGCGAATTGAAAATGCGCCCAATTCAAAAAAGGAATATTGAAAAAAAAAAAGTCTGAAAAAAGATGTCTGCGTTGCACAACGTTATAAAACCGTAAACCGAGCGTGTGTTTCAGAAGCATGCGATGAATGATATCGCTTGTGTTTTGAGCAGTGTTGATCGTATTCTGGCTAATTTAAACACCTCTGATTGGCGATTGCATTCATGTGCTCAAAATATTTGTCTGTGATTGGTTACAATGATCAGCGCTTCAACTGGAAACCTTTGACGCACTTCACAGAGCGCTTACACAGATACACATGGGAGCATTAGAAAATTGAGCGCAGCCGCCTATCAGGTATTATCGGTACTGCAGAAATGCTGGTATCTTCACATATTTTAAACCGCCCTGTAGTCAATCATTTTATCCCTTAAAACTCATCTTTGATCACCAAAATGATATATTTAAACGTTATAAAATTCTGCATGCCTTAAAATAGCTTGAACGTATCTCTACACCCTTAGTATATGCGGTTCTATCAATATGTAAATTAGCCCCGCCTCCACCCACTCGTTGAGGATCACAGCGATTTCAAAACGTGTTTTTGAGACTGTCTTTGGTTCACTGCAGTTTTAAAGAGAAAATGATGTTGACATGAATTTGCACATGGTTTGTCGTAAAACATATTAAAAACACCACATGGACATATAAACAACCTTAAAAGCTTGATTTTCACCACAAGGGGAATTAAAAATTTCAGTAGCGACTTAGTGCTGGTACTTTTGACAATCCGAATGTTGACCTTTTAAAGGGATAGTTTACCCAAAAATGAAAATTAGCCCATGATTTACTCACCCTCAAGTCATGGTGTATATGACATTCTTCTTACAAACGAATACAATCAGAGTTATATTAAAAAATGTCATGGCTCTTCCAAGCTTTTTAATGGCAGGTCGTTTCTGTCCATAAAAGTGTATCTATCCATCATAAAAATACTCCATACGGCTCCGGGGGGTTAATAAAGGCCTTCTGAAGCGAAGCAATGCATTTGTGTAAGAAAAATGTTCGTATTTAACGCGTTACTAAGTAAAATTCTAGCTTCCAGCAAAACGGCCATACGCAATCTACTTACGCCTAAAGCGCTTTTTAGGAATGAGGGACAGGTGCTTTAGGATTCGTGTTTAATTTATCACTTTGACTCAGCCCATGTGCGCTCTGTATCCTGTTTCATGGATCACTGTGTTGGCTTTCACAGCATCTCTCTCTTTCTCTTTTTCTATTCCCATTGGTCTCCTCCTCATTCAATCAGCACCATCCTGCTCTCTCTCTTTCTGATGTGCGTCACAGGCTGGGTAAACATGTTTGCTGTGAGGCCTGCTGCTTACCTGCTTTGAATTTTACACAGAGAGTGGGCTAGAAGCTGAGAGAGACCTTGTGTGTGTGTGTGTGTGTGTGTGTGTGTGTGTGTGTGTGTGTGTGTGTGTGTGTGTGTGTGTTTTAGATGAACTCCTCTGATCTCAGAGGCATGAAGACACATGCTTCATTAGCCATGTGTCAGAGACAGACCTTCAGAGATCACTGACCACTGCAGCTCAACACTATCAGCATCTGTTTGCACATTTCAGTTTGCATTTTATATGGCACAAGTTTATTTGGATCTCATAAGCCTGCTGGAAACTCAGAGCCCCATTAAATAAGTAATTCAGCTAGAAAATTCGGTCATTAATTGCTCCCCCTCATGCTACTCCAAACCTGTATACATTTGCCTGTGGAAAACAAAGAGAATTTCTTCAAAAAACGCCAAGGGGAAGATTTTGTTTGTAAATTATTGAATTTTTGGTGTGTTTTCCACATAAAGGTGGTTTAAGACCACTTGAAATATAATGCAGTTATACGTCATATTGACTACTTTTGGGACAGTGCTCTTTGATTTTGTATTATTTTATTTTTTGTGGATCTTTGAAGTATAAACTGTTTTTGTATGGAAAAGTGCATGTCTAAAAGTAAAAAAAAATAATTGGTGTACATTTTTTTTTACATAAAAAAAGAAATTAATTTTATTCATCAAGGATGCTATGCAATTAATCAAAAGTGACAATTAAGACATGTTGCAAAAAATGCTGTTCTTTTTCTATCAAAGGATCCTGAAAAAAAACTTTTAAAGAAATTAAGATATAACATTAATATAACAACTGTTGATAATCAGCAAATCATGATATTAGAATGAATTTTGAAGCATCATGAGGAGGAGTAATGATGCTATATACATACATACAAACTCCATATCAGACTACTACAGGCTGAGGAAATAAGCACATATTTCCATCTGAGTTAGTATCACGCGTGATGGTGAGCTTTCTGTGTCTACGTCAGCATTCATTGCTTGTGTTTTCAGCACCTTGGACAGTGGCCAAACAGAAGCATGTCTGAGTAAGTGCAAGAGATTCTCCCATCGGTGTGCTGTGATTGGTCAGATTTTGAGAGGTTCTGTGACTCTAATGATGCTAGATGGCAACGACAGAGTGATGAGCTCCACCATGACTGAACTGGGCCTCTCCACAGAGAGCACGACCAGCACCCGCCACTGTCCCAACACAACAAAACCAAACACCACTAACCGTTTGTTAAAGGAATGGTCTAGGTTCAATACAAGTTAAACAGATTCTGTCATAATTTATGCGCCCTCATACTGTTCCAAACATCATTTTACACTTCTGTTCAAAAGTCTGGGGTCGGTAAGATTTTTTTTTTAATGTTTTTGAAATAAGTCTTATGTAAAACAGTAATGTTTCAGAAATGATTCTAATATGCTGATTTAGTGCTCAAAAACGTATTATTATTATTAGTAATGCAAAAGTTTTCTAGTGAACGCAATGTTTCTCTGAGAATGCTAAAGTTTTGCGAGGGAACTTAAAGTTTCTTGGGAAACAAAAGTTTTGTGAAGGAACGCAAAGTTTTTTGGCGAACAAGTTTTGCTAGTGAACAAAGTTTATTTGAAGATGCTAAAGTTTTGGGAGAAAACGCAAAGATTCTTGGAGAATGCAAAAGTTTTGCGATGGAACACAAAATATTTCTTAGGGAACGCAAGAAGTTTTGTGTGGGAACGCAAAGTTTCTCGAGGAACAAAAGTTTTGCGATGGAACACAAAATATTTCTTAGGGAACGCAAGAAGTTTTGTGTGGGAACGCAAAGTTTCTCGAGGAACAAAAGTTTTGCGTGAACACAAAGTTTATTTAAAGATAATACTAATACCGGTAATACTAAAGCTTTGCGATGGAACGCAAAGTTTCTTAGGTAATAGTTTTGCGAAGGAACCCAAAGTTTCTCAGGTTATGCTAAAGTTTTGCGAGGGAACGCAAATTTTCTCTGAGAATGCTAACATTTTGCGAGAAAACGCAAATATTCTTGGAGAACGCTGAAATTTTGCGGGGGAAAGTAAAGTTTCTCGAGGAACGCAAAAGTTTTATGAGGGAATGCAAAGTTTCTTAAAGAATGCTAAAGTTTTGCAAAAAATTGCAAAGTTTCTCTGGGAATGCAAAAGTGATTTCTGGCCCGTCGAGTACCTTGGGCCAAAGCAGGCCAGCTCGGGCTAGAGGCGTGGTCAAGGTAAAAGGCGGAGTTTATCTGTGTTAGGGAAAGATATGGTCTGCGGCAAGATGCACAGTTCACTTTTTTATATCGCGCAAAATGAACGCTGCACGAAATGGAGAATCGCCTGTACTGGTCTGTTGAAGATACCAAAGCTCTTCTGAGCATTTGGGCAGAAGAAAGAGTACAACGTCAATTTGACGGCGTGTGCAGAAACGAGGATCTTATCAAGTACATTGTTGCTGAACTTGCTAAGCTAAGTATTCGCCGAACAACGCGCATTTTCCACCAAGCAAACACCAAAAAAAGCAAACAAACAGACGCTTCGGTCCTCTCCATCTCGATCGTTGTGTCTTGCCTGAATGAACTTCATAATCCCCGCTGAAATGGGTGCGGTTGTATGACGTTCGATCCAGGAAGGCGTGTTAAGCGCGGGGTTTAGGGCAGCGCAGCGGGGCTAGTGGCCCGGCAGTGGAAACGCAAGCCCGGTGCTTGAGGCCCGAGGCCATTGGCCCGGCTCGGCTCGCTGTTAGCCCTGGCCCGCCCCTGGCCCGGCAGTGGAAACGCGGCTAATGATTTGTCCTGATTTCCTTGCAACAATCCTTCCCTTGCTAATTTACACACAAAAAAAGCATCTAAATGAGCCTCCGAATGATTAATTTCCTAATTACACACACATTATTCTTCTGAGCTGTTTTCTTATTAGTTCTTATTAACAGTTCATTTATTTTTTCCCTGTTTTGTAATTTGTCACAATGACTAAAATAGAAAATGCAGTTGTGCTTTTGAAGTGTTGGTGTGATGACTCACACTCGAGGCATACAGTGTGGGATTTGTGTTTTAGTTCCGTGTGTTTAATTCGACGGCTATAAACAGATGTGTTTTTCTGAGGTTGCAAGAGCTCAAAGGAGGCAAAAATATAAAAGATCGCTGTGTGATTGCAAGACATCCGATTCGTCTGTCACCCCCCTCCCTCTCCCCCTCCCTTTGTCTTACCGACAGATCTGAAGTGGCTTTAAATGCCGGTTGCTTTTCCATAATCAGACAACAAAATGAAATCCTGCCATTTGACATGTGGAGGGGAATCAGACCCCATGGGAGGGAAGCACGCTTTGAATTGCAGGATGATTGTGTGTGTGTGTGTGTGTGTGTGTGTGTGTGTGTGTGTGTGTCTGTGTGGGCGTATGACTGGCTCATATTTCCTGGAGCTTTAGATTTGTCAGCAGACAGGCCAGACTCTTCCTTGAGGTCGCTCTGAATTAAATATGAGGAGTCTTGTGGAAAAGTTTCTGCAGGACAAGCAGGTGTCTCAGCTGGTAATGTTAAATGTACTTTTACCCGTTTGACTTTAATTGATTCTGTTTGTGACAGTTGTAGAAAATGGTGTAAAAGGTGGCATGTTAAATCTAGAATGTGTACTAACTTGAAAATTATTTGCCCATTTTCTATCCATGTTCGATTTATATTTTGAATTAGGTATAAATTACTCTACAGTACAGCAGTTTGCCAGCCTTACATACATACTGCTGACTCTTGCAGTGAAGAGAGAAAATCTGCATTTTCAGACACACAGGATATATTAAGAACAGAGTGTTAGCTTACTACTTACTGTATACTGTGCAGTAAACACTACATGCCTCCTATTTATTAAGACCGCAGCTATTTGCACTAAATAGCAACAAGAAGTATTTTCTTTGCACTAAGTGCAAATAGCGGCAGATACTAATTACACCTCAGTGTATTGAAGTACATTATAAAACAGTATGCAATAACAACATATTCAGTATATATGATTATATGTATTAAAATCATAAATGAATGCTGCTTTATTAGTTGTCCTAATAAAGGATAATAACCCCTCCCCTAACCTTCCCGATAAACACTTCATTCCCAGTATCAAATGCCCATTAGCCACTTTATTTACACTTTCTGGATATTTTCTTAATTTTTATTTATGATAGACTCTTCTTCAAACTAATTTTGTGATGGGAAAATGGAGAAGAATGAGTTTGGAAAAGGTAGATTCAAATTCGGATTGGTCGCGTCAAAAGCCAACACCACCCGCCCTGCTCTCCGGGTCATTTCTTTTGTCATTTTGTCTGACTCAATCAGACAATGACAATTTTTCAAGTCACAGTGAAGACATTAATAATGTTTCAAAAATTTCTATTTTAAATAAATACTGTTCTTTCTATCCATCTGTTACGTCTTGGTTGAAGCAGAGGAGGAAGCAGGATCCAAGTGCAGTCTTTATTTAAATAAACTCAAAACTTCACAAACGTAGACGCAAACTCGGGAACAGCACGAACACCAGTGCACCAATAAGATCTGACAAAGACCCAACTAAACACAGGGCTTAAATACACAGACAGACAAGCTTAATAAGATAACAAGGGGGCGTGGCTAATAAGAAACACCTGGGGAGAATAATCAACATTAAACATAACAAGGGACTGCAAAACATGGAACAAGACTGGGCAACACAGGTTGAAAACATCACACCATCAAAGGATCCTAAAAAAATGTATCGTACCACAACTGTTTTCAACATTGATAATAAGCAGAAATGTTTCTTGAGCATCAAATCATCATATATGAATGATTTCTGAAGAATCATGTGACACTAAAGACTGGAGTAAAGATGCTGAAAATAAAGCTTTACCATCACAGGAATAAATTACATTTTAGAAAACAGTTATTTAAAATGAATAATATTTCACAATATTACTACTTTTTTTTTTTTACTACTGACATTTTTGATCCAATGAATGCAGCATTGGTGAACAGAAGAGACTTCTTTAGTAAAGTGTCAATTGGATGTGCAGTTCAGAATCTTCATAATAGATACGCACTGCCCTACTATACACATATTCAGATGCAGCCTGTATCCAGATATCCAGATGTTAAATTATGCATACATCAATGTATAACAAAACGATGTATGGCAGAAACAGTATTACACTATGCTATTCTGAATTTAGTCAAAATAACCATTCACTCATCTTCTTCTTACATATTAAAAAAATGGTGCCTTTCAGAACTGTTCACTGTTCAACTGGTTCTTCTGTGGCATCACTGCGAAATCACCCTTTTGAAACTTTTATTTGAAAGAATATTAAAGAGTGTACAACCCAAGATATGTAGTGAATGTGTTGCTTAAATTTGTTTTCAGAGTGAATCGTTCTTGATTTATAGATTTCCTTTTCTGAATTAAGTTAGTCTTATTGTATTAGAGTGTTTAAAAAAATGTAGAAGTGAAAGTGAGTGTTATCTCTTGAAGAGTAGTAGAGTAAACTTTATTATGGCCTGTTGTTTTGAAGAGTTAATAAACTCATTGGGGAGTCGACAACTATTACTACTCAACTCTTGCATGGTGAGCAGGGACGACTTTCTGCTTCCTTTCCTGCCTTTGTCTGTGCTGAGAGCTGATATCGACTCTCAGGTTCCCTGTGGTGTGCGGCGCTCCTGAGGGTTCAGTCGTTCTGGATCTCCTCGTGTTCTCTGGCCTGTGCTCTTGCTCTCTGCTAATGAACTCCCATGACGTAGAAATATACAGCAAAATAACAGCTGAGAGAGGAAGAACAGTGTCTCCATTTAAAACTAGAGAACTCGTAGGCATCGGCTATGCAGTTTCTTCAGAATAATCTGTTATTGGCATTCATTGTCCTCACGAACATACTCGCATACAATTAGCAAGCATTCTATTCTAGCCGGGTTGCGGAGGTTAACAGGATGAGCCGTGCGGATTTATGAACACAGTGGGCGGAGCCTAAGGATTTGGAACTATATAAATAGTAGTTCTAATCAAAGGAAATCTATAAGCACCGAGAACAAGTGAATAAGAGCCACATGAAAAGGAGATTGTCCATTCTGACCCACAGACATGGTATAGTAAGGGATTGGGGTCAGCTTTCCTCTACGACACAACCTAAGTATGGGAATGTGCTACGCGGTGCTAATGTGGTCTGTGTACTGGACACTATTAGTGAATAATGAGTTTAGCTTAAGCTTTAGTGTTCATTTATGCTATTTTTTGCGGTCTGAGAAATTTGTCTGTGATAATTTGACCATGAGCTGGGAGCTACATATTTTAAATGTGGAATTGTGCACATTGAGATAAGACTGTTTTTGAGAAGCTTTAGAGTGCGATGCTTACCAACTAATATCTCAGTATTTATTATAAATGATTTATCTGTGCACATCATTATGTTTTTTAAGTCATGTGCCCTCATAATGTTTAATCAGAATAACTTCCCCTCCCTCGTGCAGAAACATTTCTTCTCTTCTCTGATGATGTGTTTACTGGCGTGAGGGCGGGGCAACCTGTCACTCACATGAGATCCACCAATAGCAAACCACAACCATCCAATCAACTCCCCATGGACAGAATCCAGCCCCGCCCTACTTTTTTTCTTGTTCCTGAAGCTGTTTCACTCGGATATGTCACAGTGGTGAAGATACTTTGTTCAGGCCAACTGTAGTTTTCCAAAAATTGCTACTTATTTTGCTGCTCTAGGATTGGACGGAATGACAAAAAAAAAGAATGATAAAACGTACCAATAAGCACAAGAATGATATAAAATACCAATATCCCTAGCACTTTCTGTTGCAAAAATAGCTTCATGTCTTTGTTGGTATAAGAAATAGTGAAAAATATTATAGAAATATTAAATATATGATATATACGGTTTATATATATCATAAATATAATAATAACTAATAATATAATAAATTATGAATTATTTTATATAAAATTAGTATGCATTTTCCCCCCACAGAAATTGTTTGAATGCAGTTCACTTTGTATTTTCCAAACTAGTATAGCAACTTCTCAGGGCCCGTTTACACAACACGGTTTTTTAACTATAAATGGGAATATTTTATGTGTTTTGGCCATTCATTTACTCTACATCAACATTTTTGGGGGCCTGAAAACGCAAAGTGCGTTTTTTTTTTTTTAAACGATACCTGTAGTTTTTGTAAACTACAAAAACGTGAATCTGCATGGTGACGTCATGGACATCGTATTACGTGTTCACTCTACGCGCGTAGTGTTTCTTTACAAAGTGACCACCTACTGGCCCGGCATGAATAATACAGCAGTTTTCTGTGTTAATGGGGATCATTTCGACAACGTTGTCGTCTGCACGCGGAAAAAAGGCAAAGGAAAAACTTTTTAGTACATTGTTAACGTGTAAACGTACCCTCAGTCAGAGCTCCAAAGGACCAAGCATGGCCAAATAGACAAAACTACCATCATGTGGGTGTCATAGCAGGATGTTTATTCTTTGTTTATTGACAGTAGTGATTCCAAAGCAAAGAGAAGGTGCATGGGTTGAAAATATACTACCTACACTACTTGTCAAAAGTGTGGACACAGGTTTTTATTTTTTATTATTTTTTATTATTACTATTAATGTTTTGTTTGCATTTTAGAATAATAGTTTTCATGACTTATTACTATGATAGAAAACAAATGGCAGTATTGGAATGATGCAGTGACCAAAATATTGTTAAAGAAATAATTTTATATTTGAGCTTCTTTTTCTTTGTCTAGATTGGAGCTTTGCATAGTATTTCACATTTTAAAGCATTCAGCCATTTAGAGTTTGAGAAACAAACTTAAGAGTCTCTGAACTTTTGACACGTAGGGTTCTCCTGCTGGTCAACCCGTTTAACCTTGTACTTTCACTGAGTATTTTTAACCGGTGTTTACAGTGCGAATAGGTAAGTCAGCAGGACAAAATCTTAATTCATCCAATTATCTAAGCCGACTGAACTACAGGAGCTGGCTTGAGTCTAAATGTCTCAAAGCCTTAGTGAAATTCATTTTCAGTGCGAAGACCCTTGTGTTGTGACCAACAGTGCAGTTTTGCATTGTGTTTTTATATTGTCCGTAGCTTGACGTGTTTTACACCAGAATTTATCAAACACAACACTTTGTTATGAAAATATTGCACTTATTAAATTGTTCTTTGGACACATTTACCCAAAGAATCTAATGTGTGCACTATCAACCGATTACTGACTGTGTACCAACCACCTGACAGAACGTTTTAAATATCAATCTGTTATGATGATGAAAATCAAAGCAATGGCATAACACTACTGTATACCTCAAATGCTAACTTTAATTCAGAATGGTTTATGTATGTATTATGTATGTTTGTGTGTATATTAGAAATGTAAAATTAATCGTTGAAAAATCGCGATCTCAATTGAAACACCTTCTCAATCCGGCTATGTCTAATAAACCGTTGACAAGTATACGATCAATAGCGAACATTCAGATCTGTGTTGGCGCTGAGCCAGAGAGAGCAGTTGTCATGTAGGCTATAGATATGAAAGAGCTTCACAAACAATATTTTAAACAACACAGTATTTCTGTCTAACAGTCATTCAAATGATCACAGAAGTACTGGGTTAAAAGTTTAAAGTTCGGATATAAACACTGATGTATGGTAGCCACTCGAAAGGTCTTTACAACTGGTCATGAAAGCTGCCTGTTCCACAAAAAGACGGGCAGTAAGCTTAAATGCCATTGGCCTACAGATTAAATCCAACATAGACAATAAGTGTGTGCCTTGCAGTCATAATCCTATAAGCCCATTATAGGAAAAATGGCGATAATGATATTAAAAATATAAAAGCATCCATGGAACTGCATGGCCGCGGGTTTGTTTAGGTCTTATAGTGTTATCGATAATCAATATAAATAATCAAATAATGAAATACAAATTGCAGTTATTATTATGATCATAAAATATTCACCACGCAATTATAAAAAAGTAGATTGCTGTTTGTATATACAAGTAAGAACTGTTTAGTTACCCTTTTTTAAGTGGCATTAACCAATTTAGCAAACACACAGACAATTTTATCCAATAAAACATTTATTTGGTTGTCAAGGGCTTGTATTCATGTAATCCCCCCCCCCCCCCCCCCCCCCAAAAAAAATAGAAATAAAGAAATAAGAATAAACCCATTCCATCCATCCATCCATCCAACCAAAAAGTGAGCAGGACCGACCGACCGAGGTTGTTATCATTGAATTGTTCATTCACACCTTTTCAAAAAAAAGTATTCAAATACATTAAATATATATTTTTAAATAGACTGCAGCACTTAACATTTTATGTAGCCTATGTATTCATAATATTCTATTATTAGGTTTTAACAATAATAGTAAAATATTTACATAAATGAAAAATAATTATATATTTATTAATTTTTAAATGTATTTTTATTTATTTGGATAAATGTAAATGTAGTATGAGCATTAGGGCCTAGTTTAAAGTTAACATTTACAGTGATCTTTTTAACAGACTGTTTCCTTACTTTTTGAGTATCTGCAGCAACAGTTCAGTAACTTCACAAACTTGCATTTTTATATTTTTTTTATGCTGATACGAACACAGATGTTTGCTGCTTTCTGATTCAAGTGCTAAAACAGTTCAGGTTCTTGAGAAGCACTGCACTGCTGAAACATTTTGGAAAAGAAAAACCATGTCCTCTAAAAGTGCTGCATCATTCTTTGGAGCGCTACAGTTCTCTGGTTTTGCTGGCAACTCCAGCCTCTGAGCCTCTGACTGCAATAAAGTCATCACTGCAGTGCGTGTGTGTGATTTGTCAGGTCTCCTGTCTCAACTCATTCTGCTTCCCTGTGTCTCGTCTGTGCGCTGACACTGCTGAAGTTTTAGCTCAAAATACCCCACAGATATTTTTTTTATAAAATAGGCACTTTTTGAGGGTGAGCAAAAACGTGCGGTTTTGTGTGTGTCCCTTTATATGGAAATGAGCTGCTGCTCCTAGCACAGAGGGCGGAGCTTCAAGAGCTTGTGTGTGTGTGTGTGTGTGTGTGTGTGTGTGTGTGTGTGTGTGTGTGTGTGTGTGTGTGTGTGTGTGTGTGTGTGTGTGTGTGTGTGTGTGTGTGTGTGTTAGCAGCTCTGATTACCTCACAAAGACACGCACTGAAACTCTTAAAAACTTTTAGCCTTTTATGTTCAAACTGGAGTCGGACAAAGATGGAGAGACTCAAGAAGAAGTGACAACATTTAGAGTTCAACAGGACATTTCTGGTTAGTTGATGAATTTATGTTGTAGCTGATGTGGAGTGAACTATCTTCTAGTTATCGATTAGCATATTCTGTCATGATCATCTATAAATCAGTTCCCGGGGCAGGATTTATGTAAATTTTAAGGTAAGTGATGTCACTAACCCATGAAGAAGCTCATTAGTCCCTTCCAGCCATTTGTTGTAGTCCTTAAAAAGCGATTTCTGTAAAAGAAAATATCGCCCTTTGCTTTGAACTTTGAGCGTCGTAACTTTGCAGATGTTGTTTATTCTCAAACAGCAACATTACACACTAACTAACATTACACTTCCGTTTCATGTCGACATTAATTATGATTTATAACATCTGCTCCTAGAAGAGTAGGCTAAACTAAAGAACTTAAATATGTGAGGATACAAGATACGAATCTTGTGTACACGAGGAGAAATTCTATTCACCTTGATGCAGTGAAATTGTAATAAATCTGTAAATCTTTGTTTGGTATGCCAGCACAGTCTCAAGCAGCAGCAGCAACATGACCAAGGGTAAAGCGGCAGGCTAGTCTGCAGTTTCCATCAACATATCGCTGCTTCTTTTTTACTCCAGGTATCTTTTTTGTTTATTAATTCATTGTCAAACGCACCTGTGGAATTTTCAGACGGGTTTGCTGAACAGTCCTACGTTGGTCATGCCACAGTTTTGATCATGCCACAGTCTTTTCTGAGGTATCAAGCTTGGAAAAGAGAAAGTATTTTAACATGGAACAAATTGCACAATTCACCTTTAAACAAGGGCAGTGAGAGTGCTATGCCTATATGTGTCACTAGGGGGCTAAAAGAAGCTGTTTGTAAAGCAGTCAAGCAAGACCAAAGATAGATCGACACTCAAAGTAATTACCTTGTTCTTTTTGGCCAAGTCCACAGAGCTGTGCTATTCAATGAAAGCCCTGGTACCTGCTACAGGCTCTTTAAAAACAAACCGATTAAGGTACAAGTCAGCTAAGTTGACCAGATTTCTGAAAAAGAAACTAGTTCAGTGGTCAAAATGTAATGGGACAATACATTTTTTGTATGTCTTTATCTTTTAATTGTTGTGAATATACTGTTATTATAATTAACAATTAAGATGTTTGCGGGTCAAACAGACCCTATCTTGTTTTAATACACTGTGAAAAATATTAACTACTAACCATTGCACATAGCAAAGACATCAAAAAAGTATTATATTATAACAAAATTATGATGTATGACAAAATAAATAAAACTAAATAAATATGAGGACATATGATAAATAAACTGTATTTAACATATATATTTTTTAAACTTTTTCTAATTGAATTTAATATTTTCACTAAGTTAATATATTGTAGCCTATATGTTTATACAGAAATTTTGTACAGTAAGTTATTTTATGTTTGTTGGTCTGGCTTTTTGCAGTTTTGTGTGGTCTGTTTTGAATGTGCTGTGAAACGGGGAAGTTTCCAGGACTGTTTACTAAGTCAGTTTGCTTAATGTAATTTTTTCAAATACTCCTTTTATACTGTAGCTATCTCGGATGAAAAGTAAGATTTCCCCACATGCCCTAAGAAGTTATTTTTCTTAGAGATGGACCGATACTACATTTCTCCACCAATACAAATAGCGATTATTCAGAATGATATCTGCCGATACTGATGCTTTGTTCTTCTTAAAGGGGTCATCAGACGCAAAATTTACTTTTATATGGTGTTTGCAAATGAATGTGTCTTTGCAGTGTGTGGACACAACCACCATACATTGAAAAAAAAATCCATTCACTCATCCATGCACTTTACATGTCTTGTGTCAACACGACTTCAACACGACTGCGACTTGTGATATTGATGCATGTTTTTTCGTGCTATAACCTGTATTGAAGTGTATTGAAGAAAAAACTCCACTTCCGCTTAAATTGAGGCGCTACAGCGATCTGTCACGTCACATTTAAGAGCGCCAAAACGTCATTTATTGTTTGAATTTTGTACATTTCTTATCAGAAGTAACAAAGCTCAAAGCTCTTAGCGATTATTGGATAGGAAGTGCCCTACAAATAATGTTTGGTCCTGGACCTGGCAACCCTGGATTGAACTACGATGATTCATAGTACGTTTTCCAACCCCTTTTGATTGACAGGATAATCTGCCCTGATCATCTACAGTTTTTCGACAAATTATTGCTTTTTTCGGCCAATATGACACATCAGCACATCCCTAATTTTTCTCTAGGTGAAAAGAGCCTGCATGGCAGCAAAATAACCAAATTCTACATACAAGATTTTCTAAATTATTTTTGGGTAAAAATTATTTTGGGGTCAATTCAGATGTTGATTTTGAAGAGATGTTTGTTGTATAAACTGTCAGCTAATTTAGCCTTTTCTCCTGGTGGGGTGGCAGAAAAATAATTCACTTGTAGGCCAGTGCCTGTAGGCTACATGCTAAAATTACCTCACATCCTCATGTGCGGCAGTTACTCTCTGAATAGGCCTATAAACGTGTTCTGTGTGTGGAATTAGCACTGAAATCTCCATATCCAACAAGACTTCTTCAATAGCAGCCATCTGTTAACTGGAACATGCAAGCTAGCAGACTGCAGTCATGTTTGAGAGCATGTGTGTTGATTCACCTTGGGAGGGCTTTTGGACTGTTGAGGAGGAGACTTAAACATATGGCTGGTTAGTGCTGGACTGTTACTGCAGTAAAGCAAGCACTAGGAGGCAGAATCCTTGATTTACCCTGATTATAACTTAGATTTATCTAACTTATAGTTATGCTAAATTTAGCTTTAGCTATTAAGCTGTGAGCCATCCATCCATCCTTGAAATACCTTTTTCCCTTTCAGGCTCTTCCATTTAAACCTGCCCACAAACTTGCCTGCGGGGCTGTTAAAAAACATTGTGACTATCAAGTGTTTATGCTACACCCATCTTACATGACACACAGCTGACATGCTAATTGCACTCCAAATGCCCTGTAGATACAAGTAGCTCAAGTCCTTTTTGGCTACAGTCTAATAAATGATTGCCAGTGACCTGAATCCTGAGGGGTCAGAAGCACACCATGCTCCGACTGTTTGCATTGCAAATATCTGATAGGCCTTATCCAACTCCTGTTGATTTTTCCTCCTGTACGTCTCCATAATTATCTTTGTACCGCCTGTGAGTAGCAACAGATGGATGGACTGGAGCGAAGGGGTGGGGGAAGGATTTGAATGATGCGCATGCACATGGTTTATATGGAGAGCACTGTGAATGACCCTCTGTTGAACAGCTTCGTGTTTTGCTGGCTGTGATAAGATAGTGGAAACCTTTTTGGTTTATTCATTGCATACTTTGACCTTTAACTGATTAGAGATTGACTTTCCTTTCCTTGTTCGCCATTTAACAACCATTTCTCACCTTTCTGACACCGAATAGTGTTAAATGTGACATCAAACGAATAGTTCACCAAAAAATTAATGTTCTGTCATCTTTTTCTCAACCTTATATTGTTCCAGTCCCATCTTTTTGGTACTTTTTTTTGTGGTCATTTTACAGCTTGATTAGACTCTCATTTTATAAAAAATATAGATCAGGATATTCTTTAAAAATGAATCTTTTGTACTCCACAGAAGAATAAAAGTCAGATGGGTGAGTAACATCATGATGGTGAGTAAATAACGAGTAATCCTCATGTCAGATTTAACTTACTGGCAGACGTGTGTTTGTTCAGCAGTCTTTATTTTACAGAAGTTCATATTTGCTGTGCTGTTTGTTTGTCGTGTACTGATGATCTGGATGCCAAGGTTGGGAGTACACGTGTTTTAACAGGTCTGCCAAAAGAGAGAGAGAGAGAGAGACTTTGACATGGTTTGTACTACTGTATGGACTTTTACCTCAGGAGATATATTTGTGCTTTCGCCTAATATGTTTGTCGTTTTGCAAAGAGACCTTTAAACAGTCATGAATGAAACTTGTTTACAAATATGGCAATTTATTAACTCTTAGTAAAATAGTATAGATGTGAGTTAATGTAGGAAATCTTTTTTTGTGTGTTGCTTACTTTGGCATGCATCATTATTAGTATTGCTTATTCTTAGTTAGGGTCATGAAATTGAATGAACCCTTGAACTTGGCTGTGTAACTCATCAAATAAGTTATCAGGATTTTATCAGACAAATGAAGAAAATCCACTGAAAGTGAGACCAGAAAATCATCAAGGGTTATAAGCAAAAACTTAGCAGAATATCAACATTGCGCATAGCAAATTCCGAAAACAATCAGACCCATAGACCTTATTCACAGCAGCACCATGACAGGTAAAAAAAAAAGCGAGGCTGTGAGGGATACACTTACTGTGTTTTCAATGGCATCTGCTGTAAAAAGCTGTATAAAGCCCATAGGTCACTTTGAATAAAGTCAATAGCAATGTGATGAAAATCACTCAGTACATCTTTGCAACTGCATAGCAACACTTTGGTAAAACATCATAGCAGCTGCATGGCAATGTACTGAAAATCACTCCGAACACATTTGCAACCTCGCAGCAAGACCCCGACAACCACCCACAATGCCATAGAATTCCCATAGCAACACCTCGGTAACGACCTACAACAAAATAGCAACCACATAGCAACATGCTAAAAATCACTCAGAACACATTTGCAACAGCATAGCAACACCTCAGCAACCACATAGCAATGTGATAAAAACGACTCTAAAACCTTTGCAACCGCATAGCAACACCTCAGCAACCACATAGCAATGTGATAATAACGACTCTAAAACCTTTGCAACCGCATAGCAACACCTCAGCAACCACATAGCAACGTGCTAAAAATCACTCAAAACACCTTTGCAACCGCATAGCAACACCTCGGCAACCTCCCACAACACCGTCTGGTATTGACTGGAAAAAAACTCCATTGTTGGCTTTAATTTTTTTTTCTCTGCATGTTTCTGAAATCCTGCTATGTTAAAAGTGTGGTTCGCTGCCAATACATACTGACCTCTCCTACAAGTAGAGATGCCAAAATGGCTTCAATAATTCAATTCTCACTGTGCTCTCGGCTGTTTACCCATCCATACCAGCCGGCAGCCCTCACTGCTTCACAATCTTGGATTTGTAATGTCTGGTGAGCTGTGCAAAGTAAACATGGTGCATTTCTTGGGAACGGTTGGAGAACTCACAGCATCAACAACCTGATCGACCGGCCTCTCAAAATAAAGTACATTTCTGATGCATTTATTCCAAATGTTTTACTGGCATACAGTTCCACACAGAGATTCCGGAAAACACACGGATAACGTGAACCGGGATTTGACCCGGGTTCGTTTTATTTTGGTTCATTCACACTGCCAGTGATTTTCCGGAATCAGAGAGTGCGTTCACACACAACCCGTAAAAATCCCGTAAAGACACGTGACATCGATGTGACATATAATGTCTCAGCAGTGCCTTACGTTTGCTTATGAGCTGCTATTTCTCTCTTTTGAGAAACCACGCTTGTAAATTTTTTTCTCTGATTCGATCATAAACTAGCGCATTACGATCCCGGCTTCAGCGTCATCATTACGACACGGCATTACGGCTTTTGTTCACACAGCGCGCGTTCCCGGGACTGATCGGCAATGTTATAGGTCCCCAACCTGGCATCAATCCCAGGTCGTGTTTGCGTTCACACAGAAGGTGTTCTGGCAATTTCCCGGGATTAACGCGCTGTGTGAAGGGGCTGTTAATCAGTCACTTGTGTGTAGTACACTGGTATACAATCTGTGTTACATTTTGAGTGCATTTACATGCATTATCTTACATCAATTACACCTATAACCAATCAGTGGGCAAATTACATAAACTGTAACTTAATTTACTTAAAGGATTAGTTCACCTCAAAATGAAAATTTCCTAATAATTTACTCACTCCAATGCCATCCAATGCTCAGTGGAAGAGAAATTAATTTTTGTAAGGAGAACATGGATTATGGACGTTTCCAAAGAGAGGACGTAATGCCTGGCAGACTAGCACAAGACGAACAATTGTGGTTAAAAAGTATATAAAAAAGTATATATTTTTTTAGAAAATGACCGATCGTTTCGCTAGATAAGACCCTATTCCTCCTCAGCTGGGAATGTGCACAGCTCTTTGAAGCACTTAAAAGCCCTTTGAAACTACATTGATTTGGACTTCGAAACGTTGGTTGCCATTGAAGTCCATTATTCGAAGAAAAATCTAGAAATGTTTTCCTTAAAAAACTTAAAGCTGCAGTCCGTAGCTTTTCCTCTTTGTCGCCATCTCTGTTCGAAATCTGCAATTGCAGTTATTCCCCGAATTATCAACTGTACGTTGTGGCTCGGCACGGCACAGCGCGGATGAAAACAATATTTTGAGGCGAATGGGCTGTCAGTCACCGCGCTGGTGTGGATACTGGCATTCAGAATCACAGATTCTACTTTTTGAAAGTATGACCAACACAAGGATTTTCACTGGAAAATGAATCTGAACAAGTAAGTAACATCCCCTTTTGTTCTGACCAACTGGGAAAAAAGGATTGCAGTAAATCACGCTGATTAAATCTAATTAAACCGTGCAAATTATACTTTGTTCTCAAATTGGTAATGTTCACAACATCAGCATTGCGTGACTACATTTAATGTGTATTAGGGCTACCTGTAGTTCAGTTCTCCGTTACTGTATGAATTTAACGAACAAGTGCGCTACAACCATTGAAATGTCTGACCTGTCCAGCAGAAAAATAGCCGTCTCTGCGTTCGTTTTGAAAGCCCTTACGATCCTTGTTTTCGCATGGCCCTGGTTGCAGTCTCTTTTTTTTCTGTAGCCACTCCAAAGTTTTTTGCATTTTACAACGGGTGAATCTCCAGCTGTCACTGGTGATTGTTGTTTGAACCTTTCTGGATCCGCCATCAAATTGAAAAGTTCAATTATATCGAGTGCTGTTAGAAAAGGCTATTAATCTCCACCTCCAACATCCTCACATGCAATATAGCCTACTAGCAGAGACTCCTTCTTTATGTGTTCAGATGTGACGTAATGAGGCAAAGGCATGCTCGAATTTCCCGCGGAAATCCACCAGTACCACTGGAATTAAAAACATTATTACAAGCTTACCGTTTAGAATCGAGCTACGGCAACCAGATAGTTTTGAACACTGGCTAGTTATGTACTTGCTCAAAAAATTATTTTTAGAAATTATTAAAAAAATTACCAAATTTTGAACCCAAAAAAGTTACGGACTGCAGTTTTAATTTATCTTCCACTGAGGAAAGAAAGACATGGATATCTTGGATGGCATTGGGGTGAGTAAATTATCAGGAAATTTTCATTTTGAGGTGTACGGAGGAGGGTTAGGGCCAAGCAATAATAAAAAAATAAAACCATCTCGAGATTAAAGTCATTATAATGCGAGATTAAACTCGTTAAATTTCGAGAAAAAAAGGCGAAATACAATCTCAAGAATAAACTCAGTCAATATCGAGATTAAAGTCATTATAAAGCGAGATTAAACTCGTTAAATTTCAAGAAAATAAGTAGAATTAATATTATTTCACAACACGTGCATAATACAGTTACTGTAATTATTCAGAGCATCTGTTCGTGTGTCGCAGATTTCTTCATTCAATACGTCTGACTAACAGTGTGTTTCCCACTGATAAATCCAACACTGCACACGTAGCTTCTTATGTAATCAACTTCTTCAAGCATTATGGGCATTTCGTGACTGCTCACACTGTGCTGGCAATAAACTTTCTAATGGCTTTTCCAACTAATTCTCTACTTAACCGAGAACTATTGCAACAACCCTAGAAAATAAAGATAATCAGCATTACCCTAACAGCTTTTGTTGGACTCTTATGAGGAAATGGCTAAACCTTTGAAAGCTTGTTTCCACCACTGAAAGAAAAAGTAAAAAAGATATCACAATTCTGACTTTATTTCTCGAAATTGCAAGTTTAAATCTTGCCATTTTGAAGGAAAAAAAAAACAGAATTGCAAATTTGTGTAAATTCGCAATTGTGAGATAAAAAAGTTTTAAAAGCAATTATCTTTTAACTTTTATTCTGTGGCGGAAACAAGCTTCTATACCTGACAGTAATTGTGAATTTCCTTTTTAGTGGGCATCAGAAACCTTTTTTTTTTTTTTTTTTTTTTTTACCTTTAATTATAATAAAAGTGCTTATAATTATTTATATAATTATATTTATAAATTTCAATATAGTTTTAAATCTGGGTCTAATTTGTGTACATATACACACACACACATACGTACACACACACAAGCTATTATTTAGTAAATTTGATTGATTTATTAGATTTTGTTATTTATTGTAATCTACATTTAAATTAAGAATTTTATAATGCTAAAAATTTTGCATTCATTTCATTTGGTCCTGTCTTAATTTGTCTCTGGCACCAATAGAGTCTGGACTGACACTGATGGAAACTACATAGAACTGGTCAGAGGTCCAGTTTTACATTTAGCAGTTGCTCAAACAGTAGAGTGTTGGCGCTTGCAACTCCAAGGTCATGGGTTCTATTCCCTGGGAAAGTAAGAACTGATAAGAATGTAGATGTGTACCTTTGGATTAAAGGGTCTGCCAAATGCATAAACTGTAAATGTAAAGTAAATGCCTGTGTGGCTTTTACGTCTCTCAACAGCTGTTGAATTGACACAGGATGCAACCGTCTCTCCCTGACAGTAGGAGGATACACTAATGATTATAGCAAATAACACCGACTGACAAGTTCCTTCGTCACGTCATCTGCGTCCTCATTCAAGAGCTTTGAGAGGGGCGGGGCTTCAAGTGACAGCCAAATAGTGACAGCCAATCAGAAGGAGGGGAGGAGATTCTTTACCCAGCAACAGCTAAGTGTCATTACCCATTGCTCCACAACTCCCAGGTGGCCGTGTCCATCCCCCAGGGTACGACACAGTGTGGCGTGTTTTCTGTTCCTCTTGATCTCAATGCATGACTTACAATGGCTTTTATGAGTTGAGTGGAGGTAATGACGAGGCCTGAAGGTGAAGTGGCAACACAAGGTTGTTGGTTTGATCGCTGAATCAAGAATTTGAAAAGTTTTGACCCATTGAGTGAAACATTTTTCCTCCAGGTTGCTTCAAATTAGTGTACTGAAAGTCAGTTTGGTTGAAAATAGATTGAGTTGAGTTGCAAGTTTAAACATCTGTAAATAAAGATTAGTTTTAAGTTTTTTATTGTAATACTATTTTTAAATTACATTTTAAGTTTTATTTAGTTGATGCAGAAAAAAATTCTAGAAGCTGCAGGTTATAAAGATGCATTTAAATGTTACTGTCCTGCAACATTCTTATACATGGTCTACTAAACGCTGAATCTTGCATTATTTTTTCTGTTACTAAATCTGCTTGTAGTTACTATATATAGTCCCTTGCTCTACACTATCTGGTGTCAATCTAACATATACACAGTAGACAAACTGTAGTTAAGTGTATAAAACTTTCAGCACAATTTGCAGCCCATATAGTACGTATGATTAGACAGATCTCTAGAATATTTGATTCTGATTAGCCAGTCGCTGCATTCTGCAGTTAAAGATTTGCATAATATCTGATAGAATGCATAATTGTCCCTAGCAACTGATTTCCTACACGTCTGTGCAAAAGTCTGCGTCAGCAAGATTTTATTTTCTTTTGTCATTAAGTGACTGTAAAGACATTTATAATAGGATTTCCATTTCAAATGAATGCTGTTTATTTGAACTTTCTAAACAATCCTGACGAAAATGTAGCACAGTTTACAACAACTGTTGTCATCATTGATTGGATCATGGAGCTCTTGCTGCGTTAACGCCATCCGTCGTCATTACCGTAATTTCGAGATCACAACCTATGACGTTCTACACGGAGCTGTTCACGTCCTCTGACTCAGAATTATGTGTTTATGTGGCAACATTATCAACGGCAAAATGAAACTGCAGAGGTCAGGTGGTACGGCAGTCACATGGCACAAGTCAGAGTTCTCCGAAAATTCAGAGTTTACAAGGACATCTGGTAATTACAGTAATTCGAATCAAAATAAATGCACCCTTATTGAGCAGAGGCTACGTCTACATTAATCCGGATACGTTTGAAAACGGTGTTTTTAGCGTTTCTAGCGTTTTCCTAAAGTTGCTCATCCACATTGAAACATCTTGCGCATGGGTAAAACACACAAGAGTTCACAAGATGATACAGAGAGAGCAGGCATTATAAAGGTCTCATGCTATTCTTCTGGAATTAACATTTTATTAGCAAAATGTCACACCACACCACCAGTGTTGCGTCCAGGTTGCACTCAAAATCGCATGGGCTAAAACGCAATTGTCATCATGTGAAAAAGATGCGATTTCAAACAAAAACCTATTAGTGTGGACAAGGCCTACAATCTTACCGATCCCCAACTTTTTAACGGTAGTGTAGCTGTTTCTCTTTCTTTTCACATATTAAATGAAATTTTAACTCAAAACAATATTTCATGTCCATTAATTTTTTTTTGTTTTGGCAAAAAGCCATGTAATAGGTGTTATAAGTTAACTCACATTTATTATCATAAATGAAACCTGATACGAGACCCCTCTGACTGAAAAGGATCCCTAACATAACATGCATCCAGCTTTTAGAGGCCTGAAATATATGGCGCTTCTTTTATTGGCGCTCGTGTTGAGAGTGTACACAGGCTGAGCTCTTAAGTACAGTGTCTCAGCCCGGCGGAATGAATAGATGCTAAACAGACTCTATTAGCCATGGGTGTGTTAGCCGGGCACCTCTTCCTCTAGTCTAACAGAAACGCTGTGCGCTAGCCCTGTGCTCCGGTTATTATTAGGACACCAAGCATTTCTCTCAGCTGGAAGTGGCTGCTGGTGCTTCCTATAAAGGCTCTGTTGAAGTTAAACAGACACTGCTTATTTCTGAGCGCCGTGTTTGCGTAAGGGGTGCAGGTGCTGGATCAAATACACACAGATGGTCTGTTTTTGTTGTGTCTTGACAGACACAGAGCGTCAGTTTGGTGCGTTGCTCAAGTGTGTGTTGTGTCTTAAGTCACCTTTATTTTTTATAGCGCTTTATACAATACAGATTGTTTCAAAGCAGCTTTACATGGATAAACAAGAAAATAAGGATTCAATGTTGTAAACAGACTTCAATTCTGCTGTAAAGCAGCTCTAAAAAGACAATTGTGCTGTGTGCAATTCTGACATTTTTTGATAAGGAAGAGTTGAATTTCGCAAGACAGATGTGAAACAGGAAGTATAAGGTCCTTATATAGTGACCAGGGGTAAATGAGAGGTGACACTGACCCTCTCTGGGAGGTAAACATGTGGTTTTGGTGTCCTGTGGTGGATTGGTCATCTGTTCCTCTCAGTCCACTGAAACTCACAAGGCAGAAATTATCTTTAAAGACATTGCAGTGCTTTTAAAGGGATAGTTCAGCCAAGAATGAAAAATTCTGTCATCATTTGCTCACTCTCATGACATTACAAACCTGTCTTGCTTCTCCAGAACACCAAAAGTGATGTTTAGCAGGATGTCCGAGCTACTCTCTTCCATATAATGAGTGAACAGGGTTTCATGTTAAAAACAGAACATAAAAGCACCATTTAAATATTCAAAACAGGATAACCTATGCAACCTTTCCCAAGTATTCTAAAGTTATCTATCTATCTATCTATCTATCTATCTATCTATCTATCTATCTATCTATCTATCTATCTATCTATCTATCTATCTATCTATCTATCCATCATCTATCTATCTATCTATCTATCAAATCCATTGATTAATGCATTTGCTTTTGTATCATGGTAACACTTCCTTGTTTTATCTCTCATCCTCTCTTCTGCTTTCCTCTCCTCACCTTCAGGGCTTTCAAAAAATATTTTTAGAAATAGCTTGACATGTTGGCAGACCATGCAGACAGTTCTTTATTCCTGTGTTTCTGTTTGTGCAGCTGCGATGGACACATGTGACGTCAGAGGAGCAAGAGAGGCACAGGGCCGCTCCGAGAACAAACGCTGATTAATGCGGATTAAACAACGGCTGACATTAAAATACACCAACGGAAAGACAAGCCAGACGAGGTGGTGAAACACCCTTCACTGCATCTGTAGCGGCAAGCAAGACGCAGAGTTTTTCTGACAGGTACCTTTACATTTATTAACCCTACAATCTTCATGTCCTGAACTTGAAGGCATTGTGCATCATTGTTCACATTTAAGTGCAGTGAAACTGTGCAGACAGCAAACAATAACACTGATAAAAACAAGAAATAAAATTATAGCAAATAACATGCAAAAGCAATGTATATGTATGTCAAAAATATTACACCAAGTACTTTGAATATGAATATGAAATTTTACATATTAAATGCAAATTAGAGACATTCTCTAAGCGAGCACATCAATATTTCCATGTAGCTAATTTGTTTCACTAACATTTACAAACTGCAAAACTGCTTCTACAATGGTTTGTGAAAGTGTGTGCATATTTGCTTTTCTGTGAGATAATTGGGTCAAATTATGTAGAGCAGCATCCTTAATTGTATTGTGGCACATGCAGAGTATTGTGGGTCGGGGAACATCATATGTGATTCACTGAAAACAAGACCAACTCTCTCTTCTTCATCTGACACTCTGCATCGTTGTGATTCCCTTTCAAGGTTCTTGCCCTGTAGGTGACGACTGTGCATGTCTAATTCTCTCCTCTTTATCCTGATTGTTATTTTGGCCAAACGACTGAGTATGTCTGCATTGTCTAGTATCTCTGCGCTATTATCTTCCATCACACGTAATGGGAGCCGCAGAGGAATTTCTTATGCACAAAGACTCATTTCCAGGGCCGTGGCTTTTAACAAGGCACACATTTTAACCAGTTTCCCATTCAATCAGCCATGATCAAAGACAAAAGCAGCCCAACACGCTACCCTCACATAGTAATTACAGTACGGACACAAATGAGTCCAATACTTTTAACGATGGACTACATTTAATGGATTTATTGGCTGGAGCAGTTTAGAGTTTATGCAAAGAAGTTTTTTCAGGGAAGTCTGGACACAAGATAAGGATTGTTTTTGTCCCATACACTGATTATTGCTACATGTGTCATGTCTCCCATTTGTACTTTTATATTTAGTTTGGATTTTTCCCTGTTCTGATCCTGTTTCTAGTTTTGTAGTCCTTTTGTAGTTCTTTTGTAGTTCTTTTGGTTCCCCTAGTTTCTCCCTGATCATTTGCATATGTGTCTAGTTAGTCTTGTCATCTCCTGTGTTTTTAAGCCCCAGTGTTTGCTATGACACCCAGGACACCTTAGGAACTGCATAGCAACACCCTTGACAACCACTAACAACAGCAGTCATGGTGAGTTTTGCATGGGCAAACCACTGCACTATTCATATTTTTGTCAAAAAATATACAAATCTAATTTAAATATATTGCTGTACTAGTATGTTGTGCTATTTACTGTTACTATTATAGAATGTATGAATATTTTGAATTCGTTTTATTTTTATATTTTTCATTTTGAATTTTAAAACATTTTGTCCAAGTTTAAGTCTTAGTAATCTTGTTTTGTGCTTTTGTCATTTTTATTATTTTGTTTTTGTTTGTCACTTTAGTACTTACACTTAAATGTATTTTATTTAAGGTTATGGAAGTTTTACATTTTATTCAAGCTTTGTATTACTTAAGAAAAACAAATTTGAATAGTTTTAGTTAGCAAAAACAACTGTACTATACTGGAGGGAAACTATATTTATAAGAAATGCTATTTTGTTATTATATACTCCATTAGGCTTAATACAAATGCTTTCTTGAGCACAGCAAATACTTTGATGTGTTATGAGATGCTTTTTCTAATCAAGATTTTTATAGAAAGAGCACCAGCTTTATTAATAGCCATTACATTTCTCTTAAATGCACCCTAGGCCTAGACTGACATTTCTACTTCTCTATCATCTCCATCTCCCTTAATCTCTTTTCATCTCTAGTTCCTCTTCTATCTGTAATCTTACTTTCTCAGAAGCTTCTCTTTTCACAAATATAAGAGAGGGAAAAATCAATTTAGGCATGAGCAGCTTCCGGACTCCATTAATAAATGACGGAAGCGCAGTGCCTGTAAAAGCCTGGATTTTAGTTTGACCTCTAAATCAGATGCATTATGCATCGTAGATTCGTAGACACTTCTAGATTTGACGATAACGGCAACGTACAAACTAGATTTGCATTTCTGTGTAAATCAAATAGGCTACTGCATCATTTTTTCTTTCAGCTGTTAATGAAAAATAAAAAATCAACACAATGTGACTCTGACTTAAGGTGAATTAAGGTAAAAATGTTTATTTTCTGTTTTCATACAGGTTTCCTTAACTCCTCCTCATCTGCAGTTGGTCAGTCAAACCGATAGTAGAAAATGCGTCTGTGTCGCTCTGGTCTGCAACAACAAGTAGTACATACGCACATCTTATCTAATGATGTTGCATAGTTAGATGCAAGAAAGAAAAGACCAATCGCGGTTCAGTATGCAAACATTACAATTACATCATTGCGGTTGGTTACATTTTGAATGCTGAACATTCTAAAAATGTACGTAAGCGGAATATTTTCAAGCTTGAATTGTAAAGTCTCTTAGGTTCACCAAGGTTGCATTTCTTTGATCAAAAATACAGTAAAAATAGTAATATTGTGAAATATTGTTACAATTTAAAAATACCTGTTGTCTATTTTAATGTTTTAAAATGTAATTTATTCATGTGAAACATGAGGATTCATAGCCTTTCACATCACGCATCTGCAGAGCTTTGGAAAAACAGAATTAAAAAAACAAATATATAGCCTATATAAAAGGAATAAATATCTGCTAATGTCACTTGTCATTGTCGCATGTTAATGAACTCTCACCTGCAAAGAAAATGACAGCGTTGGCTACACACAACACGTTAATGAAACCAAATAAGTTTCAAAACAGCCATTGCATGTGTATGCATGTTACTTGTGCGTGCACAGCTCTTCGTAGCGGGGTTATAAATATTAATATATGGTGTAAATAAATATTACCAATACAATGGGAATATCATTACACTGGATCCCAGCAATCACAGTTCAACCATGTATTGCGTTTTAACTTGTATTTGGCCAGGTGGTTAGTAAAGAACAGATGTGGAACTCAGAGGCTATGTTTACTGATCTGAGGATTAAAAAAGAGATTTGATGACATGCTTTATTGGATTATCATTTTCTCAAGACTCAAGTATGTAATGATCCAAGAGCACCGGCAGCATCATCGTCATCCATTATCCTGAGATGTGCGGGTGTTGTTAATTCGTCATGGAGTCTGTGCTCTTTAAATAGCCCTCGTGTTGCGTAATACGCATGTCGTGGCGAATCAATAGAGGATCTCCCAACATTCACTGGGGTTGCATATGAAAAAGCTTTAAACGCTGACGCTGGCTGCATTGTTGTGGATGATGATATAATGGTGAGCACAGAATGTGGCATGCAAATGCCTTTGAGCTGTTTGTGGGATTAAGATATGCTGGTGTAAAAAAGAATTCACCTGCTTTTGCCTGTTGTTTTATTCATCTGATAAACACAGTCGTGAAAGAATGTACTAGATGAACCCAATAAACCCAGTATTGGAAAAAAAACACTAATGCTCTGTTCCAAAACCTTGTGAGCTGCCCACGGAGGCAGCATTTTAATGCATCGTAGGCGAGCTAGAGATGCTATTCCTTAAGGTACTGCCTTGTTTAGGTAAGATATTTGTTTTAGTGAAATTATAAGACATGTATTCTTCGCAGAGAAGGCAATCGCACAATGCACAGTAAGAAATATTTACTCTTAATGGTGCGGTTCAGTCATGCAGGGGGGACTTAAGATAACAGGCCCCTGGGCTACAGAATTAGGCCCCCTACCCCCAATAATCAATGTCACTAGGCCATTAGTCAATACATACATGTTTAAATTTGTGCTTATGTATGAGTAAATTCAAATGACATTACTTTAGAAACTTTTCTTCCTTGTTTTTCTATTTGAAAAGTCCTTGATAACCTCATAATTCCAATTTTTGGAGAATGTTACTCTAAAACAGACATTAGTGTTTTTTGTTTGTTTGTTTGTTTGTTTGTTTTGCCAAGGCCCGTTTTGATAATGATTTGAGAATTTGAGTGTCGAAATTTCCTGTTCACACAGCAGCTTACAATAGACCTTAGTCAGAGTAGCGCCATATTTAACGTTTGACAGGAATGAAAACGAGGCTGTGAGAGATAGAAGTACAGTGCGTTCAATAGATTGTACTGTTGTTTAACAACCGATTGTGCAGCTGACCAAAAGTCTTTCCAGGGGGGAAAAAAACTATCAGTAGACAAAAACTCCATTAAACAATTTTAAATGTTGTAAGTTGTGAAAATTACGTGATCTAGGAGCTTTATACAGTGTGTGCTATTGTAAAGACCGTAAGTCTTTCTCTCAAAGCCTCGTGTTCATCTGGGTTAAATTCAATTGGCGTCTAATTGACTAAAGTCTGTAGCGTCTCGAATACTGTGACCGTGCAATGGGATATATCAACTTCAACCAGTTCAGTGTCAGTGACTAAAGTAATATCAAAGATATAAAAATAAAACCTGAAAGACTTATTCAATTTAAAATGACAAAAGTCAAGGTCAAATTAATTTTCAATCCTCAAATTAACCGACATCAGCTTTAATACATGAATGAGAGCAGGTCACTTGAGTCATGCACAGACCCCAAAACTGACTGGAGGAAGACAATAACTGGATTTAAAAACTTCAGATGACCAGCACATTATATCCACACTTTTGTAAGAAACAGAACCTGGTTTCAGCAAAGAGTGGCTCTCTCACACTGGGATGTTACAGAAAATGAGCTGTCCAGTCCGGTTCTGTTCACAGCGTGGCTTCACTGAAGATGCAGATGTGAGTCCTGAAAATGTACGGATCTGAGTTTGGTTACGGACTGCTGTTGTCAATGCTGTAAACTCCCACTTATTTAGTTCAGTCATGAATCTCTTGAGGCGTATCCTTTACATGCAGTCTGCAAGCAATCACAATCTGCAATGTCATTATCGTATGGCACAAGCTGATTGGTTTCTGTTGATCCTGCAGCCAATGAGATTGCTTGCTCAACATTTTAATAGTCTGGTCCAATGTGTGCTTTAAGCTAGTCCAGCATAGCGCCAGCAGAGATCCTCTGAAACCCTCCACCTCCCCCAGCTCCACCTGCCTAGATCTGCTACGGGATTTATGCGTCTATTCATGCAGCAGCAGCAGATCTTTCATGCTCACAGCAGTGTGTCTGTGTATCTATTAGCAGTAGCAAATCCATACTTGCTCTGCAGCAGCATAGCAGATCTAGTCCATCAAGACCAAATATATTTAACATTGCCATATTCAGTGACATCAAGCATTCATATGTGTGCATTGTCATATCTATTGCTAACAAGTTTATTTTCAAAAGCATGTAAACTCACAGCCTTGTGGTATTGTAGTCCTTATTAAGCAGCTTGCTAACAAATAAAATGCATAAAAATGCATTTGCTGAGCCAACAATGCTATTTTGGCTTGTTTTTACATGTATTTGAGCTGTTCATCGACTCTTGTGACTCGTGTTTCATGGGACTTGTACCTAAGTGCACCTAGAAGTGCACTGCTGTATCAGGTGAGCTACCGAGCAAGTTTACTACATCAGAAAAGCCATGCATATAGAGCTGGTTATGTGATGCAAATTAAAAATCTATTAGTTTACAAATGCACAATGGTAAAAACTGTTTTGGGATATAACAGTATTGTGCAAGGAACTGCATGAAAATAAGTCTTTACTAATTGATAATATACCCTGTAGGAATAAAAAAAGGAATAAAAGTTGGGTGGTGTTTTTTTTGTGTTCATTCCAGCTGGAAACAGCAGTGCATTGTATGTATAGGCAAGTTTTTGGAAATAATATAGGTAGAGGCATGTTTTCCCAATGAGCCGATTGCACAGCTGAACATAATTCTGAAGTTGTAGAAAGCTAGGCAGCCCACTAGGTTTTGAAACAGAGCTTAAAGACATGATGTTTTGACAAAGCGTATCTGGCATCTGGCTGTGCAAATAGCAATATCATCTACATTTCCACTTTCGCTCTGCCTCATTTAAACATATTTTTCTGCTGATTTAGGTCATTGTAAAATCAGAATTATTAATTCTGCAGTGTGAACTGGGTGGCTGACGTCTGGTAAAGAAAGAAAGGCTGTCTGAAATTGTCTTGCTGAAAGTCTTTGAATTTGAATGTATTGCTCACACTCTTTGAGCCATCATCTATTACCATGGCAATCGCACTCATCCGTTTCAATCATGTCTTGTCTTTTGGCTCCTGCTCATTGTATTTCCATTAATCAGCTGTACAGCTGGGAACTAAGAGGTTGTTTAAAGGGGAAACTTCAGCCAAAAATGAACATTGTGGCATAATTTACTTACTGTTTCAAACCTTAATGACCATCTTTCCTCCTGAGAGTTTAGCAGAATGTCCATGCTACTCTTCTTTTCATTATTCACTCAAATAGTATAGAAAAGAGGAGTATGACCTGCTAACAAATATATGATCTAAGAATATTTTGCTAATGTTCTGAAATCATTATTTCTCTAAACCTTCAGTATTTTAAACGTTTAAATGTTCTTGGTTATGCACGTTTATGGTTATCATTTTGGGGCCTTTATTTTTTTTAATGTTCTCTAAATGTTCTGAAAAGTAAAATAGTAACATTTAAAAAACATTAGCCGAATATCCAATTAAAAAAATTCAGAGAAAAACTACCATTGAATGATGAATAAATGAAAATTTTGTGCTAAATTAAATGTTCTTTAATTTACTGGAAGAGTGTTTGTTCACAACTTTGAGAACCTCACTGAGAAAGAATTCCTCACTGCAGGTCCAGTGATTCTGCATTAAAAGTTCCATAAGTGCTCCAGAATAGAAAGAACGGCATAAATGAGTGAGTGATAAAGTCACTCACAGCAACTTCCACAATGGCCATTCAAATCCCACAAATACAACTCCTGACCTTGCTGTCGTCTTGCATTCGGTGTGCTGCAAAAGGTCAGGTTATTCCCCTTCTGTGTCCTTGGCATCAGAGCATTGATGCCCAGAGCATTGTGACAAAAATATATTACACTTGAATGTCACATGGACAAAGGCAGAAGAGGAGAGTAAAACGAAGAGACATCATTTGTAAGAGCAGTTGCCATGGTGACTTTGACATCACTGCTTCCAAACAGGATTGGAGTTTTCTGGCCAGAATTTGTGTTTGTGCTGATGATAGAGCCGCACTTTAGACAAACAAGAAATAGCCTTGTAGAAAGACTGACACGGATGGGACGTCTCCTGTGACGCTGGAAGACTTTAGAATCAAACATTAACAGATAAACTCGTCATTGAGAGTGCATGACCTAAATGTCTTTAAACTTTAACCTGTTTAATCTTGGCTATGTTTTTTTGTAGCCTATACCCTGTTTGAAAATTACAAATAAATAAAAAATGTGTCCTGAAAGGTCACTTTTCATGCAATCAGAATATTTAACCAAATTATTACTTCCTCACAAGAAGGAACATTTAGTCAATTAATTTCAGCATAGACTGATCTGTGCTGTTTTGAATCGGCAAAGAAAGCCTATGCTCCAACTTTGTGTTCTGTTATGGTGGTGTGAAATGGGAACCTCCCTGTGTAGGGGAACATTAATTCTGAGATTTTGCTGGCGTGACGGTTATTTGGTTGTTTGGAGGGCCTTTGGTAGGGATGATTGAGCAATGGTCTTCTAACGTGATTGACAGGAGAACTGAAAAAGGTATGTTGACTGGTCTTTGGGGTCAAGGTGACCGGGCATCCCCAGCTGCTAATGTCACCCGCCCTGGTGACCACACACAGACTGCAGAATTCAGCCTCCTCTCATCAGCATTCACTACAACAGCCCTAAGTGACCCTGTAGCACATTTCAGAGAATCCCGAGGCCGCTTTGTATTGTAAGTATAATCATAGATAAAGGTGTTGCATGCACTCCGCTGGACATTGTGCCTTTGGTTCTGACCATTTTCACATTATAGTACAGCCTCTGGTACATCGTTGTTGAACTGCATCAAACATGCTTCATCTATGTTGAACCGAGGCCTTTGGCTACAGTGTCGCTAGATAACTATTCATAATATGGATTGAGTTACTCTGGAGTACTCAGTGTACTGTGATGAGTTGAGATTGTTCTTCAATGTTTTGCTTCATAAATGTCTATAAGGATTGCATAATTATCTGGTAAAGTCTTGAGAAATATCCACAGTTTACACAATAGGAGACATATGGAAAAGAAATAATGGACATCCATCCATCCATCCATCCAAACCATCCCACCCACCCATTCATCCATCCATCCCACCTCATCCTCATCCATCCATCCATCCATCATCCATCCATCCATCCATCCATCCATCAAACCATCCACCCACCCATTCATCCATCCACCCACCTCATCCATCCATCCATCCATCCATCCAAACCATCCCACCCACCCATTCACCCACCCATTCATCCATCCATCCACCCACCTCATCCATCCATCCATCCATCCAAACCATCCCACCCACCCATTCATCCATCCATTCATCCATCCATCCATCCATTTCATCCATCCATTCACCCACCCCACCCATTCATCCATCCATTCACCCACCCCACCCATTCATCCATCCATTTCATCCATCCACCCACCCACAGCAGGGAAAAAGCAGGTCGCTGTTTTGAAGGAGTCAGAGGTGTTTATGCTTTAAGAGTTGGAATAATGAGAAGGGCCGGGGACATTTCATGTTAATCTGACCTCGGAACAGTGGGAAATGTGTTCAGAATGCCAGGTAGGCTTGTTATGAGGTGTAAATGTCTTGCAACCGGTATGCTCTGACACAATAAATGCCAGGGCAAAGTATGTGTCCTCTTTGGCAACATCAAAGCATTCATCTGAAAGCAAAACAACAGTATTTCTTTAACAACTCCAACTTTTCTTAATTTTTTAGTTATTGGTTATAGTGGTTGCTAGCACATTAAAGCTAATATATGTAACAGCCGCAATGCACAAAGATTCACCAAACTGAAAAAGAGGCCAACGCCTCTGTGTGTACAAGACAAGAAACCGTTGTTGAGAAATGTTACACACATTATATACTGTAAAGTTTGGCAAGACTTTCTTCCAGTAAACATCAAACACAGTTTAGCATGCTAGCACCCCACTCCATTTCATCTCAGGCCAAGCTCAAACAGATACTGGGCGAACTTTGTAGCAGGAAATGAAAACTGCATTTTAAAAAGAGGTGCATGGGTAAGTTTAGGTGCATCTGGTTTCAATGGATTGTTCTTCTGCCATGAATAGTGATTCATTTCAGTGCTGAGACAAACTGAAAATGCTCACTTCCTGTCTGTTTTCTTTCTGTGTTGTCTGTTTTCATCTCTCGAGGGCTGTTGTCTTCAATTCCAGCTCTAATTTTTCTGAGCTTTTTCCTTCCAGTAAGATCAGTCAGACCTTTTCTTAACTGCTTCCATGAGTTACTTTGAAATGTTTTCCACTATTAACTTTTTTTCCTCCTCAAATGGTGCAGGTAACAGAGCTGGTGCTTGACCGAACCTCTCTCAGCATTAGCCCAAACAATGGCATATTACTGAACGCAACCTGCCTACAAAACAAAAAAGGAAGAAAAAAAGTTGCATCACGTTCTTAGTTTAGAAGTCTTACGAGTCCCTAGTTTTGAAAACTTGAGTAGTTCAGCAACTTTATGGCATCACAAATTTAAATTAATAGCAATTAGCTCACACACAATATCTGTAAATAAAATAATTTTAGTGGCAGCAGCACAAAAAAAGGTATTTTCAGGTATTTTAACACAGGTGAAAAGACGCACTTCACCTTTCCATTTTTTTTTCAGCCCAGAACAACCTTTTGTAGAAAATGAGCATAATATGGCCAGATTGGATACCAGAGTTCTGTCGGTGGATATGGGGTAAAGTTTTACTTTTTTATAGCCATTTATGATCCTCTCCCAGTTTTCCTTCATCTCCTAACTTCATAAATTATAAAACGGGCAAATACATTTTCTGGCTTAAACTGGCACTCGTGTCCAGTGCTGATTTGAGACATGTGTGGATGGAATGCATTCTTCTCTAAGCACAGCAGGTCCAGAAAACCTCGAGCCGTATGACCGTATGATTTGGAGTCAACTGTCTCCTTTTTACCTCACGCCCTCCTTTTTTTTCCTTCTCTGCCCCCTTCACACTGTAACTTCCAAACCGAGCCGCTCTCTTGACACCTCAGAGTTTTTTTGTGTGACTGGACTGATGTCTCAGCATGTCATTTCTTCCTCTTTCCTTGTAACACAGGGGAAAGGGATAGTTGTTTGATCTTCAGAGTCCATTTCCACATCTTACAGCTCTTTCTCAACTTCAAATGACAGTGCCTCGGGGCGAGCAACTGCAACTGCAGTAAAGACAAAGCCACATGGCAGATTGAAGTCATAGACGTGTCAACAAGGACACATTTCTGTTGCATCTCTTCTTTAGGAAGCACTTGGAAATAAAGCAAGATGTTCTTCCAAGACAGAAAAAAAACTAATAATTCCAGATTCAAAGTTCAAAAACCCACCTGTTACCAGAAAAACTGAATATGCTCATTCAGATTGAATGTGTTATACGTGCCTGACTATTTTAAGTCAAAGTCCCCCTTTGACTTTCATTGTACAGAAAACAGCAGTGCAAACATTCTAACCTCTCTTTTAATTTTGTTAATATATGAAGTCATATTTGGAGAAACATGAGTGCGAGTAAATAATTTTTTATTTTTGGATGAACTATTGAGTTACTGATTGGGGGATTCCTCTTTCTTATTGTCAAGATAAGATACAATACTGTATTTCAGCATACACAATGGTAAAGCTGACATGTCTTGACATGTCACACCCTCAGTGTGAGATAGTATGTGTGTGAGAGTGTTTTATTGCATCTTATTACAGTTCCTCCAACACAAGGGCAGTTGTTGAATTGTCAGTCAGCTAATGGAGGTCTGATTAAACTGTAGCCAAGACTGCAATTTGTATCATTGACACATCCTTTACTATTTGAAACGAGATATTACACAGCATGCATCTTTTATCCAAACAAATTGATACCTTTGTGATTTTAGACTGAAATCAAAGGCATGACAATGCATTTTTCATAATATAGCATGGTAGTGTAAAAGGTCTAGGATAGCAACTCATATACAGTAGGTAGAGGTGGCCAATAATGTATATACAAAATATTATAGACATTAAATGTATTTATAGGTATAGAAAAATATTTTTTGTAATATGATAGCAGTTTTCTTTTACACCACATTACCATATCTACTAGGCTGACTACAGTGGAAATACATTGTGGCATGTTGTGTAAACGCTGTTGTTTTGGTAAATACTACTGGTTTTGAAGGTGTGTGGGTCTATAACCTATACACAGTGCTGACACATAAACACTAAATGAGCAGTTCATGGAGTACATATCCTGAGCTGTATTTTGCACTTGTGATGTGGGTGGTTTAATGAATAACTAAATCACATAGCTGAAGTGGAGAAACTAGGGAAACTATTATTTAGTGTATGCAATAGATCTATTCGGGGTAATTGGCCAAGCGTTCGTGAAATGTCATAATACAAATTGTCTGAAGTGACAGCAAATGGCACGTCCATTTTCTTGCTGTTAGGCTCTTTTACATAATTTATAATGCACCCGAATGGAGTTGTACATTGGTTTGGTTGACAGCCTGTGTAATTTAGCTTCCATCCATTGTCTCTGGATCAGCGTTGTAACTGTGACTCAAAGCCTATTTAAAGAGAAGATAAGGTCAGTGTAACAGGTCACTGTCAGCTTTGTAATCCTAAAAGAAATGCCAAGGCAATACACAGTTCAAAACAATTCAGATGAATTCTTAATGATATAACTAATCAAATGAATTTTGAGTCGGGCAAGGTTATGGTGATTTCAAACCTATGTTTGTGCTAAGAAATATAATAGATTTGAACAGATCCAAACGCTGCATGGTGATTAGAGATCTGACACCTTCCTCCTACTTCTTTTTAGCGTTCCCATTTTTTGCCACCCCCTCTCTGCAGCTGACATCAAAGAACATCTGTTTGTTGTGCAAACCCGCCTCTGAACTCCATGTTAAGTCGTAGCACTCGCCAATGTCAAAAGTTCTTCATTTGACAATTATTGAGATCGGTAGCTTAGAGAGACAGAGAGAGAGAGTTGAGGTTAGACAGGCTTCCTACTCTATACTTTCTGTGTGTGTGTGTGTGTGTATGTCTAGTCATGACTCTCATATGAAGAACCAGCAGTGCATCCAATCAGGTAACAGAATTCAGCTTTGCTTTTCCTGGATATTAGGCTGCTTTTCTCCTAGCTGCAATGGGGCAGAAAAATCACAGGCCATTAGGCACAGAAACACATGAGCCATGTTCTTATTATGCTACAGTGTACAGTTCCACGTCAGAGACATGCCCTCTCGTAATAAAACCGGATTTATTGCGTATAAAGGGGCAGGTAGAAGATTAAAAGTGTAACATTCCCTGATCTAGAACAAGACACACAAAACAGGCATAACAGCCTGGTGTTTGAAAGGATATGCTGGTATAAAGAAGAATACCTTTGCGTTCTTTCTCCTCGGATAGATGGATGGATGGATGGATGGATGGACAGACAGACATATTAGATAGATGGATAGATAGATAAGCAGACATGATATATATATATATATATATATATATATATATATATATATATATATATATATATAGATAGATAGATAGATAGATAGATAGATAGGCAAACATGATAGATAGGCAGACATATAGTTAGATAGACAACGTTTTTTTTTTTTCACTGAGGCAGTTGTGAACTAATTCACATATCATTTGAAGTCTGAAGCCATTTGCTGTGGAAGGTATAGCTTATAACACCAAAGTACAATAAAACAGTGACGGGCACATGTTAAGCTTTATCTCCGTGGCCTTTCATACTACAATCCTCTGGCCAGGCAAACACATGAATGGCTTTTGGTAGGTTGTTTGCTGTATAAATCAGGGAGTGCACTGTCAGAGCGATGTATAACTGAGTCATACCCCAGGTCCATTCTTGTCCCATCATATCCCCATCATTAAGGCTGGTTGCCCGGGCAGATAATAATGTGATGCGTGATCCTTATTTGAGCTAACGGTGACGTCAACCAAATTAGTTGTACTGCATTAAAAGGTCCACAGATAGAAAAGCATAAAAATGACCAAAGGTAATTAGAACTAATTGATAATTAATAATGCGAATAACAATATTTGTTATTAAAGGATCTAGATTTAGATCATTGGTTTTCAACCAGGGATGCATCAAGATAACTTACACTTAGGCTCTTTCAAGTAAGTTATATTAAAATAATTTAACACTAAATGCTGCCTGATTCTGCTTATGTTTGGTCTCTACTGCAATCCTACATTTATATCCCCTGGCATTTGGCATAAACCAAAAAATAAAAATAAACCATTTTTGAATATATTTTTTTAAAATGACCAGTGGTGGATAGTTATCTGTATTATATACTTTTTTGTTGTCTACATTTTATGCTTAAATTAAATGAATAATTTTATTCTTAATTTATTGTACACATTAATAGTTTAAATTGGTTAAGGGATAGTTCACCCCAAATTTTAAATTTGATCATCATTCACCCTCATCTTGTTCCAAACCTGTATGAGATACAAAAGTAGATATTTTGAAGAATGTTGGTGACTAGACAATCATGGCACCCATTGACTTGAGTATTTTTTGACAAACCCAAGTACTCACAAAATGTTCATTTTGGGTGAACTATCCCTTTAAATCCGCTGACGTAAATGACGAAATCAGCACCATAGGCCATTCACGCGGACCTCCTGTCTGTTCTACAGCCAATAAAAAACGAGAGATTTTATTCTCCTGCTACCAGTGACAAAATCATTACCACGTTGGTTTTGCATTATTTTATTAACCAGTTTCTTATTTGACATTCAATTTTGTAATACTATCTATATGCGTGTGTGCTATCTATATGCGTGTAACAAAACATTGCTAACGTGGAAATGTATTCAAATGCAGGTTTATTGGAGAAGGAAATCTCGCCTTGATTGTGCTTCTTTACTTAAAAACACATACGTTTTCTGTAGTCACATTTAATGAAATTCAATTTCGAATGCAATTTTCCTCTGACAATAGCAGCCTTTCCCCGTTTATTCATATAAATAGTGATAAACAAATTAGTATCAAAGCTTTACTCTACTGCCATGTTAGCTCACTACTTTACCATATATTTATTCAGTCATTTGATCTACTTAGGGGCATAAATGTCTCTTTAACAGTCATGTTTGCGAAATATGAACATGGAAATGAAATACGATACCTCCATGAATAGCCTGTCTTTTTTGTGGTACTAGGTAACGCGTGACGTCAAAGAGCCTTTATGACGGGCTCAACGTAAGTGCATTAAATCTACCCCTTTTTTGATTGATGGTAAAATAAGCCAATGGGCTTGAGGGGCGTTAGTGCTAGAGCCCGCCTATCACTCAAGCCTGGCCAATCACATGCGTGGGTTCGATGTTCGTATTGTTGTGACCTTTGGAACCGCATCACCGCCCACCGCGTGCCCGTGGCGGAGGAAAACTATATATAGAGGCGGATGACAGCAGTAGGGGACGAAATTGTAAAACACCCAGATAGAGGGGGTGGAGATGAGCTTATTGGGAAGGTGAAACTGCAAATACCTTAAAGAAAATTGGGAGCAAGATAAGAAGAAGAAGAAGAAGAAGAAAAAAACATTTCAGAAGTCTACCAACTGGAATACCTTTATGTTTAATTTAATGTGAAGAAATTATTTATATCAGAATTTTTCTATTTTGCACTAGTTAAATCTACTGCAACTACTGAAAACAGTCATTTTTGTAAACTCAAGTAAGTGTTTCATTTATTGCATTAACTTACTATATTTGTGATTTATCCTGTTTTTAAGTGCTCACTAATAGTGTTGATCGTTGCAAAAGCGTTGTCTGTATATATAGTTTAGTGAAACATTAAGAGAATTTAAATGAAGGCAGCTTGCTGCGTCAGTCGTGGGCTGTAGACTTAGCTGGGAAGGATCGCCAACTATGGCAAAACATCGTCTTACACCAGAAGGTATTCGATATTTACATAGAAATGCAAACGAACAAACGCCATATAACATGCCATAGGCAACATTCAATTTGTCAGCATATCTATTTCATATTTCACAGAATATAGCATATACTGCTGTCTTGTCTTAGATGTATACCTTGTATGATTCCTTTAATGCATTACTGATATATCTGTTTTCAAACTGTACATTATGTCCTCGCTGTCGCTTAACGCTGTGAACTGGGTGGGAGCGACGATACGATCTCTGACGGCTTATACTCGCTTTAAATGTACAAACGAAACATATTTTGATCCTATAATTGGTAACTAACGCCTAATATGAACATTTTATTCGTTCGATTTAAGATGCGAGCGCATTCATCCCCTAATTTGCTTAATCGACGGTCGTGAGCTTATGTGCGCGTGCTGACTGGTTTATATTTCTCCTCGTGACACGTTCAGGTTTAATGATTTAAGTCTCGCATAGTCGCATTCTTGTGTCTGATTTCCTCATGACACCGTCAATTTTACAAACACGGATGGCATGTAAAGATAAAGTTCGATTATGAAGACAGCAGTGGATTGGTTACAGTTGTGCAGGGTCTAGTCAGGGCAAGTTAGATAGGCTATTATGTAACACTATCAGCTCCGCGAGTCCCAGTGCATCCTTCCTATAATGGTAAACTGCATTTATAGGATTACCTTAGTGTACCTTACAGAATTTGGTGTCTTTTATTTAACTTGTGTGGAAAATTCAACCAGTGCATTGAAGCATGGTTTTAGGGATTGTTTGTGAATGCATATGCATAATATAATCTTGCTTGTGAGACCATGAATGCGCAAGCTGTTTGTTCAAAACATTCAAGCTATTTTAATGAACTCTTTATTAAGAAAACTGACAGATGGAACCATGTTCCAATGTATTATTTCCAGCTGAGAATAACAAGCCAGGGTTATTCACGCTAGTTGTTTTTTTGCTTCTCTCTAGGAATCGGATCAGACGTTTCTAGACCGAGACGTTCCCTCTGCAACAGCACTTTGCTTTGAACCGTTTTCCCCCAAGTTTCTGTTTATTTGCCTGGCTCCAGCTGAGCCTTGCCCTCTGGTGGCTTACAACACAATACGAGAATTCAAACAGCCAACGGTGATACTCCAGGGCGGCGCAGCAGCTATGCAGCTTGAAATCCAAGTAGCACTCAACTTCATCATTTCTTACTTGTACAATAAGCTGCCCAGGCGACGTGTCAACATCTTCGGTGAGGAGCTGGAGCGACAGCTGAAACAGAAATATGAGGGACACTGGTACCCGGACAAGCCATACAAAGGTTCTGGATTCAGGTGTATACATGTCGGGGAGAAAGTGGACCCAATTGTAGAGAAAGCAGCCAAAGAAAGTGGGTTGGACATTGAGGATGTCCGCAACAACCTGCCTCAGGACCTCAGTGTCTGGATTGATCCTTTCGAGGTGTCTTATCAGATTGGGGAGAAGGGACCCGTAAAGGTGCTCTATGTGGATGACAGTAATGAGAACGGACTGGAGTTGGACAAGGAGATCAAGAACAGCTTTAACCCAGAGGCCCAGGTCTTCATGCCCATTAGTGAGCCTGTAGGCATGTCCCCAACCTCCAGTTCCCCGTCCCCGCCGTTCGGCCAGTCGGCAGCGGTCAGCCCCACCTTCATGCGCCGTTCCACGCAACCATTAACCTTTACCACTGCCACCTTCGCCGCCACCAAGTTCGGCTCCACGAAAATGAAAAGCAATGGGCGGAATGCCAACAAGGTGGCCCGAAACTCCCCCACCAACCTGGGCCTGAATGTAAACAACCTCCTCAAGCAGAAGGTCATGTCCACATCGATGCATTCTCTCTACGGTGTCGGCTTGGGTGGTCAAGCGCAGAAGCCCTCTGCCCTGTCTCCGAACGCCAAGGAGTTTGTGTTCCCCAATCTCCAGGGGCAGGGCAGCCCAAGTGCAATGTTCCCCGGGGAAACGTCCCTCAATCTCAGCCCTCTCCCGTTCAATAATGCCTTCGATGTGTTTGCAGCCTATGGGGGCCTTAATGAGAAGTCCCTCATGGACAGTCTGAATTTCAACTTGAGCAACATGCAGTATTCTAACCAGCAATTCCAGCCAGTGATGGCCAACTAGAAAACGAGAATACTACTAATGACCAGAGATATGTGATGGGGCGGCGGGAAGTAGGTGTTCACGTTTGGAAAATCGAGAAAAAAAAAAAAAAAATTGGAAAAAAAGAAAATCAAAAAGCAACACTTCAACTGTAAAGTACCAGTGAATAAGTCAAAAACGATGAGCCCGAGGGTGAACAATGTTGTTCCCTTGAGTATTTTTGTCATCCTTTTTACGATTAAGCTTGTTGTACAATCAAGCTTAGTTATCTAAACTCATACTGTTTTTTTTTAAGTTGTTTTCTTTTGCCAACCAAGCACAAAATTATTTTTACTGACTGTTTTAAGATATCTTTATGAAGAAGAAAACTACAAATCAAGGCCTCTAATAGTATTCAAGGTAGAGCTACACAGCCAATTTTCCAAGGATTGGCCTGAATGCTGAATGAGGGATTTCTTGGTCTTTTTTCTAACTGTATAATTAATTTAGTAGAAAGTTTGTAAAATATCAGAGTATATATTGTTTCTACGACATATTGCATTTATATCTTTTTACTACTCCAGTGATCTGTGATGGCTGCAGCAGCTTTTGTTATATTTTTTTTTATTGAAATTGTAAAATGAAATCCATCTTTAAAAACATCAACTATTCTAAAGAATGTGTACAGAGTATTCCATTGTGTTGGGATTTAAAAATATTTGCTTTTGTTGGGGGGGGGGGGGGGAGTGGAAGGGGAGGGGGGAGAGTAAAAACAAGAGTTGTATTTTCTGTTAAGAGTTCGAAGATTTTTGCTATACTATGGACAAAATGTAATCGTATATTAATTTTGTACCAACATTGTGCAATACTTGACAAAAACAAATAGTATAACAAAGTATTTGGAGTCAGTGTCTTACATGTAAAGAGGGACTGATAGTTTATTAAGTTTGTATTAAAATGCTTGAAATGATACTCTTGGTCTTAAGCTTTTTTTTTTTTTCATTTTACACATTCACTTATTTTCTACTCATATTACCAATTGAATATTGGGCTCTAAGCTAGTCTACATTTATTTTCTCTCTTAAAATTGCATTATCTTTTCATTTTTACTGCTCAAGAAAATGAAAAATGTGTATGGTTTCATAAATGGGTTTCTATCATCTAAATACCTGTGACTCATAGTGTTAGCAGGTCAGATCAGTATTCTTCTAGTCACGAATCGTAAGTTACACCCCTCATTTACATTTATTCATCTGTCAGATGCTGTGATCCAAAGCAATTTACAATGCATTCAAGGTATGCATTATATCAGTAGATGTATTTCCTGGGAAGAAGGTTTATATTTAAACAGACTTCTCTTTTCTAGCAGTCAGTTCCAGTTTTACTAGTAGCTGCCCCTAAACCACAAGCATTCACTAAACCTCCATAAAGAGAACGCCTAATCTTGACCAGGTTTGTTCTGCAAAAAACAAGTCGCTGTATTTTGTATCTTTCGAAGATGAACATGAATTTTGATCTATTTTGGATTCTCCCATAATGCTTCAGCAGAAATATGTAAAGGTCGAGATAAGTTTTGCAGAATCGTTGCTGAGGCTCAGCGTAAAAACAGGCGCTGCTGGATTCAGAATGAACGGCTGGTAGATAGATGTCTACGCATGTAACAGCTCCTCTGAATCCAGTAAGCAACGTGGATCTATATTTAGTGCTCTAATTAAGTTAGTTGATTGAGCAAAGTGAATTGAGGAGGGAATTTGCAGATGAATTAACCCACAACCTCACTTTCGCCGGTATATTTTGTCACCCTCCATTTCCCTGCATAATTTTGGTGTCTAATAGAGCGAGTTTCTGTGCCTTACAGCTAAATGAACTAAAAAACACAGCGGAAATCAGGACAAACCAGCACTTTTATTCATTTATTTATGATTATTCCTTTTGCAGCATAACAAATACTTCCTAAAAATATGATTGAAGCAATTGGATTACAAAACATTGCTTGCGAGATGCTAATACCCAGTGTGAATGTGGCCTCTTGCTCTCACCTGTTTGTCAGAGCTACCATCTTATAGACTCAAAATGCAGAACAAACAAGGGTGGTTCCCAGGTGTAATTGTCTAAGGGGAGGTCAGGAAAATAAAGGCCTAGGAGGGCATCTTCATCTGCCGCCGTGACTTCACGGTTTGTTTGTAGGTGTCAAGCTTTGCAAGCTCCCTTTCAGTGCAGCTCTGAACTTTGCCAACTCAGTGAGATGAGTTGCAGCACATTGAGACAGGCGCAGGCTTCAGGGCCGCAGCAGAAGATACCATTACGTCCATCATTTATCACCAAATGCTGCGTGGGGGAAGAGGAACAGACTGGGAATACCTCAGCCTCTGTCCTTTAAGGAGGTGGAGGGCTGACAGGTTGTGGAGGATCATGGGAAGTGCTTAGTCATTGAAGGGGATCACTTAGATCTTCATTGTTCATGAAACAAGTCTCTTATTATGGTCACCAAGCTTGAATGTGTTAGCTGAAAAAATGCAGTAAAAACAGTTATAATGTGTGAAACATTACAATTTAAAATAACTGTTTTCTATTTGAATATACAGTAAAATGTGATTTCTTCCTGTGATGCAAAGCTGTATTTTCAGCATCATTACTCCAGTCTTCAGTGTCACATGATCCTTCAGAAATCACTCTAATATGATGATTTGATCCTCAAGAAACATTTCTTGATACTATCAGTGTTGAACACAGTTGTGATGCTTCATATTTTTGTGGAAACCATTTTTGATGAAAAACTTCAAAACAGCATTTATTTGAAATATTTTGTAACATATAATTGCTTTTACTGTCACTTTAATTTAATGCATCCTTGCTAAATAAAATTATTAAGTTCTTTAACCCAGCTAATATAATTATCTAAATATGTCGCGATAATACAATACTTCTGATATTACAGTAACAATTACAGAAGAATAAAATAAAGCATATTTTGTTGCCTTTTGGAGCTGGGAAGGGTTCAGTTTGAGCAGATGTGTTATACCATCATCACTGTCCTCATTTCATTCAGAATCTGGATCATATTCACAATCTCAAACATATTCTCAAAACTATCGTTTTCAACATCTTCAAAATCAATATTTGATCGCTGACATTTCTTCACCAGATCAAGTGACAGTGACAGTAATATTTGATTGAGTTCAGTTCTTGCTCTGCAGTAAATCTCTGAGCCATTTCAAGTTTTGCTGATGATACTTCCTATTCTTTTGTTTTCTGCCAGCGTGACTATGAGTGAAACGTCACTTCATCATTGTATATCAGACATTGCCACATCGTGGAATAAATGTGACTTGCATTTATTCAGTCATCATAAAATTCAATTGTTGTTGAAAAAATGTACTTACACTGTTACACACCACGGGTCGTTAGCAACCCTATACAATTTATACACTTACTGACCACAAACTTTTCAATACTATAGTGTATATATCACTGTAGACATTTAAATAATGAAAATATTTGATTTACTTTTTAAACTATTATCTGCTTTTGTCTCGCACAACTAGATTAACAGCATATACATTCTACATATTCTGCTTTTCCTAGCCAAGAAGCGCCTACTTAGACAGGAAGAAACTGTGATAACCAACATGTACAGTGACCAACAGTTTGTATCATTTTTACACGGCGTAGCTCTTTCTATAACAATTTGAATCAAAAACAGTTGTCAGATGTGCAATATTAGAGAGTGAATCCTTCCACAAGCTTTCTCTGTTGATAATTTACTTTGAAATACCTTTGCGACATCAAACTGGCCTGGTTTCAGTAATGCAGAGGCTCAGATAGCAGCAGTATTCCTTCCTTTTTGTGACAGTGATACGGTGGCAGTGCTGGTGTTGTGTGAAGACTTGCATTTCTGTGGTGCAGAATCAGATGGGAGACGTTCCCAATCCCACAAGAACGAAACACAGCACTGCTGCAACTAGCTTCCTGACACACTGTTTTAATTTTTGCAAAGAAGGAAGGGCTTTGACTTTAGGCCTCTCACAGGTTTACTTGCAAAGATCAGATTCACTGCAGTATTTAATTAATGAACCTCATTAGACTGACCAGATGTCCATTTCATGATCAGACTATTTTATCCCCATACATTTTTCTTGTTTTTCAGAAGTTTCATAGAAGTCAGAGTAGAAGAACAAAGAGGACATCTCATCACCGTATACGTCATCAACCAGGTTTCTTTGAAGCCTTTCGTGAAGTTTCTGACCTGTTTTTTTTGCTACATGAGGGGCCAAAAGTGAGGAAACAGTCTGTTAAAATCTTTCCATGTATGTATGTGTGTGTCTGTCTGTCTATCATGTCTGCCTGTCTATCTATCTATCTATCTATCTATCTATCTATCTATCTATCTATCTATCCATCCATCCATCCATCCATCCATCCATCCATCCATCCATCCATCCATCCATCCATCCATCCATCCATCCATCCATCCATCCATCCATCCATCCATCCATCCATCCATCCATCCATCCATCCAAAGGTTGACTTAAGTCAATTTATTACTATAATGTTCTATTTTTGTCTATAATACAAAGCAAAATTTTATTCATGAACAACTGACAAGCAATCTTTTATCATTTTGTTTTTTAACTAAAAACCATAGTTTATCTGTTAACCCAGATGACTTGTCCTCTGAGGCCCTGATGCATCAACATCTTATACCAGCTTAAACATTAAACTAGACGATAAAACTCTGCATTAACTATATAATCAATATTCATATCTAATGAATTATTGTT